>VHKM01000828.1:0-501689 GCA_007210695.1 Neogobius melanostomus
CCAGCTCATCACAGGGAAATATCATTACTGCAGTTGTAATCAAAGAATGGATTTGGATTGAGAACTGCAACCGTTTGAATCTCAGATTCTGCTGATTTATCACATCTCCATGGAGACGAGCTGAGACGTACCCACTCCCAGTAAAGTTACCATATGTTTTAGGAGAGCTGAGCTCATCAATGTTATGTTCTGTACATTTATGAGGTATTTTTCAGTGAGGAAAATATCACCAAAATAAATGCTTGTATTTGAATTTATTTATTGGGTAATTCTACGCGGTGTGGCTTTAAGATTAGGATCATTTAGGACAAAAATACAACCAATCTGTATCAAAGTTATGTTATCTTTATCAATCACAGAAGCATCTAGTTACACTTTCCAAATTGTTAAAAGATTTGATTTGTTTTGAGAACAAATTTAAATACTCAGCCTACTAACTGTTACGTGCTTGGAGTAGATCACATTATCAATCAACATCAGCCTTCCTAGAGCTGATCGGTTAGATCCGCCTCTATCCAGCAGGAGGGCGCACTATCACAGTAAGTCGTCTCGGGCTCGGTTCTGCAGCTTCCCTACTCAATAGGACGGGAACATTACGGCAGCGTCTGGGTGTTCCCCGGCAAATACAACTAAAACTAAATCTAATTCAAATTCCTTTGATTTAAGCATCATATAGAAAACTTCATCCATTATTGAATGTTTTAGTTTATTACAGGAGAGAAACTGCTTGTTTTGTTTGTTTTGTATTTGTATTTGACAAATCGATAAAACAAAGTAAACATAAACTCTTCATTCTGAGACGAGGAAACAAATGAATGAATATAAACTTAGTGTACACGGGACCCTTGTTTTAGTTTGAATCATTTGGACTCATTTGAACCATCAAAACCAGTGCAGTGAGCCATGTGAAAGCAGGTGGAGCCATCGCACAGTTTAAAAGGTGAGAAGCTCCTTTTTTTCATAAAACACCTGCTGCTTTTTTTCTTTCACTTGTTGGCCGACATATTCCATGATGATGGTTCAGACTTTAGAGAGAAGAATAAAAGGGGAAAAATATAAGTTATTATGAATAAAAGTTGTCTTTTTTTTATCTTTGCACGAACCAATGTGACGTAGAATGATCTCATCTTAAAATATCCTACATGAAAACACCTACTGAGGGAAAAATAAGTATTATATTAGAAAAAATGTGGAACGTTCAGTACTCTTCAGAAAAATACAAACTGTATTTATCTGTTATTAACTGAACGATAGAAAACAATAGTAATATCGTGACAGCGTCTAGTTTTCTTCTGTCTACTTTTTTCTTCAAACAAAGGCCGCTCTTGAAGTGTGTGTGGGGTATGCAGGGTGATGTCCACAGCTGGAAAGCAGCCATATTCATGTTTAAATTGAGTTATAACTTTTTTGTTTTTACCTGACTCCCGTTGAGCTTGTTCATAAAAACGATGTGAGATTCTCCTCCTGCTGTTTCGTCCACAGATGAATATACTTTTGTTTATAACATTTTCAGGCTAAAATCTTCTGTCATTTCCTGTGCGTTTTTATAATAAATTGCGTTTAGTGATTTTGCGCTTCGGATAGCATCAGCTCAGATTACACTCCTCCTGCAGCCCAAACGTGAGGCCTCGTATCAGGACAAATCTATCACATAATTCATGATTCCAAACTGTAATTTAACTTCGCTCCAGAGGCTCAGGTAAAAGAGAGTTTTATCTCTACGTTTTTAAGCGAGACGCTGCAGTGAGAAAATAATGTAATGTAAGGACATCCATGTGAAACTAAAGCTGTAGATTAATATAAATATGAGGAAATCTGCTGCAGGTTTCATGGAGTCATTGTATGTTCTCATAGGACACTGTGCTATAAATAAACTGACCCTATTTTAAGCAACACAATGTATAATAATCCGGCCTGGCTTTTAAATACAGTTTTATTTTGTGTTGGTTTAGTTTCTGAATAAGTTTTTTAAAGGTTTGAAAAAAAAGTCTGTTTTTCTGGGGTTCAAAGCTCAATAAATAGGCTGGAACTTAATATGGAAAAATCCCTGTAAAAAAACTTCCAAATATTGTTGATTCCAAGCCTGCAAAGGTAAATGACCATATTTGGATTACAGCGTCATCTCGGCACAGCCTTTCGTAGTGCTACACGTGGATACCAAACCTGTCAGTATTAGTGAATGAATAAGCGTGGGAAGACACAGACATGTTGAGATCACTTCCTGGATAAACCGGTCATCAAATAACATGTCAAAGGGAGATTTGGTCAGTTTTCTAATAGAGATTGACCGAACAAGATTTTTTACTTTCCGATACCGATACTGGCGGTTTGAGTTACTGCCGATATCCGATATGAACCGATACCAAGAGAATCCTTCCCAATGGTTCCCGTGAATGAAAAAAGTGAACGTTTTCTTATTCTCCAAGTTTCAGGAGCATAGTTTTATGCTTTTCCTTGCAAAGACATGTTTACAAAAGGGAATTACATCTATGAATAACGACTGGAAAAACATTACACAAGGGATCACTGCGACTTTTCTACATTAATATCCTTAGTATAAGACAGGCCTTTAGGTCACATTAACATAAACAAGTCACATAAAAAGATCTGATCATTATAACATGTGCATTACAAATGTGTTATATCAGATATTCTTTAACAGCATTTAACTACAAAAAAACATTGGCCGCATCCAGCAGTAGCTGTTTTATCTAATAAGTGATCCAATCATTCTGTCCCACGCTCTTGATTAGTTGAACCGTAACATCTCTGGTATTTTTAAAAATAAACTAAATTGAGCTTCTAGAATGTATATAAACCTAGCATGATGCTCTAACAAGATTATGTATTCATGTTTGATGGTAAATGTAATGGTGTGTAAGCAAAAAAGCAACAAACAAAAATAAATAAAAATAATTAATTAAATATAATATTCGTACCTTTTTAAGTAATTTGATGTAACTTAAAGCAGTGAAAGTAAGGTAAGGCAGTTTTAATTAGAGTAGGTAAGGTTAGTTAGTAGGTAATAGAATAGGTATCTAAGGTAATATGTATCCTAGGGTTACTAGGTATGTTTGGTGTTTTTTTATATTGTGTATTGTCTTGGCCCATATATAAGTTAAATGTTTGCTTCAAAGGGTGTCCGTTTATGAATACTGCACTTATCATCTATGAATGGATGTTAAAATGTTTTTACTGTATATTTGTAATAAAAGCTAAACTGAACTGAAACTGAAATTAGCATTGCATACGAGCTAGCCGCAGCATTTAGCACGGCGATTAAAAAATACGTTTACGGAGGTTAAAACTAACTGACAAAAAGGGAAATGTTTAGTATAAAGTGTATAATTTTCAGTCACTTCACTGTCTGCAAAACAGCCACCTGATCGCCTGGCAACACTGTACTCAGGCAGGATCCGCCAGGCAACAGCTTCTGGCCACGGCCAATTGAAATGCAGAAGCGACGGGCACAGCGGCCAATCAGACGAGCCGCAGAATAAACAGGGAAGAAAACTGGAAATACTGATTAATTATAAAAAAGAGCCCAGTCTCTGCTTTCACGTACTTTTATTCAGTTGTGACAGCCGAGAGAACAAAAAATATCTTTAGTCATTCACTTTTTTACAGGAGACTTCACGTCGGGTTCGGTCAAATGTTTTTCACCGGCACAAATCAACTGACTACAGATAAACTTTACTACTTTACTACATAAATCGTCTGTATAATAACCATCATCTTTAAAGACAATCTCACCAGCTGAACTTACAGCAAAGGAGGATCTACAGAAAACAGGGCCCACTTCTAGATTTTTTTGTGGGGCCGAGGCAGATACAGTTTGCGGGCCCCGAAACTATGTAATTATTATATTAATTTCAGCTTTTAATCTCTGTGTGAAATGGAGAGTTATGTCATACTTTCTGAGATTGAAGTGACGCATCAAACATAAAGTCCCCTTTCATTTTCCCATAGACTAAAAATGTACTTATTCAATGAGTTCTGGTCCAATATAGGAACTACTTTAGTTTGTATTGTATGTAATTTTGTTGTAGTGGTGGGCTGGTGTTGGAAGGTGTGAATAAAAACACAACTTCCACTTCCAGTCTGTGTTGTGAAGATACCAACATTATGCTAAGAACTAATCGATAATGTTCCTCTGATAAGCTACTGAATATTATTGCGAACTAAATTCATAAAGCAAATGTTAAATCCCCGGCTTTGACTCTCACATCTTTAGACGCCGGTTTTAAGGCCATTTTAGAGTCTCTCAGTCTGTTTAGGCCACATTAAGCCCTCTTGAGCAAATTCGGTTTTCATCATTGTTATGAAATATTAATTATCTCTAGAAAATGTCTATGTGAAAGTAATTGCAAATGTAACTTCTGTAACGAGACTGATCACATACTTTAAACCACTCAAGTAAGTCGTGAATGAGAAATAAAACTCGTCGTAGTCTGAACTCCCCCCAAAGAGCCCAGGCTTTAACTCCGTAGATCCTCCTTTTTTCAGCCGAAACCGTCGGTCGTAAAAATGACACGTTTCTCTGCAAGTTGCATCATCTTGTCTCCCGCGGTCACCGTCTTTCATCAGCTCCGTTTCAGAAGCTCGTCTTGCTTCAGCTCACATCGCTTTTCTGTGGGAAATATCATAACAGCGCTTTGGAAGATACGACGGAAGGTCAGGATGAAGAGAGGAGGGGAGAGTCATGCAGTGAAAAGGGCGGGGCATAGACAAAACTGTTGAAAGTAATATAATAAACAATCATCTATAATTAAACATAAACAATGATATCATTTGAATAAATTAGATTTCAGAAACAATTTGTCGGTCGCCTGTTCTGACTCTTAAAGCTGAGATGTGATCGGTTCCATCTATGAATTATTCCCTTTAATTATTAAGTGTGACATTTTGGGGAATTACAGTTAAGAGGAAACATTAAAAAATCTGAATTCTCTGACAGTTAAAAGTTGAAAACAATAAAAAGCAGAACAGGCGACCTCTATTCAGTGTTCGCAGCTAAAATATGCACAAAGTTAGCCAATTGCCATTTCAAACGTGTTACAGTGCAGCCAGGAGTGCTGGGGGACATACAACTGCTACTTGAAAAGGCATCAGATCGGAAACACAAGAACGAAGAAAAGAACCAGAAGGTCCAGTTTTCACGCAGGTTCACAGTTACGTAAAGCTAATCACTGGCAGTTTCAAGAGTACGACAAAATATGGAAGTATTGATTATAAAAAGATGGGCTGTTGCCTTAGTGATCACGTACGGAGCCAATCGTATCGCCAAGCTGAGCGACGACGTGACAGACGGACGACTGAGAACCGGAGACACAAAAATGGGCCGACGAGGCGGGGTCTCCCTCCTACTGCGCAGGGACTTCAAGATGGCGTTCACTTCCTCGGCGACCGTCGTCAGGCGAACTCGAAACTTGTCCTGGGGGAAAAGGGGGGAAGAGAGAAGAGGGAGGTTTAGGACGTAAACCTCTGGTAACCTCGCTGCAGCGTCGGGACCTAAACCCCCCTGGGGATAACAAGCCACGGGACCAAATATGAGGTCATTATTGCTCCATGTGGGAGTTGTTAAAATCATGAGCTGACTCTCGTCTCCACTGTGCGATGGTTCAAAGGAGAATCGTGAGCCAAAGGTTATTGTAGCGAATCTCAGGCCTCCAGAGAGCTTTGCTGAGCGAGTGCTGCGTGATAGCGGCTGGTTTATCCTGTGAAAAGTGCAGGGCGAGAAGGGCTCACTCTGATGCCCCACTCCCAACCAGCCGATTGGTAAGAGGTCTTACGCCAAACCAGATGTGCTGGTCAGGTGTCCGCCATTGATAAGAAGTTCATCCGAATGGGCTGCACTTGAAACTTTTTATAATTCACCAACAGAGTCGGTGTACAGCATCGCGTTGTCAGAGTGTGTACAGATGGCGCAGGCTGTACAGATTGTACGGTGTACAGATGCGCGGCTGACAGAAGCGCGGCTGTACAGATGCGCGGGTACAGGCGCGGTTGTACAGAGCGCGGTGTACAGATGCGCGGTGCACCAGATGTGTACATATGTGTACCAGATTGCGCGGTGTACAGATGCGCGGTGTACAGTTGTGTACAGATGCCACGGTCGCACAGCTGCGCGGTGTACAGATGTGTCAGATGCGCGGCTGTACAGATGCGCGGTGAACAGATGCGCGGTGCACCAGAGTGTACCAGATGCGCGGTGTACAGATGCGCGTGTATAGATTGCGGTGTACAGATGCGCGGTGTACAGATGCGCGGTGTACAGATGTGTACAGAATGCGCGGTGTACAGATGGCGGTGTACAGATGCCGGTGCACCAGATGTAGTACAGATGCGCGGTGTACAAGATGCGCGGTGTATAGATGTGCGGTGTACAGCATGCGCGGTGTACAGTGGTGGTTGCAAGATGTGATACAGATGCGCGGTGTACGATGCGCGGTGTACAGGCGCGGTGATACAGATGTGTACAGAATGCGCGGTGCACAGATGCGCGGGTATAGATGTGCGGTGTACAGATGCGCGGTGTACAGATGCGCGAGTGTACCAGATGTGTACAGATGCGCGGCTGCACAGATGCGCGGTGCACAGATGCGCGGTGCACAGATGCGCGTGCAGAGATGCGCGGTGAGAGAATGCGCGTGCACGATGCTCGGTTGTAGAGATGCGCGGTGTACAGATGCGCGGTGCACAGATGCGCGAGTGCACAGATGCGCGGTGCCAGAGATGGCGCGGGTGTAGAGATGCGCGGTGCACAGATGCCGGTGCACAGCATTGCGCGGTTGTAGAGATGCGCGCGTGCACAGATGCGCGGCAACAGATGCGCGGTGCACAGAATGCGCGCGTGCAGAGATGGCGTTGAGATGGCGGTGCACAGATGCGCGGTGCCAGATGCGCGGTTGCACAGATGCGCGCTGTATAGATGTGTACAGATGCGCGGTGCACAAGATGCGCGGTGGCACAGATGCGCGGTGCAGAGATTGCGCGGTGTATAGCATGCGCGGGTGTACAGATTGCGCCGGTGTAAGATGCGCGGTGCACAGATGCGCGCCGGTGTAGAGATGCAGCGGTTGTATAGATGCGCGGTGTACAGATGCGCGGGTGCACAATGCGCGGTGCACAGATGTACGGTGTACCAGATGCGCGGTGACAGATGCGCGGTGTACCAGATGCGCGGTGCAACAGTGTGATACATATTGTGTAAGATGCGCGGTGCACCAGAATGCGCGGTGTAAGATGCTGTACAGATGCGCGGTGTACAGATGCGCGGTGTACAGAATGCGCGGTCGTAAGGCGGCGTGTACAGATGTGTACAGATGCGCGGCTGTACCAGATGCGCGGTGTACAGATGTGTTTACAGATTGCACGGTGCACAGATTGCGCGGTGTAACAGTTGTGTACAGAATGCACGGTGCACAGTGCGCGGTGTACAGTGTGTAAGATGGCCGTGTACAGATGGCGGCTGTACCAGATGCCGGTACAGATGCAGCGGTGTACAGATGTGTACAGATGCGCGGTTGTTTACAGATGCGCGGTGTACAGATGCGCGGTGTACAGATGTGTACAGATGCGCGGTGCACAGATGCGCGGTAGTATTAGATGTGCGCGTGTTCAGATGTGTACAGATGCGCCGGTGTACAGATTGGCGGTGTACAATGTTGCGGTGACAGATGCGCGGTGCACAGATGCGCGGTGTAGAGATGCGCGGTGTAACGACTGTGTACAGATGCGCGTGTACAGATGCGCGGCTTGTAGGAGATGCGCGGTGTTACAGATGGTACAGATGCGCGGGCCAGATGCGCGGTTTGTCAGAGATGGCGGCTGTACAGATGTGTTAGAGATGCGCGGTGACAGATGCGCGGTGTACAAGATGCGCGGTTGCACGATGCGCGGTGCACAGATGCGCTGTCTAGAGATGCGCGGTGACAGATGCGCGGTGCACAGATGCGCGGTGCACCAGATGCCCGGTGTACAGATGCGCGGTTGTACAGATGTGTACAGTGCGCGTGCCAGATGGGGTGCACAGATTGCGCGGTGTATAGATGTGTACAGTATGCGCGTGCACCAGATGCGCGGTGACAGATGCGCGGTGACAGAATGCGACGGTCGTAGAGATGCGCGGTGTTATAGATGCGCGGTGTACAGATGCGCGGTGTCAGATGCGCGGCTTGCACAGATGCGCGGTCACAGTGCGCGGCTTAAGATGTCGTACAGCATGCGCGGTGCACAGATGGCGCGTGCACAGATGCGCGGTGTTAGATGTGTACAGCAGGCGCGGTGGCACAGATCCGCGTGCACAGTTGCGCGGTGTCAGAATGCGCGGTGTATAGATGGCGCGCGTGTTACGTTGCGCGGTGTAAGATGGCGGTGCACAGATGCGCGGTGACAGATGTGTACGATGCGCGGTTGCACAGATGCGCGGGACAGCATGCGCGGTGCACAGATGCTGTTACAGATGCGCGGTGCACAGATGCGCGGTGTAAGATGCGCGGTGTTACGTGTTTACAGATGCGCGGTGTACAGATGCGGGTGTTCAGATCGGCGGTGTTCAGATGCGCGGTGTACAGATGCGCGGTGGTTCAGATGCGCAGGTGTTCAGATGTTCAATGCGGCAGGTGTACAGATGGCGCCGGTGCACAGATGCGCGGGTGTACGATGCGCGGTGTACCAGATGGTTACAGATGCGCGGTGCACAGTATGCCGGTGCACAGATGCGCGGTGTTGTATAGATTGTGTACAGATGCGCGGTGTATAGATGTGTACAGATGCGCGGTGCACAGATGGCGCGGTGCACAGAATTGCGCGTGTATAGGATTTTTGTGTTCCAGCATGCGGTGCCACAGATGCGCGGCACAGATGCCGGGGCTGTAGAGATGCGCGGTTGTATACGATGCGCGGTGTAACAAGATGCGCGGTGTACAGATGCGCGGTGCACAGTAATGCGCGGTGCACAGCATGCGCGGTGCACAGAATGTGTACAGGATGCGCGTGCACAGAGCGCGGTGTACAGTAATGCTCGGTGTACAGATGTGTACAGATGCGCGGGTACAGATCGCGCTGTACAGATGTGTACAGTATTGCGCGCGTGCACGATGTGCGGTGCACAGATGTGTACAGATGCGCGGTGTCAATGTGTACAGATGCGCGGTGTAACTGTGTACAGAATGCGCGGTGTAAGATGGCGCGGTGTACAGATGCGCGATGTACAGATGCGCGGTGGCACAGATCCGGTGTACAGATGTGTACAGAATGCGGGTGTACAGATGTGTAACAGGATGTGCGTGTACAGATGTTACAGATGCGCGTGTACAGATTGTGTACAGATTGCGCGGTGCACAGATGCGCGGTGACGGATTGCGCGGTGCACAGATGTCGGTGTACAGTGTGTACAGATGCTCGGTGCACAGATTGCGCGGTGTCACATATGCGCGGTGCCAATTGCGCGGTGTTACAGATGCGCGGTGACAGATGTGCGCGTCTTTACAGATGTGCGGCTGTACAGATGTCGGTGCACAGATGCGCGATGTACAGATGTGTACGTATGCGCGGGTACAGATGCGTGGTGCCAGATGGTTGGTGCACAGGTGCGCGGTGTTACAGATTGTACGATGTGCGGCTTGTACAGATGTGCGGTGTTACAGATGTGTACAGATGTGCGGTGTACAGATGGCGGTGACAGATGTTGCGGTGTACAGATGTGAGCGTAGGCTTGACGAGCTAGTTTCACCTGTACAGGAGCAGAGGAGAATTTCGAGACAGAAGTCGCTTGTTGAATAAACACATCCGGCCTGGACGGTAAAGGCTCATCGTTAAACGTCAGTTATGATGTGGCCAAGTACTGGACAACATCACATACATTCAAGATGTTCCCGAGAGCTTAAAGTGATCTGTCCTCCTTTGTCCGACATATCACAATGACACTTAAGAGACATTAGAACAAGGAGCTTCGGTATCGAGAAAATGATGGTGCTCATGGAAGGAGGCAATAGAACGTGCAGAGAAAAATCAGGTCCAGGCACTCATCATTTGCAAAAGTAGAAAGGCTTATTTATTGGCCAGAAACTATATTAAAATTATACCAACGTGTGTCGGGCTTGCACTTCGTCAGGCCTTTTTACTTTTGCTAATGAGGAGTGCCTGGACCTTTTCTCTGCACATATCATAATGACACCTTTAAGCTGTATTTCACATCCTGCAGTTCCTGCAGTGAATAGAGGAGAGAAAAAGCCAAACGCATTTTGTTCAAATGGGAGTTGAATCCACACGGTTCTCATGAGCGTAGTTACTTTCAGTAACTAGTTCTCGGAATGTGCACGGTCTAAAACAAATTACTGTCAGGCTGATTCTCAGTGGTAAGACACAAATATAACCATCAGGTGCAGGTTTCAGTAAGTTTTAAAGTCCTTTACCATTTTAAAGATGGGGGAAATAGACTAGTTCCTAAACTCCAGTCTGACAGTGGCTTAGTGGTTAGTGGTTCTCACACAGTGGGTCAGGGCCCAAACTGAGGTTATATTCCACTTCTGCACTACTGCACAGTGTAACTGGTTTTGACCATAAATGGGTTCGCTCTTCATCGAATAGCCATGGGATGTGTATGCAGGCCCCGAGTGATTTTTGCTTAGGGCCCAGAGGGCCAGCTCTGAGTGTTAGTACTTCGAGGCTATAATGTGATGGTTCACACTCTGCCTGATTTAGGTCGCAGATCGTCTTTGTCGTACACAGTTCTATTTAAGATCTTTGTCACTGTCTCACTGGCCAACCAAGACTTTCCCCATGACGAGTGATTGTTCATCACAGACTAAATCTATTTAGCCCAAACGCACATTTGATAGGTCACAAATATTGTAATCCAGAAAGTGAGGACACCCAATATTGTACGATTTTGATAAAAGGTCATTCTCAGTTTAAATCTAACTTTACACCCTTCAGTTCACTCGGCAAAGATGAAAAAGTGGGACATTATCTAAATGTGGGGACAGGGTCAGTGGGTCACCCTAGTTCTGTCACATTATTGTGAGTTTAGTAGAAGTGGCGTTAATGTCACAGTGCGGTACCTTGGTCTGGACCATGCCCGGCCTCTGGTCTCTCAGATGCTCCAGCGTCGCTGCGATGTCGATCTCCTTCGCTCCTGTCACAAAAACAACACACCGTTGTAAATAAACAGTTTCATCTGATACACGAGAAGAGCTGTTTCCAACCTTTGGACCCACAGACATTTAGTTCTTTTCATTTTTAAGCTGCTGACAGGAAGTGACATCGATAGAGGTAAAGTTCCACAGCAGTTTGACTCATTCATTGACATAACATGTCGGCACGGCAACAGTTTATATTTGTGATGCATATCTATGTCACTTCCTGTCCGTTAGTGAGAAAGGCCCTGAAACATTGAGATATAGATTTCTGTCGATATCGCCCGCCCTTCCATGAGGCATTCGTCTGCCAGAAAGATCCAAACAAGAATATGTGAAGAAAACATTAAAACCAGTCACAGAATGAGTAAATCCCCAAACGCTGCAGCTGTTTAGGTCAAATAACGTGGTCTGTTGAGAACTAATGTTTCACACCCGCTTTGAAAAGCTCTTCATGGAGATTTGTGACTTTTGTTTCTCCATCGACAGGAAGAATGAAAATATGGAACATCGAATCTGGATCAAGTCTTGGTATAAAAGAGACGGTTATTTAGTCCAAATCTCTCTCTGAGGAGCCGTACTGTCTGTGATTAGAGCAAATGGGAAACAATTATCCCGACAACGCTCTAAGTTCAGGCCGAGTTTGGCCAAGCGGCTCTTGGACGTGCGAACAACACGGACGAGAAAACCCTCATTCAACACTTTGATTTGAAAGACAAAAGGAGCCTCTTCAGCGCCGCAGACCGACTGCTGCTCGAGGAGTTAACAAGCTCTGGGCCATTGTGCCGCGCTGGAGACGCCGCTCACTGGAGGAACTGGAGGCTTCAGGAGGAAAACTAAAGAGGAGACGCCTGAAAGAGCCAAATCAGGGGAAAGAGACCATTCTACAACTCTGCATTTGTTTATGTCAGAGGTGTCTGTAACTAAGTACTTTTACTACAGTACTGTACTCAAGTAGAGTTTTTGAGGATCTGTACTTTACTTAAAACTTACTACTTTTACTCCACTACATTTGAAAGATCAAATACTTTGGACTCCACTTCAATAGTCTTGTCTTTGTCTTTTCCTGCAAACGAGACGTTACAGATCGAGGAGTTTTGATTTAAACGACTGTAATTGTTTAAAGAGTTTATGAGAAAACTTTATTACATATTCTTTGAAGTGAGTGAATTAGTTGAAGTTTGGGAGGAGCTGCTTAGGTGATCCAGTCATAGTTTCTGTACGTGAATAAATAAAGGGCAAAGACGACCTGGAGTCAATCTGTGAAATCCCTGGAGTATACTGTACTTCAAATGACTTTTTACTTTGTTACTGCTGATGTGGCTGCAGTGAAGAAAGGAGGAGTTTACAGTGGGAAGAAGACTCCTAAAACAGAGAATAGAGGATGTTAAGAAGACTTTTCTCATAAACAGGACGGAGGCACAACCACAGTTCACATTAAGTAGAAAAATAGCTCAGTGTGAAATGTTTTAAGTAAAAGTTGCTGTCACTTGACTTTCTAATGGAACATTACTGTTTCAGTAAATGGTGCAACAGAACTGCCTGTTGCATCTGTGAGGATGAACTTGATCTCGTAACAGTTGTGGTGTGTTTTGTAACGAGGCTGTAAAAGAGGAACCAACATCTGCAGACGCTGAAGCTGCTGAACTACCTTCACATGTGCACCTTTTATAAAAGCTTTATCTGTGAGGTGGAAAGAGTTGTTTTGTTTTATTCTTTATTCACTAGTGATCTGAGCTCATTATAAGACATGACCTGCTTCAGTCTCATAAACTCTGACTCTGTGACGCCATAATGACCTTTGGTACAAAACTCCTCACACAATGAGGATGATATTAAATAACATTATAGGCTTTGAGATTTTAATGATCTACCATGAAATAAATACAGCGAGGCTGCGTTTATGCAGCTAAAACCTGGAACAGTCTTATGAAGAGACAGGATTAAACTCTGACAATGTTTAAATCCAGGCTGAAAACACTTCTTTTCCACAGAGTACGACCCTGAACTCAGCAAAAATCAATCTACAGGAAAGTACTTTTATTAATAAGTACATTTGACCCTTTATTCAGTGACTAATATAAAGGAATCTGTTCATGGAGCAAGTTTTTTTTACACTTAAATTAAGAAACAAACATCACCAATATTATTTCAAGCAAATTAAGATGTATTGACAATAGTTTCTCAAATCAAGGACAAAATAACTTTTATTTTATTTTACAGTGAAGTATTTTATCTGAACTCTTTGCCACAATGTAATTCATTAATTTATGTTTATGGTTAGATTTGATCAGTTTTTGTATTGTTCTGTAACTGAAGCACTTAATTTCCCTGTGTATGATTTGTGCTCATAAATAAACCCGCCTCACACACGTCTCACTCGTCTAAAGGCTGATTTTATACTTCAGCGACAGCTCCGCGTTTACGTGCTGGACGCACGTGGGAGGCAATCAGGGAGTTCACGACAGCAGCACCTGCCGCACAAGGTGAAGTGATTGGTTGATCCTTTGCAAAACAAGGAAACACACAACAAACTCCTTCAGTCTCCCTCTTTGAAGTTATTTTTCATGAATATATTGTTCCTATGATTTAGTGCTTTTGGTTTTCACTTTTTATGTTATTAAAAAAAATATTTAAAATAGACATAACGTGAACACAGAGGAGCTACGCGGAAGTTCGACGATTCTGGCTTGCGTGAAGCGGACGGGGCTGCGGGTGGGCGGGACCCGGCCGCTCGACTATAAAACAGCCTTTATTTCCTCTTCAGCTCGATGCCGTTCACAGTGACGACACTTCTCAGTTCTCAAATCTGCAGGACTGTTCTGTTTTCAGTGAAGTTGTTTCCTCATTTCTCAGTCCACATCATCATGAGCTCCTGGAGGCTGTGGGCTGCTGTGGTTCGGTGAGAAATGTAACATAAATGTTTCATTAGACTGTGTTCTGACTTGGTTCTGTTGTTCTTCTGCACAGTTCTTCTGCTGTGGGACGTCCGACCCACAGACACCGCTATTAGTGTTTATAAGGGTCCAAAGAGGAAAGAGGTCGGTTAGGTGTTGTCTGGAAAAAATCCAACGTGACAAGAAGGATCTTTGTAAAAACGACTGTGAGGAGGGAGACATCTGGTGCAGACCTCAGGAAGTCGACAAACAAACGGCAGATTCGCATCAAACATGAGATTAAAGGTTCTCCTTCACAGGACTACATCTACGTGACCATCTCCAACCTCACTCTGAGCGACTCAGGGCGATACCGATGCTTCTGGGACAGGCCTGTTGGAAGTTCTTACAGCAAATTTATGATTGAAGTCACAGACGGTGAGTGTACTGATCAGTCTAAAACTGTAGAGGCTCAAAGGCTTCGTGCAGTGGGGGAGAGGGGTCAGCTGTGATGGTGAAGCTGTTTACTGATTATTCTAGAAAGCTTGAAGGTGAGCTCTGAATAGAGACGCACTGATAGTTGAACACATGCAGATCCACCGGTCCTAAGCCAGTGTGCTGGTTAAAAGTTATAATGCTAAATAACCAAAAACTGAATGCTCACCAGCTTTTTTATTAGGTCACCACAGTGTGACGTTTCACGATGTGATCGCAAAATCAGTGCGGCATTGCAACTTTTCCCGCAACTATTCCTTAACTTTGCAAATTCCGCAAAACTTAAGTGAGTTAAATCCATTTTCCCTGTTACATTTGTGCGTAGGAAGTGCTCTGTGCCTCAGCATTTAAGTCATTCAGACTGAAGGGATAGCAATTCAACAGTCCCAGCCTTGAATAGCTGATGCTAGCATTAGCATACTGCCACTAACTGTAGTGTATTTTGAGTTAAAATCTGCCTGAGCGTTTTGAATTCTCCAGGTTAAAAGCCTTAAAATGAGATACAGCACGTCAACACATTTTTAACGATGAGAGCCAAAACAGATATCAGTTCAGGATCTGATATTTATAATTGAGACCTGATCCAGTAAATTTTCATGATCGGCTCCGATATCAGCGTTGGATCGGTGCATAACTAATTCTGAGGTGACGTCTGCTCTCTCTAACTCAGGGGCGGACGCAGAATCAAAACGGGAGGACTCACTTTCTGCAGGTGAAGACTACAGCCACACATTCTCTTCTACAATCCTGGAGAGAAGAAGACCTTCTGCAGAAACAGCTGCTCTGAGGAGGACATTCTGGTTACAACGATGGGGGACGAAGGACAAAGTGGCAGATACAGGATCCAGTATAAAACACGCAGACGACTGAGTGAAGTGACAGTGAAGATCAGAAACGTGAGCAGCGCTGACTCCGGGGCCTATCAGGTTCATCTGGACCAAAAATCACGTCAAATATGGATCAACGTCTCTCCAGGTGAGTCTGAGGTCGTACACTCTCTGTTTGAGCTGTTTCTGATCTCTGTCCTTCTGCTGCAGCGCCCCCCGGTGGTTCCCCAGTGACAGTGCGTCCATCTGAAGCCCCCCAGAGCAGGAGCCGACAGGACGCCCAGGTACCGTTCCATCACAGAGTCATGAGAGTCCTTCAACTATCAGTGGAAATGAAAGTGATGTCAATTTGCAAAGTGAGCAGAGACAGAGTGAAATTTACTTTACATAAAAACACAAGAGCAGTGGTCCATTTTGCACTTTTTATAACATTTGTAAAACCTTAGACTTCCAGACTGTCACTTTAACTGACAACTGAGGATGCACCAAACCCAAACCTCTCCTCGCTCTGCCCACACGTCCACTCAACCATCCCCTACCTTATTCCTGTAGAGGTCAGTCGTCTTGTCGCAGCAGTAGTTGCTCACGGCTCCGACACGACTAATATTTGAGGCCGTTCATTCCATGCTAACCGTGTATCTCCTTCAATCTCTCCAAGCCCGAAAATAAAGTTAGTTCAGTTTATAAGTAGGAAAATGTACATATTTACATCAGACCCAAAATATACAAATCATTATCACAATTAGGCACAATTAAACATCATATTTCTCAAACTGCCAGATCCGGATACGGATAATAACCGGTACACTTGAGTGCATGTAAACACACTCTGTGATCCACAGGGGGAGCTCCAAACACCCAGAACCTGACCATGATCCTGGTCCTAATCCCAGTCTGTGTCGTCGTCATCGTCACAGTGATTACTCTGACCATCTGCTGCAAGAGGCGCAAACGCACAGGTGAGATGAGTCCAAATGCAGCGACACATGTCCATCTGCAGGTGAAGTGTCTGACTAATGTGTCTCACAGATCCAGGACAGGCGCTGGAGGAACTCAAAATCCTGAGGTCACTATTATCATAACTAGTTTAACCTGATATACAGTATATGGGCTCTGTTAACAACTTCCTGTATGATTTATTTTTTAGAGCGAACATGAAACATCTGTCCAGAGTCTGTTTACCAGACCTTTGTCTGGAGGAGGTGGAGCGACCTACAGCGAGATATACAACATATAAGTCACTGTTAAGGTCAAATAACAGGCCGTACTTTTACTCAGACGTGTCAGCCTAACCTAAACCGTTTTATTACTTTGACCTGCAGATTAAAACATTTTATACTTGATGAATAAAATGTTTGTTGATACAAAGCAAAAAGAGGCAAAGGAGGCAAAGGAGGCGGATGAGGTGAATTAATGACGGTCTCCTGTTGTTTCCCAGATTTCAGTTCCTGCAACTAAAATGTGGAACAGCATATGACGCTGAAAGTATTTTATCTGCTCTTTGCTTGTTTATGTTTTATAGATTGATTTGATCTGCTTCTTACAATTTTATGCAACTGTGATTCACTTTGAAATGCCTTGTGTATGAATTGTGTTCTACAAATAAACTTGCCTTACTCGGTTTATGATACTGATACCTGAACGATTTTTTGATTTTTCTTCAATTTCTTTCTCGAAGTAAAGGAGAAATGTCTTAAACTCATATAAACCTGTTCAGCTGACGGCTTTGAAAACCTCCTCTACAACGGCAACCTCCTGGACGAGTGAGAGCTTTAGAAACAAAGTCAGGCTCACCTTTGGCCATCTTGTGGATGAGGATGTAGGTGCCGCTGCGCCCCGCCCCGTCACTGGAACACAGGTTTACATCACATTAGGACATTTATTAGCAACACTCGTCTTCAGCTACATTAAAGAGATATTTTACTCCAGAAATACTTTGACAAACGCTCAATTATGGAAGAATTTTCTACTAAATAAAGAAACAGAGACAGAGCAAAGAGGTTCAACAGCTCATAAAACATAAATAACAGAGAACGTTTAGCTACATGCTAACTGCTAGCTTCGACTGTTATTCAATAGAACTCAAGATCGAACATGACACTCGTTGCTAACGTGGCGGCCATCTTGTGACTGGCTGGCGAGGCTAATCCTTATAGCATCCAATGGCCCCGCCTTGCTCTGACGCAGCCTGTGCACCGTCGCACAGGCTGCGTCAGAGCGAGGCGGGGCCATCTTGGGCACGAATCTGACCAGCACCGCTCGCCTTCAGCGCCTCCTCATCTTAAACACACCTAATGCCAATGGGACCAATAATAGAAAGCTGCAGACCTGGAGCCGAGACAGATCCACGACAGTGAGGTGGATCTGCCGTGATAGTGCGCCTCTGCTGGTAGGAGCAGTTAGGATTAGGTTTAGGTTAAAGGCACACTGCGTAACATTTTGGACTATACTGTTGCCGACAAAACAAAACATGCTCCTAATGACCAGCTCATCACAGGAAATATTATTACTGCAGTGTAATCAAAGAATGGATTTGGATGAGAACTGAACCTGTTTGAATCTCAGATTCTGCTGATTTAGTCACATCTCCATGGAGACGAGCTGGAGACGTACCCACTCCCAGTAAAGTTTACAGTCATGTCTTAGGAGAGCTGAGCCTCATCAATGTATGTTTGTACATTTATGAGGTATTTTTCAGTGAGGAAAATATCACAAAATAAATGCTTGTATTTGAATTTGATTTATTGGGTAAAATTCTACGCGGTGTGGCTTTAAGATTAGGATCATTTAGGAACAAAAATAACAACCAATCTGTATCAAAGTTATGTTATCTTTATCAATCAACAGAAGCATCTAGTTACACTTTCCAAATTTGTTAATAAGAATTTGATTTGTTTGATGAACAAATTTAAATAACTCAGCTACTAACTGTTCACGTGCGTGAAGTAGATCAACATATCAATCAACATCAGCCTTCCTAAGAGCTGATCGGTCTAGATCCGCCTTATCCAGCAGAGGGCGCACTATCACAGTAGATCTGTCTCGGCTCCGGGTCTGCAGCTTTCCTACTCAATAGGACGGGAACATTACGCAGCGTCTGGGTTCCCCCGGCAAATACAACAATAAAACTAAATCTAATCAAATTCTTTGATTTAAGCATCATATAGAAAACTTCAATCCATTTGAATGTTTAGTTTAATTACAGGAGAGAAAACATGCTTTGTTTTGTTGTTTGTATTTTAATTTGAAAATCGATAAAACAAAGTAAACATAAACTCTTTCATTCTGAGACGAGGAAACAAATGATGAATTAAACTTAGTACACGGACCCTTGTTTTAGTTTGAATCATTTGACTCATTTGAACAATCAAACACAGTGCAGTGAGCCCATGTGAACAGCAGGTGGAGCCATCGCACAGTTTAAAAAGGTGAGAAGCTCCTTCATAAAAACACCTGCTGCTTTTTTCTTTCACTTGTTGGCCGACATATTCCATGATGATGTTTCAGACTTTAGAGAGAAGAATAAAAGGGGGAAAAATATTAATTATTATGAATTAAAAGTTGTTTTTTTATCTTTGCACGAACAATGTGACGTAAGATGATCTCATCTTAAAATATCCTACATGAATACAACCTACTGAGGGTGAAAAATAAAGTATTATATTAGAAAAATGTGAACGTTCAGATACTTTCAGATACAAACCTGTATTTATCTGTTATTACTGAACGATAGAGAAGACAATAGTAATTATCGTGACAGCTCTAGTTTTCCTTCCTTCTACTTTTTCATTCAAACAAAGAGCCGCTCTTGAAATGTGTGTGTGGGGTATGCAGGTGATGTCACAGCATGGTAAAGCAGCCATATTCATGTTTAAATTGAGTTATAACATTTATTTGTTTTGACCTGAACTTTGAGGCTTGTTCATAAAAACGATGTGAGATTCTCCTCCTGCTTTTCGTCCACAGATGAAATACTTTTGTTTATAACATTTTTCAGGCTAAAATCTTCTGTCATTTCCTGTGTCGTTTTATAATATTGCGTTTAGTGATTTTGCGCCTCGATAGCATCAGCTCAGATTACACTCCTCCTGCAGCCCAAACGTGAGCCTCGTATCAGGACAAATCTATCACATAATTCATGATTCAAACTGTAATTAACTTCAGCTCCAGAGGCTCAGGTAAAGAGAGTTTTATCTCTACGTTTTTAAGGCGAGACGCTGCAGGTGAGAAAATAATGTAATGTAGAGACATCCATGTGAAACTAAAGCTGTAGATTAAATATAAATATGAGGAAAATCTGCTGCAGGTTTTCTGGAGTCATTGTATGTTCTCATAGACACTGTAGCTATAAATAAACTGACCCTATTTTAAGCAACACAATGTAATTAATAAATCCGGCCTGGTTTTAAATAACAGTTTTATTTTGTGTTGGTTAGTTTCTGAATAAGCTTTTTAGAAGTGAAAAAAAAGTCTGTTTTTTGGGTTCAAAGCTCAATAAATAAGGCTGGAATTACATATGGAAAAATCCCTGTGAAAAAAAAACTTCCAATATTGTTGATTCCAAGCCTGCAAAAGGAAATGACCATATTTGGATTACAGCGTCATCTCGGTCACAGCCTTTCGTGCTACACGTGGATACCAAACCTGTCAGTATTAGTGAATGAATAAGCGTGGGAAAGACACAGACATGTTGGAGTCACTTCCTGGATAAACGTCATCAAATAAACACTGTAAAGGAGAGTTTGGTCAGTTTTCTATAGAGATGCACCGATACAGATTTTTTACTTCCGATACCGATACTGGCGGTTTGAGTACCTGCCGATATCCGATATGAACCGATACCAAGAGAATTCCTTCAAAGTGGTTCCCGTGAATGAAAAAAGTGAACGTTTCTCTTTTCTCCAGTTTCAGAGCAATAGTTTTATCTTTTCCTGCAAACGACATGTTACAAAGGGAATTACATCTATGAATAAACGACTGGGAAAACATTACACAAGGATCACTGGACTTTTCTACATTAAATATCCTTGAGTATAAGACAGGCTTTAGGTCACATTAACATAAACAAGTCACATAAAAAGATCTGATCATTATAACATGTGCATTACAAATGTGTTATATCAGATATTCTTTAACAGCATTTAACTACAATACAAACACTTGGCCGCTCCAGCAGTAGCTGTTTTATCTAATTAAGTGATCCAATCATTCTGTCCCAGCTTTGATTAGTTGACCGTAACATCTCTGGCTATTTTTAAAATAAACTAAAAATTGAGCTTCTAGAAAATTATAATAAACCCTAGCTGATGACCTCTAACAAGACTTATGTATTCATGTTTGATGGTAATATGTAATGTGTGTAAGCAAAAAAAGCAACAACAAAAATAAAATAAAAATAATAATAATAATAATAATTCGTACCTTTTAAGTAAATTGATGTAACTTTAAGCTAGTGAAAGTAAGGTAAGGCAGTTTTAATTAGAGTAGGTAAGGTTAGTTAGTAGGTAATAGAATAGGTATCTAAGGTAATATGTATCCTAGGTTACTAAGGTATGTTTGTGTTTTAATATTGTGTATTGTCTTGGGCCCCATATATAAGTTAAATGTTGCTTCAAGGGTGTCCCGTTTATGAATATGCACTATCATCTATGAATGGATGTTAAAATGTTTTTACTGTATATTTGTAATAAACTAAACTGAACTGAAACTGAACATTAGCATTAGCATACTGTAGCTAGCCGCAGCATTTAGCACGGCGATTAAAAATACGTTTACGGAGGTTAAAACTAACTGACAAAAAGGGAAATGTTTAGTATAAAGTGTAATAATTTTCAGTCCACTTCACTGTCTTCATAAACAGCACCTGTCGCCTTGGCAACACTGTCTCTGCAGGATCCGCCCGGCAACAGCTTCTGGCCACGGCCAATGAGAATGCAGAGAGCGACGGGACCAGCGGCCAATCAGACGAGCCGCAGACATAAACAGGAAGAAACTGGGGAAATACGTGATTAATTATAAAAAAGAGCCCAGTCTCTGCTTCAACGTGACTTTTATTCAGTTGTTGACACCGAGAGAACAAAAATATCTTTAAGTCCATTCACTTTTTACAGGAGACTTCACGTCGGGTTCGGATCAAATGTTTTTCAACGGCCACAAAATCAAATGACTACAGATAAACTTTACTACTTTACTACATAAATCTCTGTAAATAACCATCATCTTTAAGACACATCTCACCAGCTGAACTTACAGCCAAAAGGAGGATCTACAGAAAACAGGGCCACTTCTAGATTTGTGGGGCCCGAGGCAGAATACAGTTTGGGGCCCCAGAAAATATGTAATTATTATATTAATTTCAGCTTTTAATCTCTGTGTGAAATGGAGAGATTATGTCCATACTTCTGAGATGAACTTGACGCAGCAACATAAAAGTCCCATTCATTTCCCATAGACTAAAAATGTAATTATTCAATGAGTTCTGGTCCAATATTGGAACTACTTTAGTTTGTATTGTATGTATTTGTTGTAGTGTGGGCTGGTGTTTGAAGAGTGTGAATAAAACACAACTCCACTCCAGTCTGTTGTTGATGAAGATACAACATTATTGCTAAAACTAAATCGTAATGTTACCCTGATAAGCTACTGAATATATTGCGACTAAATTCATGAAAAGCAAAATGTTAAATCCCCGGCTTTGACTCTCACATATTTAGCGCCGGTTTAGCCCCATTTTAGAGTCTCTAGTTCTGGTTTAGCGCCACATTAGCCCCTCTTGAGCAAATTCAGAGTTTTCATCATTGTTATGAAATTATTAATTTCTCTAGAAAATGTCTATGTGAAAAGTAATTGGCAAATTTACTTCTGTAACGAGACTGATCACATACTTTAAAACCACTCAAGTAAAGTCGACTGAATGAAGAAATAAACCTGATCTAGTCTGAACTCCCCCCAAAGAGCCCAGGCTGTAACTCCGTAGATCCTCCTTTTTTCAGCCGAAACCGTCGGTCGATAAAAATGACACGTTTTCGCTGCAAAGTTGCATCATCTTTTCTCCGCGTCGCCGTCTTTCATCAGACTCCGTTTCAGAAGCTCGTCCTTGGCTTCAGCTCGAATCGCTCTGTCGGGAAATATCATAACAGCGCTTTGGAAGATACGAGCGGAGGTCAGGATGAAGAGAGGAGGGGGAGGGGAGGAGTCATGCAGTGAAAGGGGCGGGGCATAGACAAAACCGTTGAAAGTAATAATAATAAACAATCATTATAATTAAACATAACAATGATATAATTGAATAAATAGATTTCAGAAACACATTTGTCGGTCGCCTGTTCTGACTCTTAAAGCTGAGATGTGATCGGTTCATCTATGAATTAATTCCCTTTAATTATTAAGTGTGAACATTTGGAGGAATTACAGTAAAGAGGAAACATTAAAACTCTGAGATTCTCTGAAGTTAAAAGTTGAAACATAAAAAGCAGAACAGGCGACCTCGTATTCAGTGGTTCGCAGCTAAAAATATGTCACAAAGTTTAGTCAATGCCATTTCAAACGTGTACAGTGCAGCCAGGAGTGCTACATACAACTGCTACTGAAAAGCATCAAGATCGGAAACACAAGAAGAAGAAAAGAACCAGAAGGTCAGTTTCACGCAGGTTCACAGTTAGCCGCTAAAGCTAATCACTGCAGTTCTCAAAGAGTACGACAAAATATGGAAGTATTGATATAAAAGATGGAGCTGTGCCTTAGTGATCACGATACGGAGCCAATCGTACGGCCAAGGCTGAGCGACGACGTGACAAACGGACGACGAGAAACCGGAGACACAAAATGGCCGACGAGGCGGGGTCTCCTCCTACTGCGGCAGGGACTTCAAGATGGCGTTCACTTCCTCGGCGACCGTCGTCAAGGCGAACTCGAACTGGTCCTGGAGGGAAGAGAGAAGAGGGAGGTTTAGGACGAGAGGAGCACGGCCCGGTCACGAGTTCGACTCCGGACGCTGCTGAACGTGCAGGAAGAAGCATTTTGTCATTAACATCTGTAAACCTCGCCTGCAGCGTCGGGACCAAAGACCCCCTGGGATAACAAGCCACGGCCCAAATATGAGGATTTCTTTGGTCTTATCAGATTCATAGATGTCATATTGCTCCATGTGGGGATTGTAAAATCATGAGCTGCTCTCGTCTCCACTGTGCGATGGTTCAAAGAGAGAATCGTAGCCAAAGTTTATTGTAGCGAATCTCAGGCTCCAGACGGCGTGAGTTTAGCTGAGGCGAGTGCTGCGTGATAGCGGTGTTTATTCCTGTGAAAAAGTGCAGGGAAAGTCCTGTAAAATGTGGAATCCTAACCGCTCATCCCTGGCCTCTGATGCTCGTGACCATTGACTGTTAAAAAGAATAGACTCCTCCTCCTCACTCCTCCCCGTTTACCATAATGACCACGCTCGAGGGGGAAATCATGGCGGATTTACAGACTCCTCCTCCCCAGCTGTGACGAAGCATGTTCCTAAAATAAGGGCATAAGGGCGGGATCTTCACTGTAGACTCGCGCAGCTCCAATGCTAACAGTCCGACCCTCATTAAGTACGAGATTTCTAAAATGTTTCTTTAATTGTAACTAACCCAGCCTTATCTCAGGAGGAATATCTAGCTGTAGAAAGTTTTAAAAAATGAGGCACCAGGATCTAAAGTTGTTTTTAACGTGTCTAAAGTGTAGTGATTCCTAATGGGTGACTAGCGGCTCTATGGAGGTACTACAGCAATGGCGGCCTCTAGTGTCGTGGTCATAAAGCAGAGCAGCCAGCAGCCATTGCTGCGCAATGAGACGCCTGACAGAGATCCTGCTGCGGCGAGATGAGGCTCACTCTGATGCCCCATCCAAAACGAGCAGATTGATAAGAGGTTTTACGCCAAACCGGATGTGCGTCAGCGTCCGCCATGATAAGAAGCGTCCAAATTGGGCTGTCGGTTAGGAAGGAGTTAGGGAAAGGAGCCTCAATGCTAACTATCATAGCCACTTTAGCATAGGGACCTCAGGTGGTCCCTTACCGTCGATTAGGAGTTATGTGTCATCCCATAAGTCACCGCGCCGCAGTGGGTCACCCTAATTCTGTCACATTATTGTGAGTTAGTAGAAGTGGCGTTAATGTCACAGTGCGGTACCTTGGTCTGGACCATGCCCGGCCTCTGGTCTCTCAGATGCTCCAGCGTCGCTGCGATGTCGATCTCCTTCGCTCCTGTCACAAAAACAACACACCGTTGTAAATAAACTGTTTCATCTGATACACGAGAAGAGCTGTTTCCAACCTTTGGACCCACAGACATTTAGTTCTTTTCATGTTTAAGCTGCTGACAGGAAGTGACATCGATAGAGGTAAAGTTCCACAGCAGTTTGACTCATTTCATTGACATAACATGGTCGGCACGGCAACAGTTTATATTTGTGATGTCATATCTATGTCACTTCCTGTCCGTTAGTGAGAAAGCCCCTGAAAACATTGAGATATAGATTTCTGTCGATATCGCCCGCCCTTCCATGAGGCATCTCGTCTGCCAGAAAAGATCCAAACAAGAATATGTGAAGAAAACATTAAAACCAGTCACAGAATGAGTAAATCCCCAAACGCTGCAGCTGTTTAGGTCAAATAACGTGGTCTGTTGAGAACTAATGTTTCACACCCGCTTTGAAAAGCTCTTCATGGAGATTTGTGACTTTTGTTTCTCCATCGACAGGAAGAATGAAAATATGGAACATCGGATCTGGATCAAGTCTTGGTATAAAAGAGACGGTTATTTAGTCCAAATCTCACTCTGAGGAGCCGTACTGTCTGTGATTAGAGCAAATGGGAAACAATTATCCCGACAAACGCTCTAAGTTCAGGCCGAGTTTGGCCCAAAGCGGCTCTTGGACGTGCGAACAACACGGACGAGAAAACCCTCATTCAACACTTTGATTTGAAAGACAAAAGGAGCCTCTTCAGCGCCGCAGACCGACTGCTGCTCGAGGAGTTAACAAGCTCTGGGCCATTGTGCCGCGCTGGAGACGCCGCTCACTGGAGGAACTGGAGGCTTCAGGAGGAAAACTAAAGAGGAGACGCCTGAAAGAGCCAAATCAGGGGAAAGAGACCATTCTACAACTCTGCATTTGTTTATGTCAGAGGTGTCTGTAACTAAGTACTTTTACTACAGTACTCTACTTAACTAGAGTTTTTGAGGATCTGTACTTTACTTAAAACTTACTACTTTTACTCCACTACATTTGAAAGATCGAATACTTTGGACTCCACTTCAATAGTCTTGTCTTTTGTCTTTTCCTGCAAACGAGACGTTACAGATCGAGGAGTTTTGATTTAAACGACTGTAATTGTTTAAAGAGTTTATGAGAAAACTTTATTACATATTCTTTGAAGTGAGTGAATTAGTTGAAGTTTGGGAGAGCTGCTGTAGGTGATCCAGTCATAGTTTCTGTAGCATGAATAAATAAAGGGCAAAGACGACCTGAGCTCAATCTGTGAACATCCCTGGAAGTTACTGTACTTCAAATGTACTTTTTACTTTGTTACTGCTGATGTGGAGCTGCAGTGAAGAAAGGAGGAGTTACAGTGGGAAGAAGACTCCTAAAACAGAGAATAGAGGATGTTAAGAAGACTTTTCTCATAAACAGGACGGAAGTGTCACAACCACAGTTTACAGGAAATATAAAAATAGCTCAGTGTGAAATGTTTTAAGTAAAAGTTACCGTCACTTGACTTTCTAATGGAACATTACTGTTCAGTAAATGGTGCAACAGGAACTGCCTGTTGCATCTGTGAGGATGAACCTGATCTTGTGTGTTTTGTAACGAGGCTGAGGCTGTAAAAGAGGAACCAACATCTGCAGACGCTGAAGCTGCTGAACTCACCTTCACATGTGCACCTTTTATAAAAGGCTTTATCTGTGAGGTGGAAAGAGTTGTTTTTGTTTTATTCTTTATTCACTAGTGATCTGAGCTCATTATAAGACATGACCTGCTTCAGTCTCATAAACTCTGACTCTGTGACGCCATAATGACCTTTGGTACAAAACCTCCTCACACAATGAGGATAATTAAATAACATTATAGGCTTTGAGATTTTAATGAATCTACCATTAAATAAATACAGCGAGGCTGCGTTTATGCAGCTAAAACCTGGAACAGTCTTTATGAAGAGACAGGATTAAACTCGGTGGTGGGAGCTGCAGTCGGTGTGAGGACGCGTCGTCGTGGGAGCTCCCTGTGTTTTTACCACCAAAGGTTTGGCGGCAAAGCGAATCGCTGTGTCCCGCCATGCACGTTCGAGATGTCGGGAAACGCAGTGGCCGGCGCTCAGTAGCAGCTGTGGGCGCTGGTGAACGAGGTGAGCTGCTCTTCATTAAAGACTCCCTGTCAGGACGTCGGTTTTGGTGGACTCCGGTTCCCAGAAGAGTTTGGTCCATCCCTCCGGTCCAGATGTGTCGGGCCGCGGCGGTGGCCCATTGCTGAGCGCTGCAAACGGTTCTCACATTGGAACTTTCAGCGCAAAATGGACGACAGTATGTTTCCACGGGTGTGAGTACGAGTGGGACTTTGTAGTTGCCTCTGTGACTGTTCCAATCATTGGTGCTGATTTTTTGTGCTCATGGCTTGTTAGTTGATGTTGAACCGCAGGCTTATTGAAGCTGTAACTTTTGCCACTTTTCCCTGTGAGGCTGGGGGAGCTGGGCCGGCACCTCATGCTACTTTTTTGGCGTCTGGCGATGTTTTTCAGTGTTTGTTTGCTGAATTTCCGTCTTTGACCACACCTGCTTTTTCCTCCGCGGTGGCTAAACACGGGGTGGAACATTTTATCCCCACTAGTGGGCCGTCAGTTTTTGCGCTCGCGCCGTCTTGACACGACAAATTAGCTATCGCTAAGGAGGAGTTCGCCACCATGGAGAGGTTGGGGATAGTGAGACGCTCTAACAGCCCGTGGGCTTCGCCCCTCCACATGGTGCCTAAGGCGACGTGCGGTGACTTTCTCCGTTTAAACAACGTAACGACACCAGACCGTTATCCTATTCCACACATTCAGGATTTTCTGCACGGTTTTCTGGTGCCTCGGTTTTTCTAAGGTGGACCTGGTGCGGGGTATCATCAGGTCCTGGTACAGGCGGCCGATGTGCCTAAGACAGCGGTGATAACTCCATTCGGGCTTTTTGAGTTCCTCCGCATGCCGTTTGGCCTCAAGGGGGCGGCGCAGACTTTTCAGAGGTTGATGGACTCAATGTTGCGCGGTCTCGATTTTGTGTTTGTCTATCTGGACGACATGTTGGTGGCTTCTACAGAAATTCTGTGTGTTTTACAGATGAGTCACACAAGACTCAGTGTCCATCACCAGATTCATGCGAGAGGAACAAAAAGCACATGGTGTTTGGGAAACATCAGCGTTTACCATAAATAGGACGGAGGCACAACCACAGTTTACAGGAAGTAGAAAAATAGCTCAGTGTGAAATGTGTTTGGGCCTTTCCGAAATCGCTCCCTCCTCCCTCACCCTACCCCTTAACACTCAGATTGCGCGTGCCCGCGGAGTGGAGTTCTGTCCGAAACGGAGCACTCAGTGAGGGGAAGTGTCTGATCAGCTCCTTCACAGCGAGTCATCGATACCACACTCAACAGGTGTGTGTTACACCTGAGCAGGTCCCCCGAGCAACACCCACCAAACAACATCAGTTCTGCGTTTATTTAGGAGCACGTTCATTTGAACAACTTTATCGTCAGTAGACATGTATTAATGACAAAGAAAGCGACAGTGAGACTTGTTATGATTGTATTGGGAGAGGAAACGTTCTCACTAGTGAGTTTAAAGACGCTAAAACAAATAATGTAAATACGACATATTTGAATCTGAATGACTTTGTAAATTTATAAAGGAACATTTGTTTTCATTTAAAAGTATGATCAGTCGAACTTGTGATTTTTGCAACATTATGGGCTGTGCAGTCTGTGAGTGAGAGGGAGACTGAATGTCACAGCTTGAATTTCTCTGATGAATAAACCTCTGAAGGTGCCTGAGGTGCCCTCACTGAGGCCTGAGTGGAAGGGTGTAGGGGAAGGGAGGAGGGAACGGTTTCGGAAAGGCCCTTTAAGTCAAAATTCCCGTCACTTGAACTTCTTAAGGTGCGTTGAGACCAAACGTGCGTCCACGCCCATCTGCCTCTAGTTGGACGCCAAACATGGCCGTTTCACACTCGCGAGAAACGGCTGTTTGCTGCGCGTGAAGTTTTGCAAGCGTCATAATTAGGAGGCGTGTCATACAACTCAGGCCGAGCGCAAACCGCCATGATCAACTTCTCCTCCATGCCTCCCCCCCACACACGCACCGCACGCACACACCCACCACGGCTCTTTGATGGTTGTTGTAAATAAATACCCTCTGAATTGACTTTATTTTAACGAAAATGTCACTATTTCACACAATATAACATCGACATTTCCCTCTATGGAGTTTGTTATCACAAAAACAATCACAGGCCCGATTAAGCTTCTGTTGCTTCATTCACGTAACTTTTCCTCCTCTCCCTTTCTCTCCCTCGCACAAGAGGGGAGAAAACAACGCAAGTGAAAGAGGTGTTTTGCTTCAACGCGATCTCCTCTGTAACTGTGTTTATTATTTCATTAGGACTTTTATTTCTCAAACGTGTTGCCTTATGCTCACTTTGAGCTCCTCGTGGGGGGAGATGACCGGGGCGGACTGAGGAGGAGACAGTGTGCGGTGATGTCGCTGCAGAGCGGAGTGGAGCTGAGTGAACAGGTGGAAGATGTGAGTGACGGGACTCCTGTCCAGTCCCTGATTGGTTAACAAGGCGTAAATGAACGCACGTGTAGATTGTGAATACTTGAGTGCATGAAGCAGTGGGCGGGGCCTCGCTGCTCGTGTACCGCGCTGTTCTCACCGGACGGCTTTGCTTACATTTCGACGCGCGTCGAAGCACGTCTACATAGGGTTAACATGGAAGTTGGTGGCGTGTCAGCGTTTGGTCTGTACGCACCACAATGGAACATTACTGTTCACTAAATCATTGGTTCTCAACCTTTTGGAGTCGTGACCCCCATTATAACAGTTAAAGGCCCTACTCGGGTCACACCGTGAGAAATAGGGACATTGGCCTATATAATTCTTAAAAAAAATAAAAAAAAGAAGCAAATTAGAACAAATAATGGCTCTCTG
Organism: Neogobius melanostomus; assembly: GCA_007210695.1. NCBI lineage: Eukaryota > Metazoa > Chordata > Actinopteri > Gobiiformes > Gobiidae > Neogobius > Neogobius melanostomus. The sequence goes on from VHKM01000828.1 coordinate 29,540, forward strand.
GTAAAGATGACACACATGCTACAGGAAAATATTATATTTTATGCTAATAAAATATATATTTTCTATCTACAAGATCTGGCACCCCCGAAATTTGTCTCACGACCCCCAGGTTGAAAACCACTGCACTAAATGATGTGTCAGGAACTGTCTGTTTATCTGTGAGGATGAACTGATCTGTAATGGGTGTTTGTAACGAGGCTGTAAAAGAGGAACCAACATCTGCAGACGCTGAACTGCTGAACTCACCTTCACATGTGCACCTTTTATAAAAAGGCTTTATCTGTGAGGTGGAAAGAGTTGTTTTTGTTTTATTCTTTATTCACTAGTGATCTGAGCTCATTATAAGACGTGACCTGCTTCAGTCTCATAAACTCTGACTCTGTGACGCCATAATGACCTTTGGTACAAAACCTCCTCACACAATGAGGATGATAATTAAATAACATTATAGGCTTTGAGATTTTAATGAATCTACCATTAAATAAATACAGCGAGGCTGCGTTTATGCAGCTAAAACCTGGAACAGTCTTTATGAAGAGACAGGATTAAACTCTGACAATGTTTAAATCCAGGCTGAAAACACTTCTTTTCCACAGAGTACGACCCTGAACTCAGCAAAAATCAATCTACAGAAAAGTACTTTTATTAATAAGTACATTTGACCCTTATTTCAGTGACTAATATCAAGGAATCTGTTCATGGGGCAAGTTTTTTTTACACTTAAATTAAGAAACAAACATCACCAATATTATTTCAACAAATTAAGATGTATTGAAAATAGTTTCTCAAATCAAGGACAAAATAATTTATTTTATTTTTACAGTGAAAGTATTTTATCTGAACTCTTTGCCACAATGAATTCATTAATTTATGTTTTATGGTTTGATTTGATCAGTTTTTTGTATTTTTCTGTAACTGAAGCACTTAATTTCCCTGTGTATGATTTGTGCTCCATAAATAAACCCGCCTCACACACGTCTCACTCGTCTAAAGGCTGATTTATACTTCAGCGACAGCTCCGCGTTTACGTGCTGGACGCACGTGGGAGGCAATCAGGGAGTTCACGACAGCAGCACCTGCCGCACAAGGTGACTCCGCGGCCAGTGCTGCAGAACGCAAGTGCCGTGACTGGTTGATCCTTTTGCAAAACAAGGAAACACACAACAAACTCCTTCAGTCTCACTCTTTGAAGTTATTTTTCATGAATATATTGTTCCTATGATTTAGTGCTTTTGTGTTTTCACTTTTTATGTTATTAAAAAAAATATTTAAAATAGACATAACGTGAACACAGAGGAGCTACGCGGAAGTTCGAACGATTCTGGCTTGGTGAAGCGGACGGGGCTGCAGTGGGCGGGACCGGCCGCTCGATTATAAAACAGCCTTTATTTCCTCTTCAGCTCGATGCCGTTCACAGTGAAGACACTTCTCAGTTCTCATAATCTGCAGGACTCGTTAACTTCTGTTTTCAGTGAAGTTGTTTCTTCATTTCTCAGTCCACATCATCATGAGCTCCTGGAGGCTGTGGCTGCTGTGGTTCGGTAAGAAATGTAACATAAATGTTTCATTAGACTGTGTTCTGACTTGGTTCTGTTGTTCTTCTGCACAGTTCTGCTGTGGGACGCCCGACCCACAGACACCGTATTATGTTTTAAGGTCCAAAAGGAGGAGAGCGGACGGTTAGGTGTTTCTGGACAAAATGTGAACGTGACAAGAAGGATCTTTTGTAAAAACGACTGTGAGGAGGGAGACATCTTGGGCAGACCTCAGGAAGTCGACAAACAAACGGCAGATTCAGCATCGAACATGAGATTAAAGGTTCTCCACCAAGGACTTCATCACGTGACCATCTCCAACCTCACTCTGAGCGACTCAGGGCGATACCGATGCTTCTGGGACAGGCCTGTTGGAAGTTCTTACGCTGAATTTAGGATTGAAGTCACAGACGGTGAGTGTTACTGATCAGTCTAAAACTGTAGAGGCTCAAAGGCTTCGTGCAGTGGGGAGAGGGGTCAGCTGTGATGGTGCAGCTGTTTACTGATGATCTAGAAAGCTTGTTTTGAAGGTGAGCTCTGAGTAGAGACGCACTGATCCAGCCAGACTTTCTTAAAGAGTAACTCACCCTCAAATCCACTTTTTCCCCTGATAAACTGTATAAATGAGTGTCAAATAGTGTTGTCTACATGTCCTGGTCATTATTTTGGCACTTTAGTGCAAATTAGTTGAAAGATCAACTTTCTGCCTAAAACCGTCAGTGAGGCGCCATCTACAGCGAACTGTCTGTACTGCATTTGATTTTTGAATTTGACGCCACTATTTGAGCAGGCGTTAGAGATGACGTCAGTTGCCGCTCTGGGCTATAAAAGTGGACCAGTCTCGCTCACGCCCCCGTAGCGAGTTGGAGTTGAATATTTCATCGATTGTCAGGTTTGCGAATTGTTAACATAGCATTTAGGTAATTTATTAGCATAGCTTTTTGTATTATAGATAATTGTATAGTGTTAGTGTTGGTTGTTGAATAGTAAGAAAACTGGCACTAAAAATCTATAATTTTAATTATTTTTTCATCATTTCATAAGCATAAAGATAGAGACTTTATTATAGCCTTTACTCTTCAGAGTGATCATTCAGTGGTAGTTTAGTTAACGTGTTACATTGGTTAAACTTAAAATTTAGCAATAGAAATGACTTTGGGCTATTTACTTAGGGGGATAACTGGGTCTTTGAATCCACAATGTTACAGACCTTTAGATAAACATGACCTGGATGATTCTGTACTATCTTCAATGACAAACCAAAACAATTTAAAAAGGACAGTGTTCCTGCACAATAAGATATATTTTTTATTAATGTGATATGTTTTGTGCACTTTGCTGTAAGAAAAATAAAATAAAGCTTTGTAATACATATAGTCACGTCTCTATACCTCACACATTATCTGCTGAGGACACTGAGATACATCTCCCATGCTTATGTAGACTACAGCAAAAAGTCTACATCTAAAATATATGTAAATTCTGAAAGGACAGTTCGGTCCCTTAGCTGTGATGCTAACATCGATCGAGCTAAATGCTAAGCCGCTAGCTTTGTAAATTACAGAGAAATCACTCTAATAAAATAAGTGCCTCAGAGCAGTCTCAGGTACAAGGCCTCTGTCTGTCACGATGCTTCTGTGTAGAGAGAGCTGTAAAGTTGTCCCAGTGGAACATGTTGCTAAACAAGTTAGCTCGCTGGAACTCCATGCTCGGACTTTGTTCACGAGTAGCGCTACAGCGTTGAAGTCAGATGACTCAGGCCTGTCAATCACAGACCCAGACCCCTCCTTCACTCCAACTCTTTGTAGACATACTTCATTTATTTGAAAGTAGTTGTAGCAGTCATAGCAATCAAAATAGAAATAGAAATAGTGGTAGTGGCAGCGGTAGGTGAAAAACCTAACAAAACATAAAGCACATTTAAGCACTTTACGCACTTCTGAGTGAACACAAATTTCTTGCATAACACATGCCTTTTGCTCCATAGCTTTAGCTTAAGTATGAACCTTTAAGTCAATGCTCTTTAAACATTAGCTTTTACATTATATGCTTTTTATCCCAGAACACAACACATTAAAGCCAACATGCCCAAGATTAGTCTATTGGTGATTCCTCAGGTAATCAACTGTTCTTACCGGTTGTCCTTCGGGGTTATAACTGAAGAGCTTGTGGCTGCACGGCAATTTTTTAGGTTTATGTGCACCTTTTGTGCCCTTGCACTGTGCACCGTCTGTGGGTTCTTGACAATGAGCAGTGGAACTGGGTGTTACGTGTAGCACACCAGGTGAGTGCTTCCACCTGGCATGCTGCTGGGGTGTGGAGAGGAGGGCTAGTATGTTGGGAGAATGGGGCTGTTACATATCGAGGAATTTTCTATAAACTGTAACAAAAATACAGTATTAAACAATGGTCCCTGGACTTTTCTACACTAAATGAAGAGTTAATTTTCTCTCTAAACTAAAGCTGTGTAGATTTGATTAAGAGCAAGTGACTTTATATTTATTGCAATAAAATAGCTCTGGTCATTCTTCAATGTTACTGTTTTTGCAAATTAACTAAATTAAGGCTCTGAGGTTACACAGAGCATTTTATAAACTGAAATATAAACACTCAGCCAATTCAACAGAGGCCAAAGTCATCTTATTACTTTACATGACCCAGTCACAGTTTCTGTCCCAGCCTTTAATAGTTGCCACTTGCTCGGGGGATTTTGCACGGAGTCAAAAACTACCTGAGCGATCGAATTCTCCACGTTAAGAGCCTTTAAATGAGATACACCCCGTCATCACTTTGATTAATTCAGATTCAGATTAAGATTCAGAAAACTTTATTGATCCTTCAAGGGCAATTAATTTACTGCAACCTCAGACAGATATTGCACAAACACATCACTGTGTGTCACTTCCAACAGTACAGACAATAAAAAAGGACACATTTCAAAAAGGTCAAGTGAGAATTGTGTTTTTAAAACGACGAGAGCCAAAACAGATATCGGTTCAGGATCTGATATTTATAATTGAGACCTGATCCAGTAATTTTTCCAAGATCGGCTCCGATATCAGCGTTGGATCGGTGCATAACTAATTCTGAGGTGACGTCTGCTCTCTCTAACTCCAGGGGCGGACGCAGAATCAAACTATGAGGTCTCACTTTCTGCAGGAGAAGACTTCACTCAGACATTTTATTTCTCCAATCCTGGAGAGAGAAGACCTTCTGCAGAAACAGCTGCTCTGAGGAGGACATTCTGGTTGCGATGACGGGGGACGACGGACAAAGTGGCAGATACAAGATTCAGTATAAGAAACACACAAACAACTTTAGTGAATTGACAGTGACGATCAGAAACGTGAGCAGCGCTGACTCCGGGGCCTATCAGGTTCATCTGGACCAAAGCTCACGTCAAGTCTGGATCAACGTCTCTCCAGGTGAGTCTGAGGTCGTACACTCTCTGTTTGAGCTGTTTCTGATCTCTGTCCTTCTGCTGCAGCGCCCCCCGGTGGTTTCCCAGTGACAGTGCGTCCATCTGAAGCCCCCCCAGAGCAGGAGCCGACAGGACGCCCAGGTACCGTTCCATCACAGAGTCATGAGAGTCCTTCAACTATCAGTGGAAATGAAAGTGGAAATCTGCTGCACCGACATGAACCGTTTCTGATCTTTACTGAACTCAAACTTAGTTATTTAGAAACACAGACAGTTGTTGGGCAGTAACCAGTGTTGGGAATAACGGCGTTTAAGTATAACGCCCCTACATTTTCAGTAACAGAGTAATCTAATTCATTACTCTCCCCATTGTTACAACGCCGTTATTGTTACTGGGAAAACAAAGTGCCACGGTACAATTGGGCTGAATGAAGCGCTGCGGTGTCAGCTCACCACAGCTGTATTTCATGCAGGGGGCGGAGTCTCTACTCACGCTGCCTTTGTTGATGCCCCTTGGGGCTCACATCATTCAGTGTCCTCTGCTTCTCCAGGACAGGGACAACTGCGCAGCTGCACCTTTGTCTGACTGTGTCTGTGCAGAGTGTTGCATCGTGCTCTCTGCTCCAAAAACTACTTCCTCTAGTCCTGACCCGCGGCTAGTCCTATTCGAGTGCATGTAAACACACTCTGTGATCCACAGGGGGAGCTCCAAACACCCAGAACCTGCCCATGACCCTGGTCCTAATCCCAGTCTGTGTCGTCGTCATCGTCACAGTGATTACTCTGACCATCTACTGCAAGAGGCGCAAACGCACAGGTGAGATGAGTCCAAATGCAGCGACACATGTCCATCTGCAGGTGAAGTGTCTGACTAATGTGTCTCACAGATCCAGGAACAGGCGCTGGAGGAACTCAAAATCCTGAGGTCACTATTATCATAACTATTTTAACCTGATATACAGTATATGGGCTCTGTTAACAACTTCCTGTATGATTTATTTTTTAGAGCGAATATGAAAACATCTGTCCAGAGTCCCTTTGTCTGGAGGAGGTGGAGCCGACCTACAGCAAGCTAAACAACATATAAGTCACTGTTAAGGTCAAATAACAGGCCGTACTTTTACTCAGAAGTGTCAGCCTAACCTAAACCGTTTTATTACTTTGACCTGCAGATTAAAACATTTTATACCTGCTTGATGAATAAAGCTTTTTTGTGAGGAGCATTTCTTTTCTAAATGTGAAGTTGCAAAGCTGTGGAAGTCATTACCCACTAAACTTAAATCTGATTTTACACAAATCAATCATATTTTAGCAGAGAACATTTCCCCTCGATCTCCACTTAGTGAACGGGCTTCGCTCTACTGGAAGTGTCAAGACAACAGAAGTGTTGATACAAAGCAAAAAGAGGCAAAGGAGGCGGGATGAGGTGAATTAATGACGGTCTCCTGTTGTTTCCCAGAATCAATGATTAAAAATGATGAGGCTGCGTTTCAGTTTCCTGCAGCTAAAATGTGGAACAGTCTTCAAGAGGAAGTGGGACAGTCTTGAACTCTGACACAGTTCAAATCCAGGCTGAAATCAGTTCTGGTTACGTGCACATATGACGCTGAAAGTATTTTATCTGCTCTTTGCTTTTTACTGTAATTAATGCATTTTTATGTTGGTGTTTTATGGGTTGATTTGATCTGCTTTCTTAGAAATTTATGCAACTGTGATTCACTTTGAAATGCCTTGTGTATGAATTGTGTTCTACAAATAAACTTGCCTTACTTGGTTTGCGATACTGATACCTGAACGATTTTTCGATTTTTCTTTAATTTCTTTCTCGAAGTAAAGGAGAAATGTCTTAAACTCGTATAAACCTGTTCTACAATGGCAACCTCCTGGACGAGTGAGAGCTTTAGAAACAAAGTCTGGCTCACCTTTGGCCATCTTGTTGAGGACCATGTCTATGAGGATGTAGGTGCCGCTGCGCCCCGCCCCGTCACTGGAACACAGGTTTACATCACATTAGGACATTTATTAGCAACACTCGTCTTCAGCTACATTAAAGAGATATTTTACTCCAGAACTACTTTGACAAACGCTCAATTATGGAAGAATTTTCTACTAAATAAAGAAACAGAGACATTGAGCAAAGAGGTTCATAAAAACATAAATAACCGCAAAAATCTAGAGTTAGCTTCATGCTACATGCTAACGACTAGCTTCGACTGTCAATTTTTCACATCTGCTCGAAAATCTGCTTAATTTCCTAATGTAGGAATGTGACAAAACATTCAAAATGACCTGGTTTTGATTTCAGATGCCACTTTAAGACGCTAATTTGTATCTTAAGTAAAATCTACAAAAGTCTCTACATTCATTAATGACTTCTAACGAGGCTTTGAGCTAAATGTGGTCGATGGATGACAACAGCTGAACACATCTGCAGAATTTGGGATGTTTTATGAACAGGCTAATGCTAATGGCTATAAGGAAAAATACATTGAACAGGATAATGCTAACGGCTATAGGAAAAATACATTGAACAGGCTAATGCTAACGGCTATGAGAAAAATACTTTGAACAGGCTAATGCTAATGGCTATAAAGAAAATACATTGAACAGGCTAATGCTAACGGATAAGGAAAAGTACATTGAACAGGCTAATGCTAATGGCTATAAAGAAAAATACATTGAACAGGCTAATGCTAACGGCTGAGAAAAAGTACATTGAACAGGCTAATGCTAATGGCTAAAGGAAAAATACATTGAACAGGCCAATGCTAACGGCTAATGCAAAATACATTGAACATGCTAATGCCAATTACTATAGGACAAATACATTGAACAGGCTAAAGCTAATGGCTAAAGGACAAATACATTGAACAGGCTAATGTTAACGGCTAAAGGAAAAAAAAACATAGAACAGGCTAATGCTAATGGCTATAAGAAAAATACATTGAACAGGCTAATGCTAACAACTAATGCAAAAATACATTGAACATACTAATGCTAATTACTATAGGAAAAAATACAACAGGCTAATGCTAATGGCTAAAGGAAAATATATTGAACCGGCTAATACTAATGGCTATAACAAAAATACATTGAACAGGCTAATGTTAATGGAAAATACATTGAACAGGCTAATGCTAATGGCTAAAGAAAAAAAAACATTGAACAGGCTAATGCTAATGGCTATAAGAAAAATACATTGAACAGGCTAATGCTAACGACTAATGCAAAAATACATTGAACATCCTAATGCTATTTACAATAGGAAAAATACATTGAACAGGCTAATGCTAAATACAATAGGAAAAATACATTGAACAGGCTAATGCTAACAGCTAACTGCTAACTGGAGTTGAGCCTCTGAGGTTATAATTTTACTTTTTGCTTTGCGATACTAATGTTGCTAACGTCCACCGCGGTATTATGGCATCAAGCGCTTACTGTGCTCTCTGATGATTTGCTACATGAATTAGTTCATTAGTTAATCAATTACTCGATTAATCGGAACTATGGGCTTAATCGATTTAAATGTATGTGAATGATTAATCGTTCTGCTGTATGTTAGGGGAAAATACAATATATTCGTTGTGCAAATAAGCATATTGTGGCATGAGGTTTACAAACCTGTTATTTGCATTTTGGTTACAATCTTTAAATTAAACGTCCACGCCCCTTGTATGACGCGTTTCCGTCTGTATTTATATAAAGATTTTCTTGCTTTTCACTTGTTGCTGTTTTTGTGTGATTTAAATAAAGGATTTGAAACACATTCCCGTAGCCGAGTGCAGATGGAGTCAGAGGCAGGTGAGCATGAGCAGGTTATTACAGAGAGAGAGATTACATCTGTCATTTCTGCCGCTTCATTTCAGCTCTGATGCCCGGATAAGCAGACGGAGAGAGAGGGGGAGACTTGCCTGCAGTGGACGATGATGGGGCAGGAACGGCCTCGGTAGCACTTGTTCACTTTCCTGCAAAACAACACACACACACACACAGAGAATTTACTTGTTAGCGAAGCTCGAAGAGGACCATTCAGAAACCCAGAAACACTCTCCACAGCAGAAGAGCCCCAGGTCGATGGGTCTGTCTTTCTTAGTTCAAGACTCCACTGATTTGATTTAATTTCATTTATTAAGCCGAGACGCTGCAGGTGAATTTGGGAAAATTACTGTATAATAATTTAGAGATATCAATGTGAAACTATTGCTGAACATTATGAAAAAATAATGTATTGTAAGTTTTCTGTCATGTCATATAAAAATAAGACATGCGGAAAAGTGGACAAAATTGCTGAAATTTTTTTAGCGACAAATCCAAATAATGGTTTAAATGTGCGGTTTTATTTTGAGACATAACGTTCTCTATAAAGACGGAGCCATCTCAGTAAATGTGAGCGTCCACATGAAGCCGGTCATGTTTGTAAAACCGCTGCGATTCATCCACCAGGCCTGTGTGAGGCGCTGTGACGCTTCCACAGATAATAGAACAGGATGTAGATCGCGCAGTAAACTTTTGTGGAATGTAAACAGTGAAAATGAAACAGATTCATGGGTTTGTGATGTACAGAAAAGACGAGGAGGTGAGTTTATTCTTCAGATTCACAGGACTAAAGCGGTGAACGGACTTTCACTGTCTGTCCAAAAACTGAACAGAGGCCAACGCTGCGGTGTTTCTCTCCGTGTCACCTGTCTCTCGTCGTGGGGCAGAAACAGTCATTAAAAGGTGGGTAGATTATAGATAACATACACGGCAGGCACATAAAGAGTGAAATAAAAACGGCCATAAAGTTTAGTCTCTTTGTCTGTACATGTACATATATTTCTCCCGTCTTTAGCCGCTGCTGTCTCCCACAAAGGAAATTACCATATTTGGATTACAGCGCCATCTCGGCCACAGCCTTTCGTGCTACACGTGGATACCAAACACGCCTTAATGGGATATTTCAGGATTTTTGACATAGGGCCTCATTTCCTAGTTATCCAGTATTTTTTTCTTAAATTCATGCAGTTCTTATATTTGAAGAGTCTAGTGGCGCTAGGCTAATGCTAGGCTAACGCATTTCTATGGTATCAGTTAGCCTGCATTAAAAACAGTCTGACCCACTCCACAGTGCACCTGAGGTAAATCACTTATAACACCAGACTAACCATATAAATGTCTGTGTTAATAGAATCATTTAAAATAACTTATATTTGAGCAGCATCAGCTTCGTGGCTGTAAGCTAACGCAGCGGCGGAGTGATCTGTGAGAAAATAGTCCCTCAAAATGCGGTAATTCATGTGATACAAGGTCAGTTATATTTCAAACATTATTCTATTAACACAGACATTTATATGGTTAGTCTGGTGTTATAGACCCTTTAACTGCTGACATCATCAGTGACATCAGCTGGAGGCAGGAAGTGATCAAGAGAAATAAGATTAAACTAAAACTAGCGATTTTAAGTGTAAAACTACAACTGAAAAATGTGGTCCTGTTGTGGCTTAAGGAGCAAGAACAAGAGGAATGACATTTGAGACGATAAAATAAGATTTATCTGATATTTCCAAAAACAGTTAGACATTTGTTTATCGTTACTATGACAACAGCTACAATGGAAATAGATAGGAATCGAGCTTCCCGCCTCCAGCTAAGCCCGGAGTGTTTACAAACAATTAAAGGGTCTATAAGTGATTTACCTCAGGTGCACTGTGGAGTGGGCCAGACTGTTTTTAATGCAGGCTACTAGTTACCATAGACATGCACTAGCCTAGCGCCACTGAGCTCTTCAAATATAAGGACTGCATGAATTTAAGAAAAAAATATCTGCAGACATCAACAACACTCTGGATAACTAGGAAATGAGGCCCAATGTCAAACATCCTGAAATATCCCTTTAAGATTTTTTATTATTCAAAAGCATCTTGGCGACAACAGGAAGCTTTTGAGCAAACAAATTCTATATGATTTATGTATGGTATATTGGAGCATATTTTGTATATTTTATAAACGTATGCAGTAAAAGTGGTGGAGAAATGTCAAGAAAGTTTCAATCCATTTAAGGCTTTCATTTCGGCATAATTCATTCCTGAATATAAACTAATGTGACCTGCTCCAGATTCTGAAGTGGTCTGAGGAAAGGTTCGCCCGTGGATAAAACATTGAGAGCCGTGTTTCTGTGGCTCCTCACAGTCGGAGGCGATTTCTGATTCTTTTTCATGAGCCGCCTTCGCCTGCGTTACATAAGTCTGTGATGTTTAATGCACAGGCGCGTTTCCGCTGCACCTGGGACGGACTCAGACAGAAGGACATGCTCCAAATCCACTTCCACTGCCTCCACCGCGACAGATCGAGGGTGTGCACAAGAGCAACGGGACACAGAGTACAGATACACCGTGACGGACCGGGCTGGAGGAGCTGGAATCATCGGGACGGAGAGATAAACACCACCGGATAAAAGAGGCACCAACATTCACAGAGTCAGGTCTTTTTCTTTCACCGATTCAATTTTTGAAACAAGAAGCAGCTTTTCAACATTATTTGGAGGAGTTGAGTCAAAAGGTGCGATTTGGTTTGGGATAATAGAGTTTTCTGGCTAAAGTAACTGTTTAAAAATCCAAGTCTTTGAAAAGAATGGATCCTGGTAAAGAATCATGAATCCCATTACGACTGGTACTGCACTCAGACTTCAGACTTCTCGCCCGTGTCATTTCCACCTGTTGTCGTCACTAATCCAGAACATTACAAGAACAAACAACTCACCAAATAACACATTTCTAAGATCATCGTACAAAAACAACATGAACTTCACTTCAACCTCTCCTGACACACAATCTGCAGAGTCTGTCGTCTTCAGGGGTTTGAGTAAAGCTGCCGGTTTCTAAGGCCAGGGGAAGGATTCCAGAACCTGAGCATCAAAGATCTGTGGTTCCTTGTCAGATACATCTCTGCTTCCAAACACCTTCAGTTTGTAAATATGTCTTTAGCTTTGGCTTGGCCAGAATCTCACTCAGCCATTTATTTTCAAAGTTTGACATTAAATGTGCTTAAAGGGTCGATCTCACCGGCCTGAAGGCTAGTAAGGTAAGGTAAGGTAAGGTAAGATTCACTTGTTACATTCAGCATTCAGTCAGATCACTCAGGTTGTGCAAATAGACAGGAAATGTGCAGACAGTTAAATAATAAAAAAGAGGTATCTTATGTACAATAAGTAAAAGCAAACATCTTAAGGGGCGGAATTATAGCAATAAGGAAATAAGAATAAGTAAAAATAGAATAAAAATTAGAACAGACTATAAAAAGTAGAATATGGAGGTGCAAAGTTTACAGTCCTAGTGCAGGATGTTAATAAGTGACGCTGATACAGAGATTATTGCGCGTAGTTTTGCATAGTAGTTATTGCACATGTTACTTTACAGTCTTGTTGTACAGTCTGACAGCAGTGGGGATGAAGGACCTGCTCCTTCTCGCACTGAGGGTGTCTCAGTCTTCCACCGAAAGAGCTGCTCAGCTCCTCTACAGTCCCGTGTAGTGGGTGGGAGGTGTTGTCCATGATGGAGGTGAGCTTGGCTAATACGCTCCTGTCCCTCACCTCCTCCACAGAGTCCAGGGGGAGTTGGAGACTGGAGTTGCCGCTGGTCACGGAGCTCTCTCCAAAACATCTCCTGGAGATAAGGTGAGTCCCCAGGTTCTGCATGGAGACTTGAAAAAGTCACTCTAGAGTCTCTCTCAAAGAGACTCCATACAATACTTTCAGATCTCCTTGGTCTCCGTCAGGTCTCGGAGACATTGCAGGGACGTCACAGAAACATCTCACCTCAGGTTGAGGACAACAGTGTTCGAAACACAACTGCCTGAGACCGCGTAGACCTCTCAGAGACCATGGAGAGACTCTGCTGAAATCAAACCTGTTTGTTTTCACCTTTGTCTGCTCATGCGCCCTGTGTATATTCCTCCCGTCTTTATCCGCTGCTGTCTCCCACAAAGGAAATGACCATATTTGGATTACAGCGTCATCTCGGTCACAGCCTTTCCTGCTACACGTGGATACCAAACATGTCAGTATTTGTAAATGAATAAGCGTGGGAAAGACCAGGGAGCCACACAGACATGTTGGAGTCACTTCCTGGATAAATCTGAGGCTCAAAGCGACAAAATGTCAGAGAATAAACATTGTAATGCTGGGTTTACACATAACGACGACAAGTCACGAATGCCACGAATCCATATTCGTGGCCGAGGATCACGAATGTGATGATTCGGGGTCGAGGTTTCACGCACCGCCACAAACTGTTGCGACCTGTTACTACGCGTTACGATTAATGGCACGAATTATTACGCACGGTCACGAACATGCGTCCTGCTCTGCTGCGGGCTGTGACGCTCTGTTGCGTGCTATTGCGAGGTGTTGCGGTCTGTTACGGGTCATTGGGAATTGTCGAGTTCTGTCAGAAATCTGTCAAGAATCGGGCGAATGTGGACAAACCGCCTGCTGCACACACCGGGTTGGAGGCGGAGCAGAGGCGTCTTGCTCCGCCGTGCTCTCACCTGCCTCATTGGGCTCTTGCCAAATCTGGTTACACAAAAGCAAAGACCAGCTGAGCGTCGGGACTGTCCATATACTGTAGAATAGCAAACGTTTTTCACAGTCTATGAAAAACTGAACTTAGATCAAACCCAAACTAAGTCATTATGCTCCTGTCAAACGCTGAATCTATCAAGACAACAATAGCAATAAACACACGCGCTTTATGCCAAATGAGTCTGTGCAACAGCGGCACATTCAGCCTGACTTTACTCCACATTAAGCATAAAAACACTACACTCACTGCGCACTCGATCTTCTGGGGATCTGTCGTAGAACTCTTCACCTCTTTATCCATGACTCTCACTCGTCTGGTTGATCATTAGCTCCATTTGGCAAAACTTCTTTTGCATAATCCAGAACAACAGGCCTGTCTCCACCTGCCCTGCGCCCATCACCGCTTGTTTTTCATGTCTAAAGTTGTAAATAAGTCTTAACACTTATCCATGTTATAGCTGCTGTAACCACGCGTTGTTGTTTGGGTCAGTGCGTATGGCAGCGTGGGAGATGCATTCAGGGACAGTAAACAGTGCGGGAAAGGCGCACCTCTTACTGTCCCTTTTCTTTTTTCCACAAACGCGGAAAATCGGGACAAATATATAACAGTCGGGTTCTCCAGCGGGGCGGCAATAGGGGGTGGCAGGGACTGGCTCGCGAACATCAGGAGGAACGACCGCAGGAAGAAAAGCCCGCGGAACAACTTCAGCACCTGAGGAGCGGCAGCAGCAGGTGCTGTGCCGGGCCTGGAGCGCTGACTTTGTGTGACTTTTCTTTGGCATAGTGCAGGTACGAACATTAACTTTTCGGCGTACCGTGTGTTTCTATCAATTCTGAGCGTGAAAACAGTGATTCTGCACTACGAATGCTGTACGAATGCTCTCACGCTGAATTACGAAGCGCCACTACGCATCACGAAAGGACACGCTCCGTTGCGAACTCCATGAATACAGGGTGAATCGTGACATTCGTGGAAGATTTTTGACAGCCAAAAACTTTCTCCACGAACATCACGAATGTCACGAGCTGATGCGCTCTGTTAAGAATCCCATCAAGATGCGTTAAGTCATGTCACGAACGTCACGAATGACGGAAAAATGCCATTCGTAACGCATCGTGCCTATGTGTAAACCCAGCATTAAGAGAGAGTTTGGTCTGTTTTTTACTTAAAACTAAGATGTTACGGAGAAAAACGGCAAAAAATGTGTGAAACACCAACATTTTCACCTGCAGCGTCTCGCCTTCATGATAACAGCTGTTCATCGCTCATACATGATCATGATCTTTTGCTTCTCTCTCATCAAAAACACTGATCAGGGACAGAATCCGGGCTCCTTCGTCGTCTGACAGAGACACAGCATTAAAAATGTTAAAAATAATCTGGGAGGAATGCAGATGAACGGAGCGTGTTTAGTTTTTTGAAAACCGCAGACGTGCCGTGGCTCGGTCTGGTCTCGATCGAAAGGGAGGGAGCGGCTGGAGTCGGAGAGATGCGAGGTTACCGTGGCAACAGCAGCAGACAGAGCGACGGAGGAGAGAGAGAGAGAGCGAGACTTCGTAACGGAGCAGACACACAAACAGGTTCAGCGCAGTCGTAATTACAGCGGCTCATTTTAAACACAAAAAGGCCACGAGGATTTGGAGCAGATCAGGGAGTTAAAGCACACGAACACTGTTTCTTTTTACATTACTAACCTCTTAACCCCACCTGAACCGAGCACATGTCTCCAGTTTGGCTTTATCCAAATCTAAAAGTTATTGAAAAACAAGCATCTAAATAGCAAAAAAAAACGAGACTTAAATGATGAAAACGCAACAAAAATGCGGCAAAAAAGTGACAAAACTGCATCGAAAAAGTGACAAAAATGCAACAAAAACGTGACAAAAATGCAACAAAAAAGTGACAAAAATACAACAAAAAAGTGACAAAATTCAACAAAAAGTGACAAAAATACAACAAAAAATGACAAAAATTCAACAAAAAATGACAAAAATTCAACAAAAAAATGACAAAAATACAACAAAAAAAAGTGACAAAAATACAACAAAAAAATGACAAAAATCTACAAAAAAGTGACAAAAATTCAACAAAAAGTGACAAAAATTCAACAAAAAAGGACAAAAATGCAACAAAAAAAGTGACAAAAATACAACAAAAAAGTGACAAAAATTCAACAAAAAATGACAAAAATTCAACAAAAAAGTGACAAAAATACAACAAAAAAGTGACAAAAATTCAACAAAAAATGACAAAAATTCAACAAAAAAGTGACAAAAATACAACAAAAAATGACAAAAATTCAACAAAAAAGTGACAAAAATTCAACAAAAAATGACAAAAATTCAACAAAAAAGTGACAAAAATACAACAAAAAAAATGACAAAAATTCAACAAAAAAGTGACAAAAATACAACAAAAAAATGACAAAAATTCAACAAAAAAATGACAAAAATCAACAAAAAAGTGACAAAATTCAACAAAAAATGACAAAAATCAACAAAAAAGTGACAAAAATACAACAAAAAAATGACAAAAATGCTACAAAAAAGTGACAAAAATACAACCAAAAAAAAAGACAAAAATTCAACAAAAAAGTGACAAAAATGCAACAAAAAAGTGACAAAAATACAACAAAAAAGTGACAAAAATCAACAAAAAAGTGACAAAATACAACAAAAAAGTGACAAAAATTCAACAAAAAATGACAAAAATTCAACAAAAAAGTGACAAAAAATTCACCAAAAAAAATGACAAAAATACAACAAAAAAGTGACAAAAATACAACAAAAAATGACAAAAATTCACAAAAAGTGACAAAAATTCAACAAAAAGTGACAAAAATCAACAAAAAAGGACAAAAATGCAACAAAAAAGTGACAAAAATACAACAAAAAAGTGACAAAAATTCAACAAAAAATGACAAAAATTCAACAAAAAAAGTGACAAAAATACAACAAAAAAGTGACAAAATTCAACAAAAAAATGACAAAAATTCAACAAAAAAGTGACAAAAATACAACAAAAAAATGACAAAAATTCAACAAAAAAGTGACAAAAATTCAACAAAAAAATGACAAAATTCAACAAAAAAGTGACAAAAATACAACAAAAAATGACAAAATTCAACAAAAAAGTGACAAAAATACAACAAAAAAATGACAAAAATTCAACAAAAAAATGACAAAATACAACAAAAAAGTGACAAAATTCAACAAAAAATGACAAAATTCAACAAAAAGTGACAAAATACAACAAAAAAATGACAAAAATGCTACAAAAAAGTGACAAAAATACAACCAAAAAAAGACAAAAATTCAACAAAAAAGTGACAAAAATGCAACAAAAAAGTGACAAAAATACAACTAAAAAATGTAAAAAATGCAGGAAAAAGATCAGTTTAGATCAGCTGTGTAGGTCTTAGCTTTCAAATGAGGTAGCCTATAGGCTCCAGTCGAGAAGCTTTTAGATTTGGGTAAAGCTGAACTGGAGGAAATGCGCTCGGTTAAGGCGGGGGGTAAGAGGTTTGAGTATAAATAACTCAACCAAAAGACACATTGAACGACGGCTCGGTTTTAGTCGAAGGTGAAAGAGGCCCAAGCAACCAATGAGCGAAGCACCAGGCGGGGCATTCCGGGTCAGTGGGAGGAGTTTATGGCGGACAGGGGAGAGGAGGCGGGGCTTAGGACAGGCGAGGGTGGGGTTAGAAGGGGGGGAAAGGGGGCGGGTCTTTGGTTGCAGAGGCGCGGTCTCCAATGATCACTTTTGTGACTATGCAACTGGGCTCATATTACTAGCTGCAACATCACAAAAATGACACTGGAAAGCGCTAGTTAGAGCTGGAGAAACGAGGCGGGGCAGAGGGGGCGGGGTCAGAGAGAGAGGGCGGGACAGAGGTCAGTCAGCGGGACGGGAGGGAGGAGGGAGGCGGGGACAATGGGGAAAGAAAAGGCAGCGACAGTTCAAATGTGTCTCTGATAGGGCGAAACTGACAAAAATTAACATATGGATATTTGTGGGACTTTCTCGATAACGATGATGGACGAGCATCAGCGGGTGTGAATGTGTGTCACAAAATGTGCACTTACATGAAAAATCAACCCTCTTTCATTTGATATTTCATTGTTATTGCCTTGATCTTTAGAATGTGCAGTTTACAGAAATCTAAAAGTATGGAGCCTTTATAAACATATGATGTCCACATTATGAGCTGAACAGAGCGTTTTTGATAATGTGCCACAAAACACTTTTTTCCGTTAATTAGCTCTGTGCATAACTTCAAATCATAACAACGCCGCCAAGAAGTGACTTCCTGTTTCGATCCAGTACACCAAAATAAAAGCACCATCTTTTTCATTAGTTCAGCAGTTCATTAGTTCAGCTTTCTTTCTGCCCTACTATTAACAGACAAAACACTTACAATGTGTGTATTTAATTATATTCTTGTAATGTTGCAAGTACCAGCTGAACTAATCAATGAGCTCGACGACCAATTCATGAATGAATGAATGAATGAATGAGTATGTTTTGGTTGCTCTACTGCCACACAGTGTAATATTATTACACTGAACTACCAAGCTTTGTCCCTTTTAAACAACACTGAAATGATTTTAGGAACAGAAAACCATAAAATGGAAAATCATAACATTTTAAATTGTCCTCACTAAATCTTGCAGCTGAAGTAGAGAAGCATGTGACATGATGAATAACAACTTGTACATGAAAAGGACACGGTTCATTTTCTATTAAAAAACCCTGACTGCATCACTAGTCCTCACACAAACCTACGCCGAAGCTCAGGCGCCACAAACCTTTGGCTCTGCACTGACATCGTCGCCCTCGGTAACGATATGAAAGTGACCACAGCAGCTTCATGACGACGCAGAGCAGCTCAGAGTCCTGACCCACAGACTTTAGGAGCGTGATTTACTCTGACGCCGACCAGACTGTGAGCTCAGCCTCTTACCTCACTCTACACACACGCTACCCACACGCTACACACGCTACACAACCTACACACACGCTACACACACGCTACACAACCTACACACACGCTACACACGCTACCACACGCTACACACACGCTACACAACCTACACACACGCTACACAACCTACACACACGCTACACACACGCTACACACCTACACACACGCTACACAACCTACACACACGCTACACACACGCTACACAACCTACACACACGCTACACAACCTACACAACCTACACACACGCTACACACCTACACACCTACACACAGCTACACACACGCTACAACACCTACACACACGCTACACAACCTACACAACCTACACAACACGCTACACATACACACAGCTACACACGCTACACAACCTACACACACGCTACACACACCTACACACCTACACACACCTACACACACGCTACACAACCTACACACACGCTACACACCTACACACACGCTACAACAACCTACACACACGCTACACACACGCTACACCACACCCTACACACCTACACACACGCTACACAACCACGCTACACACACGCTACACAACCTACACAACCTACACACACGCTACACACACGCTACACAACCTACACACACGCTACACCACGCTACACACCTACACAACCTACACACACGCTAACACAACCTACACACACGCTACACAACCTACCACACCACCGCTAACAACACGCTACACAACCTACACACACGCTACACACGCTACACAACCTACACACACCACACGCTACACAACCTACACACACGCTACACAACCTACACACATGCTGCACAACCTACACACACACTATCTTCAAATGGACTTGGCCTCTTTCTTCAGAGGTTTCTTGTCAAATGGGTCGACTGGTTTAATCAAGCCTGAAGGTAAGAAGAAGCCTCTGAAGACATCCTTAATCAAACATTTCTGGATGATTGAGAGCCAACACTAATACCACTAAACAGCACGTCTTTAGCCTCCATTAAACAGCTGCCACAGGCGGCGCTACACCTGCCCCCAGACACTTCCCCTCGACTCCAGGCTGTTATTAATCAGAGATAAAGTGATGAACCTGGATGTGTAGGAGCGTTACTTCCTGCGTTACTTCCTGCATTACTTCCTGCATTACTTCCTGCGTTAGTTCCTGCGTTAGTTCCTGCGTTAGTTCCTGCGTTAGTTCCGGCATTACTTCCTGCGTTAGTTCCTGCTTAGTTCCTGCTTAGTTCCTGCGTTAGTTCCTGCATTACTTCCTGCGTTAGTTCCTGCGTTAGTTCCTGCGTTAGTTCCTGCGTTAGTTCTGCATTAGTTCCTGCTTAGCTTTTCCTGCATTCTTCCTGCGTTACTTCCTGCGTTATTCCTGCGTTAGTTCCTGCCGTTAGTTCCTGCGTTAGTTCCTGCGTTAGTTCCTGCGTTACTCTGCGTTACTCTGCGTTACTTCCTGCGTTAGTTCCTGCGTTACTTCCTGCGTTAGTTCCTGCGTTAGTTCCTGCGTTAGTTCCTGCGTTAGTTCCTGCGTTACTTCCTGCGTTACTTCCTGCGTTAGTTTGCGTTACTTCCTCGTTTTCTGGTTAGTTCTGCGTTATTCCTGCTTATTTCTTTTCCTGCGTTATTCCTGCGTTGTTCCTGCGTTACTTCCTGCGTTAGTTCCTGCGTTACTTCCTGCGTTAGTTCCTGCGTTACTTCCTGCGTTAGTTCCTGCGTTAGTTCCTGCATTACTTCCTGCGTTACTTCCTGCGTTAGTTCCTGCGTTAGTTCCTGCGTTAGTTCCTGCGTTAGTTCCTGCGTTAGTTCCTGCGTTACTTCCTGCGTTACTTCCTGCGTTAGTTCCTGCGTTACTTCCTGCGTTAGTTCCTGCGTTAGTTCCTGCGTTAGTTCCTGCGTTACTTCCTGCGTTAGTTCCTGCGTTAGTTCCTGCGTTAGTTCCTGCGTTAGTTCTGGCGTTACCTGCGGAAGTCCAGCAGGGTGCGGCAGCTCGCTGGCGCCCCCGTGCTCAGCCAGGTCAGGAAGTGGAACTGCGTGACGGTGCGCGTCTCGTTGGTCTGCATGTTCTTCAGGTAGAAGCTCCGCACCAAGAAGTCGTCGCACCAGATGTGTTCGGACACCAGGTTCACCTGCAGGACAGGAAATCTGTCACATCTGTATAAAGCTTTTTAATGCCGTTTTAAAACAGTACTAAGTAACTCGTGCCCCTAGAGGCCATAAGCACCACTGCAGGTGTCGTAGCATGTTGTGTTTTTACTCATTAATTGTCCGTGAGAGTAAATTCTACGCTGACAGAAAAGACAAAGGGACAGAGGGATATTGTTCATCCAGTTGGAGATCCAATGGAGATCATTTTTTTCACGCAGACTTGGCTGTAAATACTGTTTAAGTGGCGCTAGCCCGCAGTTAGCTTTGCCCATTAGCCTGTTAGCTTCTTCTTCGTGATTCATTAGTGTGTCTTGGTGACTCCGACCCGGTGGCAGTCAAGTTGCAAATGTGGTTTTCTGGCCAGAGACACCAGGGGGCGATGAAAGACCCTCCCCCAATCATCCCATTATTACTTGTATTACCCCCAGAAGGACTACAGAAAGGATTTATTGAGGTAAAAACGTTACTTAGTACTGCTTTGATGCCTAAATACTAATGACACAAATGCAAAAGATTTGTAAACATTCAGTCAAACAGGAATGAGGGGAAATTTTCATATTCAAAACCAAATTGGACACAATGGGAAACTCTTGAGCAACACTGTATTTCATTCAGAACTGCAGCTGAATTTGTTTTAGATGTTAGTTTTGATGTTTTTGTATGCAGCAACAATAGTTGTGCTGTGCTATTGTTGTGAGTTCTGTCTCTAAAGAAGTGTCTCTGAGAAATTTGGATTTAATGCCAGTGTGAACCTGACTTTTTAAGCCCTTCATTTTGACATAATTCATTTAATGGTGTTTATTGCTTTTTAATGCTCCACAGAAACCTTGTAGAATGACATGGGAAACATTACTTTTGGTCACAGCCTTAAGTATAATATAACGTTAAGTCACAGTGTGGAGAAACGTTCATGTGCGGTTAGCATCTTATTAGCTAACTGTTGTAGCATTAGCCATTTGTTACATACGAGTTTATCTGAGGCAAGTGTGGACTTTTCAAGTGGAATAAATACTAGTTACCCGTTGCTTTGAACGCAACATAATAATGCTTCTTCCTGAAGCCACAAGGAAACGGCGAAGGCTCCGGAAGATCCTTTTTCTAATGGACTTTCCATTGAAACTGTTTGGCCTCTTCACATCATTACTGACCTTGTACCTCGTAGATGTGGCAGAGTGGTTAGCCTGTGGCACACGTACCTCGTAGATGTGGCAGAGTGGTTAGCCTGAGGCAAACGTACCTCGTAGATGTGGCAGAGTGGTTAGCCTGTGGCACACGTACCTCGTAGATGTGGCAGAGTGGTTAGCCTGTGGCACATGTACCTCGTAGATGTAGCAGAGTGGTTAGCCTGAGGCAAACGTACCTCGTAGATGTGGCAGAGTGGTTAGCCTGTGGCACACGTACCTCGTAGATGTGGCAGAGTGGTTAGCCTGTGGCACATGTACCTTGTAGGGGGTCAGCCCGATGTTCCCCGGGTCCGATGTTCCCCGGGTCTGATGTTCCCCCGTACCTATGTTCCCCGGGTCCGATGTTCCCCGGGTCGAGGCACATCGGACCCGGGGAACATCGGACCCTCCGAACGCCGGAGGGCCCGGTGTTCCCCGGCTGCGGGTCTCGCTCATAGACATCATGCGCCTGACAATTAAAGTCCTGCTGTAAACTCTTCTAACCGATAGGCCTATAGGCAGTAAACGCTCGCCTCTCACCGCTCTTTCTTCTCTCTTCACCGCCTGGCACAGCACGGCCCGGTATGCGCGGATAATGGAGCAACAAGCGGCTTGATTTCGCTAATAACTCGCCTACTGATAACTTTATAACATATTATAAGCCTTGTAGATCTCGCATTGTAATAGCCTGCAGCATGTTTGTACAACCTCAGAATAAGAACGTGTCGCAGTCCAGACAAGAAAAGTAAAATTAGCTACAGCAAACTCACCCACAACCATAGATTTCCCTCCGTTTGTTTGACTGGTTCGTTGTTGTAGCTCGATCGTGCTTAAATCCATGTTTTTCTCCGTGAAGCCCCAGCATACTCCATCACGCGGTGTGCGGAGAGTCAAGTGCAGCGGCTCGTGCCATACCGCTCCTAACTCTAAGCTCTAAGCTCTAAGTTTTATCTGATGTCTGCACTCCAGCCTTATGCACATTAAATTAGGGATCTTTTTAGAATGGGGCAACACATTGCGTCCTCACTTCTCTCCCAGTGCCGCGTGCCTGTCATGCGCTCATTACGCACTGTGCCTCGGCCATCAGACGCTCCGAGAGGCACCACTGAGGCCTCTGTGATTGAATGACGTTGAACAGTATTTGCGCTGCTGTTTTATTAATGCAGCTGACAAAAAAGCGATCCATAGATATTAAATGAGAACGATGAGGAAGAGGAGAAAAGGAAAACTGCTAACATGTCCAGTGATCGGGGCAATTACGCAGCACCGCGGGTGGACCTGTGAACACCCACTTTTGTCCTTAGCCCACCCGACGGTCCTAATATCATTCACTTCACTGCCACTTCACTGCCTCTCCCAGAGACATCTGCACGGTCTGCACCGTTGTCTGCAGGACGCACATCTGGCTGTCTCTGTGCAGATTGTTGAATTGTGCGCACTGTTCCTAAAACTTGTGTCCCCGACGTCCCTTCTTGCATCCTCTCTTTTATCAGCCCCTTTTTCAAATCAATTGACCTTATTTATTTGTATTATTCTTATTTATTTTGTGAATTTTAATACGCTTTCACAAGACAGAGAGTTGCATTTGTCCCACTGTTAAGTGTACAGAAGAGAGAAAGAGAGAGGAGAGAATGTGCCGCGGTCCCGCTGTAGCTGCGATCAAAGGGCTGCGCTCCACATTTATAGAAAGGCCTTCTGTTTTTTCAATTTAGTAATTTTGTTTTCAAATTGAAAACAAAATAAAAATTGTAATTGATTTTCGATTATTATTTTGAAATGACAAACAAAGAAATAAAAAAAAACAAAGAACGAACCACGGCACCTTCTCCGGTCCATGCATCCGTCCAATATTTTGGACTCTGCTGGACTGAGTCAGTGCAAATGGAGTACTAACTAAAACGAATTAAAAGAAAATTGGAACGAAAAGAATGAATTATCTTCAAAATCTGATGTTGCAAAAAGGCGTCTTGACCAACTGATAAAAAGGTTCAAACATAATGTGTGTTTTTACAAAGGAACAATGCACATCTCAGGAAACGAAAATGCTGAAGTAAAAGGCACTGGACTTAAAATACTGGGACTAAATTGGCAAACGAAAAATGATGTATTCGCGTTTGACCTGAGTGATCTGATGGAGCTATTGCAAGAAACCAAAAACACTAAACGAGGCGTGCAAGAGACTGCGCCAATCGTTTATCCTATTGGCTTTTTATCGCCTTTCAAACGTGGATTTAAATGCTTCTTTTATGAAATGCTGAGGCGATGGAAATACGACGAAGACTTGTAACCTTGTAACTTGATGGAGAAAGTTCTCACGCAAAACATCCAAGGACTTTCAAATCGGAGGTCGTTTAAACAAACGAAGTTTACTATTTTGGAGAGGATGCTCTACCTGTGATGAGCTGACCAGAGTCAGGCTCACCGGCGGGGGTCTGTTGTAGCTTCTCATTCTCAGCTGCGCAAAGCGAGCGCACCTTACCGGACCCGCGCTCCTCCCACAGGGCTCCATTATGCGTAAAAGCATGATGCTCTAAGCAAAATCGCGTGTTTGAAAAACTATGCAGCAATAGTTTCAATCGTCTTCATTTTATTCAGTCAGAGATGTCAAATAGCAGATGCCTGGGGGAGAGCGAGGGGAGAGCTGGATAACGTGCCCAAAGTTAGCCATTGACACAAGCTGCGATCAGCTGAAATATGAACACACAGAGAGCGAGAGGGAAAAAGGAAAGTAAATAGGCTAGTTGGTATTTCCTCTCTATAGGTATTCACAAAAGTTGGCACGGATCATATCCCGTCTTTCGTGGATGAAGAAATGCGAACATCAAAGGGCACACGCGGGGAACAGCGGAACTTGTCTCATTGTTGAAGTCCCGATGTTCCCCGGGTCCGATGTTCCCCCACTTCTATTGGCGGGGGAACATCGGACCCGGGGAACATCGGGACTTTTTAATATGCGAGCTACCGATGTTCCCCGGGTCCGATGTTCCCCCGCCAATAGAAGTGGGGGAACATCGGACCCGGGGAACATCGGACCCGGGAACATCGGTACGCACCCCCTTGTAGATGTAGCAGAGTGGTTAGCCTGAGGCAAACGTACCTCGTAGATGTGGCAGAGTGGTTAGCCTGTGGCACATGTACCTGTAGTGTGCAGGTGGGTGAGGCGCCTCGTAGAGTGGCAGAGTGGTTAGCCTGTGGCACATGTACCTTGTAGATGTAGCCAGAAGTGGTTAGCCTGAGGCAACGACTCGTAGATGTGGCACGAGTGGTTAGCCTGTGGCAACACCGTCTCGTAGATGTTGGCAGAGTGGTTAGCCTGTGGCCACGTACCTCGTAGATTGTGGCAGAGTTGTTAGCCTGTGCACATGTACCTCGAGATGTAGCAGAGTGGTTAGCCCTGAGGCAAACGTAACCTCGTAGAATGTGGCAGAGTGGTTTAAGCCCTGAAAGGCAACGTACCTGTAGATGTGGCAGAGTGTTGCCTGAGGCAACGCTTGTAGATGTGGCAGAGTGGTTAGCCTGAGGCAAACGTACCTCGTAGATGTGGTAGAGTGGTTAGCCTGAAGGCAAACGTACCTGTAATGTGGCAGAGTGGTTAGCCGTGGCAAACTACTCGTGATGTGGCAGAGGTGGTTAAGCCTGTTGGCACATGTACCTTGTAGATGTAGCAGAGTGGTTAGCCTGAGCAACGACCTCGTAGAGTGGCCAGAGTGGTTAGCCTGAGGCAAACGTACCTCGTAGATGTGCAGAGTGGTTAGCCTGAGGCAAACGTACCTCGTAGATGTGGCAGAGTGGTTAGCCTGAGGCAAGTACCTTGTAGATGTGGCAGAGTGGTTAGCCTGAGGCACATGTACCTGTAGATGTGGCAGAGTGGTTAGCCTGAGGCAAACGTACCTCGTAGATGTGGCAGAGTGGTTAGCCTGAGGCAAACGTACCTCGTAGATGTGGCAGAGTGGTTAGCCTGAGGCAAGTACCTCGTAGATGTGGCAGAGTGGTTAGCCTGAGGCAAACGTACCTGTAGATGTGGCAGAGTGGTTAGCCTGAGGCAAACGTACCTCGTAGATGTGCAGAGTGGTAGCCTGTGGCACATGTACCTTGTAGATGTAGCAGAGTGGTTAGCCTGAGGCAAACGTACCTCGTAGATGTGGCAGAGTGGTTAGCCTGAGGCAAACGTACCTTGTAGATGTGGCAGAGTGGTTAGCCTGAGGCAAACGTACCTCGTAGATGTGGTAGAGTGGTTAGCCTGAGGCACATGTACCTTGTAGATGTGGCAGAGTTGTTAGCCTGAGGCAAACGTACCTCGTAGATGTGGTAGAGTGGTTAGCCTGAGGCACATGTACCTTGTAGATGTGCAGAGTTGTTAGCCTGAGGCAAACGTACCTCGTAGATGTGGTAGAGTTGTTAGCCTGTGGCACATGTACCTTGTAGATGTGGCAGAGTTGTTAGCCTGAGGCAAACGTACCTCGTAGATGTGGTAGAGTTGTTAGCCTGTGGCACATGTACCTTGTAGATGTGGTAGAGTGGTTAGCCTGAGGCAAACGTACCTCGTAGATGTGGCAGAGTGGTTAGCCTGAGGCAAACGTACCTTGTAGATGTGGCAGAGTGGTTAGCCTGAGGCAAACGTACCTCGTAGATGTGGTAGAGTGGTTAGCCTGTGGCACATGTACCTTGTAGATGTGGCAGAGTTGTTAGCCTGAGGCAAACGTACCTTGTAGATGTGGCAGAGTGGTTAGCCTGTGGCACACGTACCTCGTAGATGTGATAGAGGTTGGAGCCCTCGTCAGGCCAGTAGTGGTAGCACTGTTTGATTCCGCTCTCCACCAGCGGCGTGAGCATGACGATGACCACGCAGCCGTTCTCCCAAACCATCTGCAACGACACAGAGGTTTCAGAAATATACAGCAACTTATACTTTACTAGAAAACACTAAGTTAAATCTGGAACAAGTACTTTTGCACTTTAAGGCAGATTTAAGGTAATTTCAGTCATTTTAACCCTTTCAAAATACATATATATTTGCAGTGAACATGTTAAGAACAGTTTTTGCAGGTATTTGGTGAAAGTTTCAAACACATCTTATCATTTGCATTGTTTTGTTTTGTTTTGTTCAAAACACAATAAACCAGGCAAGAATTAGACATGAAAATATCCTTGTGTCTGTAGGAGCGACTAAAGTGGAGATGTTGTTACAGTTTCTGCCCGTTGCTTGAACACTATAGAGCCATGCTTAGACTAAAGTAACGCAACTTGAAGCTTTTGTTACCATACTTCAAACACATGTACCCATACCTCAAACACATGTACCCATACCTCAAACACATGTACCCATACCTCAAACACACTTACTCCTTTATGTAACACACTTGGTCCTGCTCTACACTCTATTTCATACATAAGACACTTCGTTCAAAATGAAATCTCAGGAGCCATTTGGAAAACACATGTATCCAAAATACAAAACACATCGGGGAATTACAACCACACACATACACACCTGAAGCACTGACTGTAAAACTGAACCAATCAGCTACACAAAGCCTCAGGTTTAGCCATTTCAACAACTTTGCAAACATGGATGGAGGGAGAGCCAGAGGTAGAGGTAGAGGAAGAGGTCAAGGTCAAGGTCAAAGAGGCCATGCACTGACCCCTATTTCTGTTGATATCAGAGCAACTTTTTGGACCATGAGAACACAATTGCCACGATTTTCTGTGTTTACAGTATAGTGTTTTTTCTATTACAGTATTATATATTTTTTTGCTTTATCTGAGTTCTTGTTACTGAAATGTACAATAGTGAGTAGGCCTATTTGCCTTTTTAGTTGTTTAAAAATGTGCCTCCTGAAAATAAACAGTGAGAGTGCAGTGTTTTATATAAAGTAGATTAGTGTGTCCCCCTGATCTGAAAGTGTGTGCATATGATGCAAGTGTGTGTCATTTTGTCATCAGAGTTACATTTAGACAAAGGAATGTTAGGTTTCGATAGTAGAGTTTAGGTTTGACACAGATGTGAATGGTTTATTTCCCAGTGTTGTGTCATGTTTTTTTGTAAATGAGCAAAATTTTGCAAAATGTGCTCAAGCAACGGGCAAAAACTGTAAAGAGTGGAATGAAAATGGCCCTGAAGTTTAGTAACGTCTGCTCATACGCGTATATATCTCCACCAGAAGTTACATTAACCAAAAATTCCCAAAAGTAATTTACTGAATATTTTAGCTTTGACAGAAAATTTTGAAGGCCGTCCATCCAAGCCGTAATTAAAGTCCAGACGCTGCTCATTCTCTCTGAAAGCAGCCACTTCACTGTTTAACACCACATGCTTAGGATTTTGAACGCCAACTAAACAGCTTTTAAGTGTCACGATGGATCTCACATCGGAGCTGAGAGCATGGATTTGGATAAACACACGAAGGACCGAGAGAGGAGAGAGAGAAGAGCAGCTTTAAAGACGAAGTGAAAAGCCAAATACTGTTGCTTTAGCCCCGTTTATTAAACATTACGTTAAAATTGAGAAAATGCAAAAAATATGGTCCAATTTACATTAGAGACTTTTACGCACGAGTTTGACACATTTCTGTTGCAAAATTCGTGTTCCATGACTCAGATCACGTTTAGTTTAGATCCATTTATGCTGTAGTCACAGCTCATGTCGGAATGAAGGAGAGAAATTATCGCGAGCGAAACTACTGATCCCCACGGACTTCGGCTGCTGACGTCCTCCATGAAGGAAATGACCATATTTGGATTACAGCGTCATCTCGGTCACAGCCTTTCCTGCTACACGTGGATACCAAACCTGTCAGTTGGAGTCACTTCCTGGATAAATCTCAGACATCGTAAAATAAACATTGTTCTGGTGGAGTTTGGTCTGTTTTTTTAGAGATTAAGACCAAGACGTCTCTATATAATAATAATTTTACTATTTACATTATTTGTAACAACTTAATTCCGTTTAACGCAGCTCCGTCGTGTCCAGTAAACTCCAAACATATCGTTAAGAACAAACTAAACTAACCGAGAGATGAAGTTGGAGCAGAATTGTCCACCAGATTTAATCCCAGTGTTGTGTAAAAACTCTGAAACATTTGGACGCTCGACCTTTGACTAAAGCGCGGTCCTTTTTCTTCTCCAAACTTGGCCTCCTGACGTTTCCTGGAATCCGGCCGTTGTTCGGAGTTAATTACGGAGCCGAGTTTTAACACTTTTGTAGAAACGTGTTAACGACGTGACGATTCGCCCACTCGCTCCGTCGGCTAAATTTAACCTCATTACCACGGTCTGCGGAGAGGAACAATGTGGAGGAGATTACTACGAACTTCTGTGCAGACACGGACAGAACTTTTTACTTTTACTGCATTTGTATAAAGGCTCTAAAGTTAGCATGGTAAAGCTTCATGTGACTGTCCTGCTGTGAAGTGTGAGGTCAGAAGCTTTGGTCCAAACTGTTCCAAACTCCAAACAGCAGAAATAGACACTTATTATGTCCTTGGTCTCTGCTGTAAATATGAATCAAAGGCTGTTTCACAAATATAATACATAATATTATATAATTATAATATATGATTTTGGGGCACTTTTATTTGTATTACTTTATATTCATTGTACAGTTTTACAATGACAAAAAAAGCACGTACTGACTTTGTTTATACAGGTTTGTCCCTGGAGACTCATTGTCTCATTTGCAAGAGAGACCAGTTTCAAAAACACTTTTACTTATTTTCTAAAAAAACAACAGCAGCAAATACTCATACAGTATCTGTAGTTCTCACATTTAAATCAGCTCTTAAGAACAAGCTTAACATGATTAAAATATAAATAAGAGCCTATAATGTAACGCCATTTCTAATTGGGTAATATTTTAAATCACTTTCCAACGTCGCCTGTTTTTACTTTTTGCTTAAAGGGACTATATGGAGTTTAAAAATGTTAATATTATGTATTTTCCTCCACCTACATGTTCAGCCATGTCCTCATGTGTAGAATGAGCCCAGACCTGTTCAGCACAACTGCCTCTAAAATCCTGCACTGTCACTCACAAAGGTGTTACTTCGGGTCTGAAGCTTCATCATGCATGAGCTTGATATAGAGACTGCAGTTACGCGTAAGACCTGAGGTGGCAGTAGTGAGTCCCTTTAGGTACATGTGTGATGAAGTACTTTTGTACTTTTACTGGAGTATTTATTTTCAGCGTGACATTAAGAGCTTTCTAAGAGCTCAAAGTGCTTTACATGAGATCATTATACATTCCGTCCACACTCGGTGGTAAACTCCGTTTGTAGCTTCAGTTTCCCCTGGGGGAGACTGACTGAAGCGACTGCACACATCTGCACCAACGGTCCACCATTCATCTGGCTATTGTACATGTTTTAGTGGTAGGGGAAACCGGAGGAACCCTACGCAGACACAGGGAGAACATGCAAACTCCACAGAAAGGCCTCGTCCAGATGGGAATGGAACCCAGACCTTCTAGCTGTGAAGCACGAGCCCTAACCGCTGAGCCACCGTACCTGCCAGAAGTCGGCCACAGTGGACGGCAGCGGGCCCTGGGTGGAGATGTAGGCGGGGCTCCGAGGATCATGGTCCATCTGTGAAAACAAAGGAATGTTTTGACCAGAACTTCAGGATTGAAGGATGAAAGTGTCTCATGTTTAGGCGAGGCTGCAGAACAACAGAAAAGATTTATTATAGAGACATCAGGGTGAAACTTCTGCTCATATTACTGACGTGAATATGAGGGGAAATGTAGACACAAATGTTAGTTCCTGGTTTATTCCCGGTGGAAACAGCGAGGCGCGCTCCATTAAAGCGACGGTGTGGGCGGAGGAGGCGGTGACTGACACGGCGGCTCTTTAACATGCAAATGGAACCGTAAACGCAGTAATCGCTCAGGACAATTAAGGCATCGCAGAGCGCCGCGCTTTTAATAACTCCGGTAACAATGAGTCCTAACGAAGCTGAAACAGGTCCATTAGACGCTCCTGAAGCCGCCCACACGCCGCCCGAGGAGGAGGAGGAGGTTTCTACACAACGCTCCCAATGCTACAGTGAAATCCATGAAGAAGAGACGCTGCAGGTGAATAGGGACAAATATTAAATGTAAAGATATTAAAGGGATATTTCAGGATTGTTGACATTGGGCCTCATTTCCTAGTTATCCAGAGTGTTGTTGATGTCTGGAGATATTTTTTTCTTAAATTCATGCAGTTCTTATATTTGAAGAGTCTAGTGGCGCTAGGCTAGGGCAAGGCTAGTGCATTTCTATGGTATCAGTTAGCCTGCATTAAAAACAGTCTGACCCACTCCACAGTGCACCTGAGGTAAATCACTAATAACACCAGACTAACCATATAAATGTCTGTGTTAATAGAATCATTGAAAATAACTTATATTTGAGCAGCATCAGCTTCGTGGCTGTAAGCTAACGCAGCGGCGGAGTGATCTGCGAGAAAATAGTCCCTCAAAATGCGGTAATTCATGTGATACAAGGTCAGGTATATTTCAAACATTATTCTATTAACACAGACATTTATATGGTTAGTCTGGTGTTATAAGTGATTTACCTCAGGTGCACTGTGGAGTGGGTCACACTGTTTTAATGCAGGCTAACTGATACCATAGACATGCACTAGCCTTGCCCTAGCCTAGCGCCACTAGACTCTTCAAATATAAGAACTGCATGAATTTAAGAAAAAAATATCTCCAGACATCAACAACACTCTGGATAACTAGGAAATGAGGCCCAATGTCAAAAATCCTGAAATATCCCTTTAATGTGAAACGTCTGCTGTAGATTCCTGATATACATATGAGGAAAAAATGTATTACAAGTTTTCTGTCATTTTATGGCTACATAAAATGTAGGCCTTTTAAGCAGGAACATGGGACAATTGCTGATATTTCTAAATAGTGTTCAGAGCCAGGTTTAAATGTCTGCTTTTATTTTGTGACATATCAGTTACAAAGATTTGCTCAGAGGGATTTTAGATCTTGTTTAGTTTTTTGAATAAGCTATTTTTAAGTGAAAAATGTTGCCTTGTTGTTTTTTGGAATTAGACATGTAAGGCTATATCCACACGAAGACAAAACGCTTATAATTTCAGACACTTTCTCTGTAAACATGGAGCCAGTTCAGTAAATGTGTGCGTCCACATGGATCAGGTCTGTGAAAGCGGCGCGATACATCTGCCAGGCCTGTGGGTGGCGCTACCAAAGAAACTAGACACGACTGTAGATACACACATGCACATGCGCGATGATACGCTTTCTGAATAATAACAAAACACCCGTGTGAAACTTCTCAATGGACGTACGATCTACAGAAGAGACGATTTGATTCGGTTAAAGGCGGGGCTGTTACAGGGCGGGGCTGTTTAAAGGCGGGGCTGTTACAGGACGGGGCTGTTTAAAGGCGGGGCACTCACGATGGGGCTGGCGTTGATGTAGTCCGAGTTGGCCTGGCTGCTCTCCACCTTCAGCGTGATCCTGGAGTGATCGTCTGGGAACAAATGAGATTTACACTTTATTTACATTTAGAGGCCGGCTTACGATTGGTCCTTGTGGTCTCCTGCTTCCTGATTGGTGCAGCAGTTGTGTGACTGACCAACCCTGTGTCTCCACCTGAATGGCCACGCCTGTTTAAGGACACGCCCGCCTGCATGTTCGGGGCTCCTGTGTGCCGTCCGTCTGGGACTCTGTATTAACTCTCGTACGTCGAGTCTTGACTTTGTTTGTATTTGTTAGGCCTAATTTTGTCACTTGTTTACTTTTGTACTTTGATTTTGTTGGTTTAATTTGTTTGTTTGTTTATTGGTTTTGTTTGCCTTTTTACCTCCACTTTTATCTTTCACACACCTTTTATTAAATTACAACTTTATTAAACATTTTACATCTTGTTTTTTGTTACAACTTTTTATCCAAGCTGAGCCGGATTCCGATATATCGAACCGGCATTTGGGTGTTTTACAACATCGGCTATCGGCCGATATCATGCCGATTAAAGGTCCTATATCATGCAAAATCGACTTTTTGGAGTTTTTAACCATGTTGTTAGGCTATTTCCTTCTCAAAAACACCCCCAGAGCGGTTTTTGGCTTCATTCACGCAGTTCTCAGTAATCTTCCTTACAGCCTGATTTTAATTTATAAAACAGCTTTTTTATTATTTCTGTTGTAAGAAAGAAATTAATTAATAAAATAAAATAAAAAGGAAGTCCTCGACGTGCCTGTGCTGTCCCGGGAGAGTAAACAAACGCACCCCCGGAGGATCTGAACAGAAGTCATGTTTGTGTAGACTGAGCTCTTTCTAACCTACTCTGGACACGCCTGTTCTTTTTCTTACCCAACGATAATGTCACGGGTTCGCGTTTGGCTACGAGAGGAACAGGACTATTCAACCTTCCTAA
The DNA here is from genome assembly GCA_007210695.1 of Neogobius melanostomus. Taxonomy (NCBI): domain Eukaryota; kingdom Metazoa; phylum Chordata; class Actinopteri; order Gobiiformes; family Gobiidae; genus Neogobius; species Neogobius melanostomus. The sequence continues at coordinate 62,729 of VHKM01000828.1, forward strand.
AGAAGAGTGCACTCGCCAGAAGTTGGAATTTCTTTCCGGGATTCAGCGACTTTATCAACCAACCTGATGGATGCTTGGAGAACCTTGGCCAGAATCAAAGTGGATTCACTTTTATAACCAACGCGATCCCATAACCCGATGGGGAGGCCAGACTGAGCAGTGAGTCAATCAAAATGCGTGTTAGCGTGTGTGTGTTAGCGTGTGTGTTAGTGTGTGTGTTAGCGTGCGTGTTAGCGTGCGTGTTAGCGTGTGTGTTAGCGTGTGTGTTAGCATGCGTGTTAGCGTGCGTGTTAGTGTGTGTTAGCGTGTGTGTTAGCGTGTGTGTGTTAGCGTGCGTGTTAGCGTGCGTGTTAGTGTGTGTTAGCGTGTGTGTTAGCGTGTGTGTGTTAGCGTGTGTGTTAGCGTGTGTGTGTTAGCGTGTGTGTTAGCGTGTGTGTTAGCGTGCGTGTTAGCGTGTGTGTTAGCGTGTGTGTTAGCGTGCGTGTTAGCGTGTGTGTTAGCGTGTGTGTTAGCGTGCGTGTTAGCGTGCGTGTTAGTGTGTGTTAGCGTGTGTGTTAGCGTGTGTGTGTTAGCGTGTGTGTTAGCGTGCGTGTTAGTGTGTGTTAGCGTGTGTGTTAGCGTGTGTGTGTTAGCGTGTGTGTTAGCGTGCGTGTTAGCGTGTGTGTTAGCGTGGTGTGTTAGTGTGTGTTAGCGTGTGTGTTAGCGTGTGTGTGTTAGCGTGCGTGTTAGCGTGTTGTGTGTGTTAGCGTGTGTGTTAGGTGTGTGTTAGCGTGTGTGTTAGCGTGTGTGTGTTAGCGTGTGTGTTAGCCATTTATGAAACTGTGTTGCACATGTCAACTCCTTATAACTGCATTATGTGAAGTAACTTCACTTTTTGCGGAGATATTTATATTTATAATACTGTAAATGTGGAATGAGCAGAGAGAGGGGTGGAGTTAACTGAATCGTCTTGTCGGGTTTGGAAAATACCTCCAGAAAACACCTATATTTCTCTCAAAAATGAGTACTCCATAGTGATAGAGGTACAATATATCATATAAATGCCTATACTTTACTTTGGAATGGCTAAAATAGCAGGATACAGGTCCTTCAAAGGCTGATCTCTGGAACTGAAAGTGATTGAGACTTTCCGTTATTTAAATTAGAAAGAGCTCAGTCAGAGACTTTAAAAACTGAGCCTCCCACGAGTTCCTGGGCCTCAGGGTAACTGGGGAACATCGCGGTGAAAATCAGTCACAAGTTCGTACACCTCGGATTTGGATATATTTTATGTTGCAGACTTTTGCTTATAATTTCAGAATCATATGAGACCGAGACGGTTTTTTGCTTTGGAATCTGCTGATTTTGTCTTTCAAAGGAGCTCCCTCTGAAGAATGGACTAAACCTAAATAAATCTGCCCTATGCCTCTAATAAAGCGCCCCCTGCTGTCTTCTGTTCATGTGTTAAACTTTTACAGCCATAACATACGAGTATTCTGTGCCGATTTGTAAAGAAAACAGTGGAACCGCATTTGCCTTTTGCTGAATAACTTTACAACTGTGATGACTCATTTCCCGCTGACAGATGGAGCAGGAGGAGAGTCACGTTTTGTGTCTGAACATTAAACAGTGAGTGAAGTCTGAGTCTTACAGGCGACCACGGCGGCCGAGCGGTTCTTCTTGGCGTTGCCGTCCCTCAGCCCGACGGTGGCGCTGTTGGGCTCGGCCTGATACGCGCACAGAGCCTCCCACTCCTTCTCCAGGCGGTCCTTGTTCTTCAGGTGGTCCTCCATGTACGACTGCAGAGGAGAGGAGGTACACACGGGTTAAACCTGGCTCAGCATTTACAGAGATAACCTCATGTTTATGTCACTAATCTACAGCAGAAGTTTCAAAATGTTTTTTCAATCACATAGCACCAGTCTATAGCATACTACAATGATGACGCAACCTGCTGTTGGTCTGTATATGCAGTAAATTAAAATAACTGCCTTGAATAAAATTGCTCTCTCAAAATGGCTGTACTGAACGTCTTGAAATAGGCCTCTGTCTCTTTAAGAAGCTTTCCGACACGCCCCCTTCAGCACACTGCTGTGGCATCTAAACAACACTACTGTGCGGGGAGGGGCTCTGCTGAGCTGAGGAGCAGTGGTTGGTGGCTTGGCTGGTGACGAAAGGTCCAGAGGCGTCTCCAGGAGGTGGGGGCGTTCCTAGGAGGACTGAGGCATAGCTACACCTAAAATGGCTGCCGTCTAAGTTTTTACTGATTACTCAAAAATATGTGAATGAGCCAAGGCAACACTCCAGGCATGTGTTTAATGAGGGAATGACATACAGTGAGGAAAATAAGTATTTGAACACCCTGCTATTTTGCAAGTTCTCCCACTTAGAAATCATGGAGGGGTCTGAAATTGTCATCGTAGGTGCATGTCCACTGTGAGAGACATAATCTAAAAAAAATAATCCAGAAATCACAATGTATGATTTTTAACTATTTATTTGTATGATACAGCTGCAAATAAGTATTTGAACACCTGAGAAAATCAATGTTAATATTTGGTACAGTAGCCTTTGTTTGCAATTACAGAGGTCAAACGTTTCCTGTAGTTTTTCACCAGGTTTGCACACACTGCAGGAGGGATTTTGGCCCACTCCTCCACACAGATCTTCTCTAGATCAGTCAGGTTTCTGGGCTGTCGCTGAGAAACACGGAGTTGAGCTCCCTCCAAAGATTCTCTATTGGGTTTAGGTCTGGAGACTGGCTAGGCCACGCCAGAACCTTGATATGCTTCTTACAGAGCCACTCCTTGGTTATCCTGGCTGTGTGCTTCGGGTCATTGTCATGTTGGAAGACCCAGCCTCGACCCATCTTCAATGCTCTAACTGAGGGAAGGAGGTCCATCCATCCATCCATCCATTTTCTTCCGCTTTATCCGGGGCCGGGTCGCGGAGGCAGCAGTCTCAGCAGAGATGCCCAGACTTCCCGATCCACGCACACCTCCTCCAGCTGTTCTGGGGGACCCCGAGGCGACACCAGGCCAGCTCGGAGACATAGTCCCACCAGCGTGTCCTGGGCCTTCCACGAGGCCTCCTCCCAATAGGACATGCCTGGAACACCTCCCAAGGGAGGCGACCAGGAGGCATCCGGAACAGATGCCCTAGCCACCTCAGCTGGCTCCTTTCGACGTGAAGGAGCAGCGACTCTACCCCGAGCTCCTCCCGGGTAACTGAGCTCCTCACCCGATCTCGGAGGGTGCGCCCAGCCACCCTGCGAAGGAAACTCATTTCGGCCGCTTGTATCCGCGATCTTGTCCTTTCGGTCATTACCCAGATCTCATGACCATAGGTGAGGGTGGGAACGTAGATCGATCGGTAAATCGAGAGCTTTGCCCCCTGACTCAGCTCCCTCTTCACCACAACAGTCCGATACAGCGACCGCATCACTGCTGACGCTGCACCGATCCGTCTATCGATCTCACGCTCCATCCGTCCCTCACTCGTGAACAAGACCCCGAGATACTTGAACTCCTCCACTTGAGGTAAGGACTCCCCACCGACCTGAAGCGGGAAGCACCTTTTTCCGGTGGAGAACCATGGCCTCAGATTTGGAGGTGCTGATCCTCATCCCGGCCGCTTCACACTCGGCTGCAAACCGCCCCAGTGCGCGCTGGAGGTCCTGATTTGATGAAGCCAACAGAACAACATCATCTGCAAACAGCAGAGATGAGATCCTGAGGTTCCCAAACCGGACACCCTCCGGCCCCTGGCTGCGCCTAGAAATTCTGTCCATAAAGGTAATGAACAGAACCGGTGACATAGGGCAGCCCTGGCGGAGACCAACACGCACCGGGAACAAGTCTGACTTACTGCCGGCAATGCGAACCAAGCTCCTGCTGCGGTCATACAGGGAACGGACAGCCCTTAGCAGAGGGCCCCGGACCCCATACTCCCGGAGCACCCCCACAGGGCACCACGAGGACACGGTCGAACGCTTTCTCCAAATCCACAAAGCACATGTGGACTGGTTGGGCGAACTCCCACGAACCCTCGAGCACCCGATGTAGGGTATAGAGCTGGTCCAGTGTGCCACGACCGGGACGAAAACCGCATTGTTCCTCCTGAATCCGAGGTTCGACTATCGGCCGGATCCTCCTCTCCAGCACCCTGGAGTAGACCTTACCCGGGAGGCTGAGAAGTGTGATCCCTCTGTAATTGGAGCACACCCTCCGATCCCCCTTCTTAAAGAGAGGGACCACCACCCCGGTCTGCCAATCCAGAGGCACAGTCCCCAACCGCCACGCGATGTTGCAGAGACGTGTCAGCCAAGACAGCCGTACAACATCCAGAGACTTAAGGTACTCGGGACGAATCTCATCCACCCCCGGGGCCTTGCCACCGAGGAGCTTTCTAACCACCTCAGTGACTTCAGCCTGGGTGATGGACGAACCCCCCTCCGAGTCCCCAGCCTCTGCCTCCTCATCGGAAGACGTGACAGTGGGATTGAGAAGATCCTCGAAGTACTCCTTCCACCGCCTGACCACATCCCCAGTCGAGGTCAACAGCTCCCCGCCCGCACTGTAAACAGTGTTGGTGAAGCACTGCTTCCCCCTCCTGAGGCGCCGGATGGTTTGCCAGAATCTCTTCGAGGCCGACCGATAGTCCTCCTCCATGGCTTCTCCGAACTCCTCCCAGACCCGAGTTTTTGCCTCTGTGACTGCACGAGCTGCAGCACGCTTGGCCTGCCGGTACCTCTCAGCTGCCTCCGGAGTCCCACAAGCCAACAAGGCCAGGTAGGACTCTTTCTTCAGCTTGACGGCATCTCTTACTTCCGGGCGCCACCACCGGGTTCGGGGATTGCCGCCGCGACAGGCACCAGAGACCTTACGGCCACAACTACGAGCAGCCGCATCGACAATGGAGGAGGAGAACATGGTCCACTCGGACTCCATGTCTCCAACCTCCCTCGGAACCTGGGTGAAGCTCTTCCGGAGGTGGGAGTTGAAGACCCTACTGACAGAGTGATCCACCAAACGTTCCCAACAGACCCTCACAACACGTTTGGGCCTGCCAGGTCTGACCGGCTTCCTCCCACCCTGCCAGCGGATCCAGCTCACCACCAGGTGGTGATCGGTTGACAGCTCAGCCCCTCTCTTCACCCGAGTGTCCGAGACACGCGGCCGGAGATCAGATGACACAACTACAAAGTCGATCATCGACCTCCTGCCTAGGGTGTCCTGGTGCCACGTGCACTTATGGACATCCTTGTGCTCGAACATGGTGTTCGTTATGGACAAACTGTAACTAGCACAGAAGTCCAATAACAGGACACCACTCGGGTTCAGATCGGGGAGGCCGTTCTTCCCCATCACCCCCGTCCAGGTCTCACTGTCGTTACCCACGTGGGCGTTGAAGTCCCCCAGTAGAACAATGGAGTCCCCAGTCGGAGCACTATCTAGTACCCCTCCCAGGGACTCCAAGAAGGCCGGGTACTCTGCACCGATGTTGGGCCCGTAGGCCGAGACAACGGTGAGAGACCTGTCCCCAACCCGAAGGCGTAGGGACGCGACCCTCTCGTTCACCGGGGTGAACTCCAACACATGGCGGCTGAGCTGGGGGCTATAAGCAAACCCACCCCAGCCCGCCGTCTCTCCCCGCGGGCAACTCCAGAAAAATGGAGAGTCCAGCCTCTCTCCAGGAGTTGGGATCCGGAACCCAGGCTGTGCGTGGAGGTGAGCCCGACTATATCTAGCCGGTATCTCTCAACCTCCCGCACAAGCTCAGGCTCCTTCCCCCCCAGCGAAGTGACGTTCCATGTCCCGAACGCCAGAAGCTGCGCACGCGGACCAGGTCGCCTAGGCACCCGCCTTTGACTGCCACCTAGTCCTCTCTGCACCCGACCCCTACGGATCCCTCTGCGGGTGGTGGGTCCACAGGAGGGCGGGCCCACGTCGTCCCTTCGGGCTGTGCCCGGCCGGGCCCCGTGGGCAGAGGCCCGACCACCAGACGCTCGCATTCGAGCCCCAACCCCAGGCCTGGCTCCAGGGTGGGGCCCCGGCTGCGCCATACCGGGCGACGTCACGGTCCTTGATATTGTACTGTCCATATGAGTCTTTGAACTGCATTTCGTCTGACCCGTCACCTAAGACCTGTTTGCCATGGGAGGCCCTACCAGGGGCATGAAGCCCCAGACAACATAGCTCCTCGGATCATTCGGGCACTCAAACAACCCCACCACGTTAAGGTAGCAGTTCACGGGGTTGGGGAAGGAGGTTGTTCCCCAAAATCTCGCAATACCGGGGCCATGTATTGCGAGATTTTTTCCCCCCCAAAATCTCGCAATACATGGCCCCGGTCATCCTCTCCTTAATACAGTGCAGTCGCCCTGTCCCATGTGCAGAAAAACACCCCCAAAGCATGATGCTACCACCCCCATGCTTCACAGTAGGGATGGTGTTCTTGGGATGGTACTCATCATTCTTCTTCCTCCAAACACGTTTAGTGGAATTATGACCAAAACGTTCCATTTTGGTCTCATCTGACCACATGACTTTCTCCCATGACTCCTCTGGATCATCCAAATGGTCATTGGCAAACTTAAGACGGGCCTTGACATGTGCTGGTTTAAGCAGGGGAACCTTCCGTGCCATGCATGATTTCAAACCATGACGTCTTAGTGTATTACCAACAGTAACCTTGGAAACGGTGGTCCCAGCTCTTTTCAGGTCATTGACCAGCTCCCCCGTGTAGTTCTGGGCTGATTTCTCACCTTTCTTAGGATCATTGAGACCCCACGAGGTGAGATCTTGCATGGAGCCCCAGTCCGAGGGAGATTGACAGTCATGTTTAGCTTCTTCCATTTTCTAATGATTGCTCCAACAGTGGACCTTTTTTCACCAAGCTGCTTGGCAATTTCCCCGTAGCCCTTCCAACCTTGTGGAGGTGTACAATTTTGTCTCTAGTGTCTTTGGACAGCTCTTTGGTCTTGGCCATGTTAGTAGTTGGATTCTTACTGATTGTATGGGGTGGACAGGTGTCTTTATGCAGCTAAAGACCTCAAACAGGTGCATCTAAATGTAGGATAATAAATGGAGTGGAGGTGGACATTTTAAAGGCAGACTAACAGGTCTTTGAGGGTCAGAATTCTAGCTGATAGACAGGTGTTCAAATACTTATTTTCCTCACTGTAATAACATGATATAAAGCTTGAAAAAGTCCATTTTACATAATACCCCCCCTTTAAATCTTTCCCCTGTTCACTTGCAGCGCTGTGACTTCTGCAGAGCTCATATTATTAAGACCATTTAATCTAAAGTCTATTAGACTCATGTCACACATGTTCTCCGTAATGAAAACCATTAGTTATCATGCACTATTCATAACGCGCTGAAGGGAAACTCATCAGCCGAACGTAATGAGGTTTTACAGGAAGGAACAGTCCGGGCTTTAACTACGACAATCAGACAGAATATCAGAGCGGCAGCATCTCGGACTCAGAGATAAGAAAACCTTCAGGTCTGTAACTTAAGGCCGGACGCTGCAGGTGAATCAGGAAAAATGATTAAGTCAAGATTTGCTCAGAGGGATCTTTGGCTTATGAGTGAAATAATAATAATCTGTAAAAGTTCAAATTTCTCCGTTTAAAGCTCAATAAATGTGTCAGGAATCAGATCTGTAAAAATCCTTGTGTAAAATCCTTCCAAATGTAAATCAAGGCAAAGCAACTTTATTTATACTGTGCATTTCACAAGGCAACTCAACTCAAATGTGTTTGAGTGGAGTCTGTAAAGTGTGGAGTCTTATGGAGCGACTGAAGTGCAGATGTTGTTAAAGAGTAATGAATAAATCTAAATATATCATTGATAACAAAGCTCTATATACTATATACTGTTCACTCATCCTTCCTCATTTAACATATTGTGTAGAGATCTGGGGAAATGTGTATGAAAGTAATCTTGACCCATTGTTTAAAGTTCAGAAAAAGGCAATAAGAATAATCCATTTAGCTGGATACCGTGATCACACTAATCCATTATTCTTTAAATCAAAAACAATGAAATGTGAGGACCTTACTGAATTTAAGATGCTCAAATCATGTTCAAAGCCTCACAGAAGTCACTTCCTGAAAATTTACAAAATATGTTCTGCAAACGAGAAGTTAAATACAACCTGAGAGATAAGATGAGCTTCGATAAACAATACTCCAGAACATCCATGAAAAGCCTGTGTCCCACGTGTAGAAATATGGAATAATCTAGATCAAAACATCAAACTTTGTAAAAACCTGCCACACTTTAAAAAATCTACAAAGAGTCAACATTTCTCAAATATGAACAAATATTGTCAGTGTTGTAGTACATTCTTTTCCTGTTGTTTTTTTTTATTTGTTAACAATTATTTGTTGTTACCTTGCCTTATGTTCCCTTGTTTATGATTTGTTTATGATTTGTTATCTTCCAATACGTTCCTGCTTTGATTGTTAAATGTAAATGTTATTGTTTTATTTTTGGGGTGGGCGCTTATAAGCCTTTGACTTCGGCCCACTCCCTTTGAGCAGGTTAACAGCTCAAACAAACAAATAAACTAAATAAACTAAGAGTTGTTAAAGTTTAGTCTCTTTGTCTGCACATACGCCCTGTGTATAATCCTCCCGACAGCGTCATCTCGGTCACAGCCTTTCCTGCTACACGTGGATACCAAACATGTCAGTATTTGTGAATGAAGAAGCGTGGGAAAGAGCAGGGAGCCACACAGACATGTTGTAGTCACTTCCTGGATAAACATGGTAAAGAGAGAGTTCTATATTTTCTTTTACTCTGACGTTAAACTAAGATGTTAAGGACAAATCTACCTAAAGTCTCAGGAAACATCTATATTTCCAGCAGCAGTTTCTTGCCTTGAATTGGTTTCAGCACCACGGACAGCTCCGCCTCAGTAAACTCTCTCCGTGAGTTCGTCGTCTCCTCATCTCAATTAAAAGTTGTAATTGTGCCGAGCGCAGCAGCCTCCGGGCGACCTTCGACCCGGCTCTATCTGACGACTTCAGGGTCAGGAAGAGTCGCTGTAATCGCCGCTAATGGAATCAGTCTGACGCACGCCGAGTCCATCGTTCTGCGGTTTCACTCAGCCGATTCAAACGACAGGAATTTACACTAAAAACGGCTGAAAAGATGAATAAACCCTGACAGTAAACAATAAAATAAAGAGTTTAGGGGCGACGCTCTCGGGTCTGGAGCAGATTGTTTTTTTCTTTGGCTGATGCTGATGGAACTGTTTAATCTCACACTTCAGTGACACAGACCAGAGGCTTCATTAAACGGAGAGCTCCAAATCCTATTAACGCCAACACCAGGGACGGACCAGGACACAGTCAAGTTTCTGAAACCAATTACCCTCCTCTGTATTCCTTAGGTCTGAGCAGGAGAGAAACGGATGGGCCTCGAAACGTCGGCCGTCTAAAGCCGAGCACACCGCATATCATTTTGTCTTAGATTGTCAGATTTAAAAAGGCTTCTATGAAAAAGCTCAAAGTCTCTGATAATTATGCTTTTAGAATCCTGTTGCAAAAGCCAAGGGGCCAGGCTATTGTTTCCTCAGGCTCGTGTTTGTACTTTTGATGCGCTCATGAGAAATGTGACGTACAGGTTTATCCACCGTATGAATCAGGGGCAGGCAACGTCAGGCCCGGGAGCCAAAACCGGCCCTCCATCATCAAACTCTGGCCCTCAAGATGATTTTGAGGAATATTATGACCCACATCAGAGATCAGATACCTGTTAAAGTGCTCTAGAAAAATGAAAAATACTGTAAATTCCTTAAAATGTCTCAGCAGAGCACCCTTTTAGGCCATAATCATAAAAGAATAATAATCTAAAGCAGGGGAGTCCAAACTGTGTTCATATTGAAGCGTACACGAGGTGAAGGGTCATAGATCGAAGGTGAGTGCTGCGACACCTTTGACTAGCAGAGGTTTAAATTGTGCCCCAGACCTTTATTTATGCTTAAAACCTTCGTGCCAGCTCTGACTCACAATAACATGTGAGTTGTTAGGTTAGAATTGTATAGAATTATTATATTTAAATTAAAAGGAACATCTCTGAAGATGTGTACCGATTCAGGAAGAAGTCTGAGGGCCACCAAACATTGGTCTGAGGGCCGCATTTGGCCCCCGGGCCGCACTTTGGACACCCCTGATCTAACGGAAAAAATGACTTAAATCTACTTGAATTAAGAGATTAAATCTAAAGTTTGAGTCGATTTGGCCTCAGATCAGATAAAACCTATTCCTGCCAATGGAGGACACGTTTTTCCTTAATTCAGATTATTTTGCAAATTATTTATTAACTAATTAATAAAACCCATTTATTTTCTTTTCTGTTCTGTGGTTTTACTTGATCCTACTCTGAATTTCTAATAATGTTTGTGTTTTTAGTGGTAGTAGCGGTAGTGGTGCTGATGGTGGTAACAGTAACAGTAGTGGCGGCGCTAACTGTGTTAATGTAACCTGTGCTTTAAGGTTCATTTGAAACTGGGGTTTGAGTCCTGACTTTACAACTGGGGGGACATTCTCCATTTTAAAGCCCCATTGTTCTTATTGTCTTTACTGTTGGAGCCACTGGGGGCAGTGTGTTTGAAGGGAGGTTTTGAGAACACGTCTGAAGAACAATAGGTGGAGTCAGGTTGTGCAGAGGAAGTGACGACGACATTCCGAGAGTGCTGATTGGTTAGATGACAAGGACACGCCTACTCCTCCCTGTTCCTTTGGGTTGCTGGAGCAGGAGGCGCTCTCTCTCCCGCTGGATGCTGTTAGGGAGATGTAGCGCTCACATGACTTGTGTTTTAGATTGTAATATGAGGGAATAAAACCATGATTGATTTTAATCGATCGAGCCTCCGTCTTCTGTTCCATATAGTAACGAACACGCCGACAATATCCTGTTCTATTGTCCTATGTCATACCTCATGGGTGTTGTTTTCTTTTTTATTAATGTCTTATGTTCCCTCTGCACCTTTGTAAATATGCACTTCTTGCAATAAAAAAACAATATTCAAGTGAAAAAATGTGTGTTTCTATCAGATCTTAGATTAGCTCAAACCGACTCAAATTTAACATAAAACAAACTTTATTCAAGCGATTTTAAAGGGGGGGTATTATGTAAAATGGACTTTTTCAAGCTTTATATCATGTTATTATGTCATTCCCTCATTAAACACATGCCTGGAGTGTTGCCTTGGCTCATTCACATATTTTTGAGTAATCAGTAAAAACTTAGACGGCAGCCATTTTAGGTGTAGCTATGCCTCAGTCCTCCTAGGAACGCCCCCACCTCCTGGAGACACCTCTGGACCTTTCGTCACCAGCCAAGCCACCAACCACTGCTCCTCAGCTCAGCAGAGCCCCCTCCCCGCACAGTAGTGTTGTTTAGATACCACAGCAGTGTGCTGAAGGGGGCGTGTCGGAAAGCTTCTTAAAGAGACAGAGGCCTATTTCAAGACGTTCAGTACAGCCATTTTGAGAGAGCAATTTTATTCAAGGCAGTTATTTTAATTTACTGCATATACAGACCAACAGAAGGTTACGTCATCATTGTAGTATGCTATAGACTGGTGCTATGTGATTGAAACAAGCATAATACCCCCTCTTTAAGTTATTTATCTAATTTAATATGGACATGTTTCCAGTGTATATGATGCACAACACTGGCATGTAGAAAGTGATGCTTTACTTCGACCACACACCACGCCTCAGTCGACCCCGTCTTTCTAAGCCACGCCCCCTGGCCCTGGCCACGTTTGTTCGCACGCATGATGTCACTCTCTTCTGCTCTAACGCTGTTGTTGCGCCAGGCGGACGATCGAGCCCTCTGAGGTTTACAGAGTTAAAGTTCACCTCCTCAAACGGATCAAATGAAGCTTTGGTCGGAGCCGGAGCCGACGCTTCACTGATCCAACATGGCCGCCCCCCGCGCTGTCGCCGTGTGATGGTATTAGAGCCACAATGGCGGCCGCGGGGCCAGTGTCAGAGGCCCCTGCGGTGAGAGGATTACTCACACTGAGCTCCTGATTGGATTCAGACAAATCCTTTTACAAAGACGGGATCCCTGTTAAAGACGGGACACGAGCGACACCACTGAAAACACCACTAAATCAGACTAAACCAGACTGAACCAGACTGAACCAGACTGAACCAGACTAAACCAGACTGAACCAGACTGAACCAGACTAAACCAGACTGAACCAGGTCTAAATGAAAGAGCTGAAGTATTCAAAGTACAAATCCATTTAAATAAGTGTTACGAAAGATAACTGTGAATAACTGTTGACCATAGTGTGCGCATTATGAGGCTTTTAATAATAATGTAGTGACATCAATGTGAAACTGGTTCTGAGACCGACATGAATATGAGGTAAAAGTGTGTTGCAAGTTTTCTGTGTCCCATATTTTCAGCGATGAAATCTGAAACATCAAATTGATCGTTTACATTTAAATGGTCTCAACTTGTAAAGCGCTTTTCTACCTTCATCAGGCCCAAAGCGCTTTACAGGAAAGGATCCAGTCGCCCATTCACTCTCATTCATACACCAGTGCACACAAACACTGGAGGTAAGGAGGGTGAAGTGTCTTGCCCAATGACACAATGTCAGTGTGCACATGCGGGAGCTGGGATTCAAACCCCCGACCTTCTGATCATGAGACGACCCGCTCTACCAACTGTCGCCCCCATTTATGTTTTTATTTTGTTCATATCAGTGACAAAGAGGGGATTTGTATCTTAGTTTCAAATTAAGTCTGTAAAGTTTAAAATCTGTAGGAGCTGCTAAAGTGGAGAAGATACTGTTGCACCAATGTGAGAAATATCAATGGAGAATGTGAGTATCGTGGCCATACCGCCTTTGCGATGCCCAATCCCGTCAGACCTTGGAAGCTAAGCAGGGTAGGGCCTGGTTAGTACTTGGATGGGAGACCGTTCAGTAACACCAGGAAGCCTAGCGAAAGTAGTGAGTGAGTGGTTGGTGGTGGTGGCTGATGTGCGCAGACTGGTTGCCTCGCTTATCATCACCGAGTATGGAGTGAATGAATAATGCACCAAATTGTAAAGCGACTTTGAGCGTCTGGAAAAGCGCTATATAAGACTAATACATTATTATTATTATTATTATCAGTGAGTACGTAAACATGTTCTTGTTCTAAAACTCATTTTGCCTCCAGTGTCTCGCCTTAAAACAAACCAAACACATGGACTTTTTACTTTGGAGCCTTTACAGAAATATAGTGGAGTAAGTTCTCAACACAAATACTAAAGTAAAGTCCAGATCCACAAAAAAGTTTACTTAAAGAAGCTATACCGGATTTTCTTTCTAGTTATAGAATGACATTTGTTTTGTCTTCCTTAAAGGGACTATACGGAGTTTAAAAATGTTAAAATTAAGTATTTTCCTCCCTCTACATGTTCCAGCCATGTTCTAATGTGTAGAATGAGCCCAGACCTGTTCAGCACAACTGCCTCTAAAATCCTGCACTGTCACTCACAAAGGTGTTACTTCGGGTCTGCAGTGCCGTCATGAGCTTAATATAGAGGCTGCAGTTACGCTTTAGACCTGAGGTGGCAGTAGCGAGTATAAAATGACCAACTTGCATCTAGTCCCTTTAAAGAGGGGGTATTATGCTTTTTTCAATCACATAGCACCAGTCTATAGCATACTACAATGATGACGTAACCTTCTGTTGGTCTGTATATGCAGTAAATTAAAATAACTGCCTTGAATAAAATTGCTCTCTCAAAATGGCTGCACTGAACGTCTTGAAATAGGCCTCTGTCTCTTTAAGAAGCTTTCCGACACGCCCCCTTCAGCACACTGCTGTGGCATCTAAACAACACTACTGTGCGGGGAGGGGGCTCTGCTGAGCTGAGGAGCAGTGGTTGGTGGCTTGGCTGGTGACGAAAGGTCCAGAGGCGTCTCCAGGAGGTGGGGGCGTTCCTAGGAGGACTGAGGCATAGCTACACCTAAAATGGCTGCCGTCTAAGTTTTTACTGATTACTCAAAAATATGTGAATGAGCCAAGGCAACACTCCAGGCATGTGTTTAATGAGGGAATGACATAATAACACGATATAAAGCTTGAAAAAGTCCATTTTACATAATACCCCCCCTTTAAAGTTTATTGTAAACTCAGACATTTGTGGGAAAAAAAACACTGTGCATCTAATTATAAAGCATTTGTATCAATTTCATGAACTTGAACAGTTTTCTAGCTTTCCTGTGAAAGTGACCCTGAAATGTGAAATGTGCCAATAAACATGTCCCAGTGAAGAGTTGGGATGTGACATTTTAATGTAGTGACTTCCTCTTTCATTGTTTGAGATGATAAAATCCGGTATAAGGCCTTTAAGTGCAGTACTGTAGTAAAGGTACTTAGTCTCTGACAGCTCTGGCCCAGATACTGTCCTTGAGCAGAGAATCCGTGTCAGGCCTTTTCCAGAGACTCATTTTGATAAAGATCTTGGTCATTTGTATCCGTGACTCACACAGGGCTCCTCCCGTCAGCGCTGAATATATAACTTTAAATCCCTTTTATTCCCACTAATAAGTCGTTTATTCAAAATCTAAACAAGATCCAAAAACCTGAAAGGATTGTGGACATGTTCACACATATTATTCTTATATGAAAACATAAACAGACAGAAAACTTGCAATACATTTTCTCCTCGTATCCATGTCCGTAATGTTCAGCAGAAGTTTCACATCGACATCTCTACGTTTAATCTCTTTCGTCTTCACCTGCAGCGTCTCGCCGGAGGACATTTGGCCGATAATGATCGAATAACCTTTGATGCGTCTCTTTTCCTCGTCACAAACAGAGACGTCCTTCCCTGAGTGGATGTGAGTCTCGTTTGAGCGGCGGTTTTCGGCGGCGGCGCTGGAGGCCGTGGGCGGATGTGACGAGCGTCGAAACAAAAGGATCAAATATAGAGCGAAAAGAGGCCACGATGAGAGAGAGGTTTGGAACTCGGACGGAGACGCGTTTCAGCCGCAGTTTCTATTACTGTGAAATCCACTTTCAGAGCTGGTTCTGACGTCGTGTTTCTGTCACATTAAGGCGACGCTGCGATAACAACCATATAAATGTCTGTGTTAATAGAATCATTTAAAATAACTTATATTTGAGCAGCATCAGCTTCGTGGCTGTAAGCTAACGCAGCGGCGGAGTGATCTGTGAGAAAATAGTCCCTCAAAATGCGGTAATTCATGTGATACAAGGTCAGTTATATTTCAAACATTATTCTATTAACACAGACATTTATATGGTTAGTCTGGTGTTATAAGTGATTTACCTCAGGTGCACTGTGGAGTGGCTCAGACTGTTTTTAATGCAGGCTAACTGATACCATAGAAATGCTTTAGCCTTGCCCTAGCCTAGCGCCACTAGACTCTTCAAATATAAGAACTGCATGAATTTAAGAAAAAAATATCTCCAGACATCAACAACACTCTGGATAACTAGGAAATGAGGCCCAATGTCAAAAATCCTGAAATATCCCTTTAAGTTTAATAATTCTACACAATTCTAACCTCAACAACAGTTTATTGTGAGACAGAGCTGGCGTTAAGGTTTTAAGCATAAATAAAGGTGTGGAGCACAATTTAAGCCTCTGCCTTGAAGGTTTCACTGCACTGATCTGTTTGGAGACCCCGGTGTGGGCGTCTCGGAGACGACGCAGAGACTCCACTGAAACCTAACCTGTTTGTTTTCACAGAGACTACCTGCTGAAATCAGGGGAGAAAAGATGTACCAGGATCATGTGACCGGTGCAGATGTTTGGGACGTACCAGGATCATGTGACCGGTGCAGATGTTTGTGGGACGTACCAGGATCATGTGACCGGTGCAGATGTGTTTTGGGACGTACCAGGATCATGTGACCGGTGCAGATGTGTTTGGGACGTACCAGGATCATGTGACCGGTGGCAGATGTGTTTGGGACGTAACCAGGATCATGTGACCGGTGCAGATGTGTTTGGGACTACCAGGATCATGTGACCGGTGCAGATGTGTTGGGACGTACCAGGATCATGTGACCGGTGCAGATGTGTTTGGGACGTACCAGGATCATGTGACCGGTGCAGATGTGTTTGGGACGTACCAGGATCATGTGACCGGTGCAGATGTGTTTGGGAACGTACCAGGATCATGTGACCGGTGCAGATGTGTTTGGGACGTACCAGGATCATGTGACCGGTGCAGATGTGTTTGGGACGTACCAGGATCATGTGACCGGTGCAGATGTGTTTGGGACGTACCAGGATCATGTGACCGGTGCAGATGTGTTTGGGACGTACCAGGATCATGTGACCGGTGCAGATGTGTTTGGGACGTACCAGGATCATGTGACCGGTGCAGATGTGTTTGGGACGTACCAGGATCATGTGACCGGTGCAGATGTGTTTGGGACGTACCAGGATCATGTGACCGGTGCAGATGTGTTTGGGACGTACCAGGATCATGTGACCGGTGCAGATGTGTTTGGGACGTACCAGGATCATGTGACGTGAGATGTGTTGGGACGTACAGGACAGTGACCGGTGCAGAGTGTTTGGGACGTACCAGGATCATGTGACCGGTGCAGATGTGTTTGGGACGTACCAGGATCATGTGACCGGTGCAGATGTGTTTGGGACGTACCAGGATCATGTGACCGGTGGAGATGTCGATGCTGGAGGCCGTGGGCTCTTCGCTCCAGGACGACAGGCTGGCCCGCGCTGACGGGCTGACGGCTGCAGTACCTTCTCCGTACTGAGAGGAGGCGCTGTTCAGCCTGGAGGTCAGGGGCTCTGCGATCCTCGAGGACAGAGACTCAGAGCGCTCGGTGGGAGGCTTCACCGACATGCGCTGACGGCACAGCTCCTGCAGGGGGCAGCGCAGGGTCAGACACACACAAATCACACAAACATTATGCAAATATTATAAATGCAAAGTCCACTCAATTTGTCTTAAATTTAGTCGAATAAATTTACTTGCAATTTTAGTCGACTAAAACTACACTAAAATTTAAGACTTTTTTTGACTAAATCTCGACTAAAATGTTATTACATTTTCGTCAAAAGACTAAAACTAAATTAAAATATGTTGTCAAAATTAACACTGATGTTGTTAAAGAGTTGTTAAAGTTTAGTCCCTGTGTATATTTGTCCCGTCTCCCACAAAGGAAATGACCATATTTGGATTATAGCGTCATCTCGGTCACAGCCTTTCCTGCTACACGTGGATACCAAACATGTCAGTATTAGTGAATGAATAAGCGTGGGAAAGACCAGGGAGCCACACAGACATGTTGGAGGGATTTCCTGGAAAACCTCGGCTCAAAACGTCAGAGAATAAACATCGTGAAGAGTTTGGGCTGATTTTTACTCTGACATTTAAACTAAGTTAAGGATAAAAAGTGAGCCCAGCAGGAGGAGGAGCTTAACCGGCACAAAGTAAATAATAATAACAATCATAAAATGTACTTTCAGCCATGATTCGGTGGGATTACTCTGCGGTTGTTTCTTTGGGGTGATCTGGTGTCGGGCTCCGTGCCAGGCTGAGGACTTGGCCCGCGGCACCGTCCCTAATGTAACTCTGTGCAGACGTGTGCCAGTCTGTGCCCCCCCCCCCCCTCCCCCTTTATAAAGACAACAGAGAGGAGAGAGCGAGGCGTGTCGGGACATGAACCTCTGACCTCACCGTGTGGAGGCGGGAAACTACAACACAACCACACAGAGGCTGCAGGTGCCAGTCTGAGCCACACACTCCACAACTACACCCACAACTACAACACAACCACACAGAGGCTGCAGGTGCCAGTCTGAGCCTCACACTCCACATCTACACCAACAACTACAACACAACCACACAGAGGCTGCAGGTGCCAGTCTGAACCACACACTCCACAACTACACTCACAACTACAACACAACCACACAGAGGCTGCAGGTGCCAGTCTGAGCCTCACACTCCACAACTACAACACAACCACACAGAGGCTGCAGGTGCCAGTCTGAGCCACACACTCCACAACTACACCCACAACTACAACACAACCACACAGAGGCTGCAGGTGCCAGTCTGAACCACACACTCCACAACTACACCCACAACTACAACACAACCACACAGAGGCTGCAGGTGCCAGTCTGAACCTCACACTCCACAACTACACCCACAACTACAACACAACCACACAGAGGCTGCAGGTGCCAGTCTGAGCCACACACTCCACATCTACAGCCACAACTACAACACAACCACACAGAGGCTGCAGGTGCCAGTCTGAACCTCACACTCCACAACTACACCCACAACTACAACACAACCACACAGAGGCTGCAGGTGCCAGTCTGAGCCTCACACTCCACAACTACACCCACAACTACAACACAACCACACACAGAGGCTACAGGTGCCAGTCTGAGCCACACACTCCACAACTACACCCACAACTACAACACAACCACACAGAGGCTGCAGGTGCCAGTCTGAGCCACACACTCCACAACTACACCCACAACTACAACACAACCACACAGAGGCTACAGGTGCCAGTCTGAGCCTCACACTCCACAACTACACCCACAACTACAACACAACCACACACAGAGGCTACAGGTGCCAGTCTGAGCCACACACTCCACAACTACACCAACAACTACAACACAACCACACAGAGGCTACAGGTGCCAGTCTGAACCTCACACTCCACATCTACACCCACAACTACAACACAACCACACAGAGGCTGCAGGTGCCAGTCTGAACCTCACACTCCACAACTACACTCACAACTACAACACAACCACACAGAGGCTGCAGGTGCCAGTCTGAACCTCACACTCCACAACTACACTCACAACTACAACACAACCACACAGAGGCTACAGGTGCCAGTCTGAACCTCACACTCCACATCTACACCCACAACTACAACACAACCACACAGAGGCTGCAGGTGCCAGTCTGAACCTCACACTCCACAACTACACTCACAACTACAACACAACCACACAGAGGCTGCAGGTGCCAGTCTGAACCTCACACTCCACAACTACAACACAACTACAACACAACCACACACAGGCTGCAGGTGCCAGTCTGAACCTCACACTCCACATCTACACCCACAACTACAACACAACCACACAGAGGCTGCAGGTGCCAGTCTGAACCTCACACTCCACAACTACACCCACAACTACAACACAACCACACAGAGGCTGCAGGTGCCAGTCTGAGCCTCACACTCCACACTACACCCACAACTACAACACAACCACACAGAGGCTACAGGTGCCAGTCTGAACCTCACACTCCACATCTACACCACAACTACAACACAACCACACAGAGGCTACAGGTGCCAGTCTGAACCTCACACTCCACATCTACACCCACAACTACAACACAACCACACAGAGGCTGCAGGTGCCAGTCTGAACCTCACACTCCACAACTACAACACAACTACAACACAACCACACACAGGCTGCAGGTGCCAGTCTGAACCTCACACTCCACATCTACACCCACAACTACAACACAACCACACAGAGGCTGCAGGTGCCAGTCTGAACCTCACACTCCACAACTACACCCACAACTACAACACAACCACACAGAGGCTGCAGGTGCCAGTCTGAACCTCACACTCCACATCTACACCCACAACTACAACACAACCACACAGAGGCTGCAGGTGCCAGTCTGAACCTCACACTCCACATCTACACCCACAACTACAACACAACCACACAGAGGCTACAGGTGCCAGTCTGAGCCACACACTCCACATCTACACCAACAACTACAACACAACCACACAGAGGCTGCAGGTGCCAGTCTGAACCTCACACTCCACATCTACACCCACAACTACAACACAACCACACACAGGCTACAGGTGCCAGTCTGAACCTCACACTCCACATCTACACCCACAACTACAACACAACCACACAGAGGCTGCAGGTGCCAGTCTGAACCTCACACTCCACATCTACACCCACAACTACAACACAACCACACAGAGGCTGCAGGTGCCAGTCGAACCTCACACTCCACATCTACACCCACAACTACAACACAACCACACAGAGGCTACAGGTGCCAGTCTGAACCTCACACTCCACATCTACACCCACAACTACAACACAACCACACAGAGGCTGCAGGTGCCAGTCTGAACCTCACACTCCACAACTACAACACAAAAAACAACCAACACACTGCAGGGCCAGCTGAACCACACCACACTACAACAACTAAACACACACACAGAGGCTGCAGGTGCCAGTCTGAACCTCACACTCCACAACTACACCCACAACTACAACACAACCACACAGAGGCTGCAGGTGCCAGTCTGAACCTCACACTCCACATCTACACCCACAACTACAACACAACCACACAGAGGCTGCAGGTGCCAGTCTGAACCTCACACTCCACATCTACACCCACAACTACAACACAACCACACAGAGGCTGCAGGTGCCAGTCTGAACCTCACACTCCACACTACAACACAACTACAACACAACCACACACAGGCTGCAGGTGCCAGTCTGAACCTCACACTCCACATCTACACCCACAACTACAACACAACCACACAGAGGCTGCAGGTGCCAGTCTGAACCTCACACTCCACAACTACACCCACAACTACAACACAACCACACAGAGGCTGCAGGTGCCAGTCTGAACCTCACACTCCACATCTACACCAACAACGTCAGGAACGTTTTTGTTGAGGCTGAGTTTGGGATTTTGTGATATACTTCACAATATCATGAGATGTGGAGTTTGCTTCACCTGATATTACAATAGCGATATATTGTTCCGTCTAAATGAGGATCTAACATTATTTACTGAAGCTCATCACAGACTACACCATATTTCATGGTCTTCAAAGCTTTTGTGAAGAATGGGGGGGGGGGTTCCACATGACTGGATTTAGTGCCATTATCCTCCATATTCCTACGCCCCATCATACCTGTCGCTATGGGCGAGCCATAAGGGGCAACTTTATTTATACCGCGCATTTCGTACACAAGGCAACTCAATGCGCCCTCCTTAAGACTGACGTCTGGCGACAGGACTGCGTCCCATGAGCCTTTGCGTGAAGTATGGGTGGGATTTCCAGTATGAGCGGGACCGTTGTTTGTTTGCATGTAGACCGTTCACTCTTATCAGCTTTTTATGAGCTTTAGAGACGTAAACTGAAAATCGTTTTCTGACCCATGGGCGACGGGCGAGTTGGTCAAGTTTCTCCACTATCTTCTCGGTTCATGGCACTGGACAGTGTGAGCAGGTCAGCCGTGTTATTGCTCTTTACAGTTAAACACCTCTGTGGGCTCGGGCTTTCTTCTTATGAGAGTCAGTCACAGTTTAAGCCCAGCTTAAGTCCAGGAGCATGTTCCAAACACGGCATGTTCCAAACACTGTTCCAGAGCCGCACATGTCACTTTCTCTGGTTTTTAATCCAACCTCGAACAGTGAAACATGTTCCTGAGCTGAGGACATCTTTTCAAATGTTACAGAGGTCGATCATTTAGAAATAAACCGCTATGTGAAACGAAAACTCGCCCTGGAAACCACTGGCTCAGAGCGACTTCCGGCATCTCAGCGGAACGTGTGTTTCTACATGAGCCAATCCAGGAATACAGGAGGATAAAGGTGGTTCACACATAACCACTGAGAATCTAAGAGCGACTCGAAACAGGACAGAGTGGATTTAATAAGAAAAGGAGACGGACCTCAGCCATGAGACAGAGGAGAGAAGCAGCAAAGTAGATCGACTCCAAACTCACTAAGAGCCGCTAAACTCTGTCGTTGAAATGTATCTGGAAAAGGTTCATGTGAACGTTTGGTGCTGTCTGGATTGGTCTGCATGGGGCGTGGTCTGCGTGGGGCGTGGTCTGCGTGGGGCGTGGTCTGCATGGGCTGCGTGGGGCGTGGTCTGCGTGGGCGTGGTCTGCGTGGGGCGTGGTCTGCATGGGCTGCGTGGGGCGTGGTCTGTGTGGGGCGTGGTCTGCGTGGGGCGTGGTCTGCATGGGCTGCGTGGGGCGTGGTCTGCGTGGGGCGTGGTTTGTGCTGCTGTTATGACACAGAAATGAAAAGGCTGAGGTGTTTTTCTGTCTGTCATTGGCCGCTGTTTACTGTGCGTCACTTTGGGACGGTAAAATCCCCACGCTTTTCCTGTGTGTTCAAAATCAGGCTCAAAAGTCAAACATGTTGGATTTCCTGCGACTGAGGTTTAGTCACATCTGATCCACACGATTGGAACGTTGAGTCCAGTCGTGACCCTCCCACACCACGAGACTCGACTCTGCGACTGATTCAACTCGTCAAGACTCGGGAAGACTGAACATTATAGCGTCATTGTTCTGAGCTGGTACAGCACAAAGCAGCCTATCCACTTTTCCCACGTTGAAAAGAGGATCAAAATGACACATAAAGAGATATTTAGAATAGATAAAAACTATGACATTTATGACATTAATTGCGATTAAATATTTTAATCGATTGACAGCACCAACATAAACTAGGCCTGGGTGATATGGACCAAAACTCATATCCCGATATATTTAGGTTGAATATCAATATACGATATATATCCCGATATTTTTTCCACAAAGTGAGAGCCGTGAAATGAAATGTTAAGTCAAAGTCACTGCCAAATACGAGTGTTTTAATATTTAATATTGTGATTTCATTTATTTATTGATGTTTTTACCCCATTTTGCTGTTAATAACTTTATGTTGCATAAAACTAAACTAAAGCCTAATCTGAGACAATGAAATATGACTTATTAAAGTATTACTTACTTTTTAGTCCTTAATAATCATGAAATATAATTCAAAATAGTCCACATGCTCATTTACATAATTTACAATAAGCCTATACTGATTTATTTTTATTTTTTTGCAAATAGCCCAAATAATTTCTTGCTATTTGCTCTTGTGTTTTAGTCAGTGGTTGTGAGAAGTTCTTATCTTTATCCAAAACATTCCCAAACATAAGCCTCCAAAACTGACCCACAAACGACTCTTTACTCTTTACAAGCTGCACAGGCTCACCTTCATCTCTGTGGAGGCACAGACGTATGAATCCGGAGTTCAGGGATTTTATGATCAGTGCATCAGAGCGGGCAGCAGCGAGGGAATGGAGTGATTAGCGTTGCGGCTAACGCAATGCTAACGGGGAAAGAGCAATAGTCCTCCGCGGTGGCAGCATGATAAACGCTGATATTTTCACAGTACATCCACGATCTACCGCAAACCTTAACTAGACTGAGAAGTAAACAAAAGCACATGGCCCAGCGCACATCGCCACCATATCTTGCTCACTTCTATATAGGCCGTGGCCATCAGCTGCATGGGCGTGTGCCTCCCTACATGGTTTTGTTGCTCATCTGATCATTTGTATCCAAACCATCTCCAAATGATTGAGCCACTGGTTTTTCTTTTACCAACCAAGGGGTTCTCCTCCGCACGCTTCACAGACACTGTTGCTTTCTGATGTGTGTCTGAGGAGGGGTGGGGCCTGAGTGTCTGAGGAGGGGCGGGGCCTGAGTGTCTGAGGAGGGGTGGGGCCTGAGTGTCTGAGGAGGGGCGGGGCCTGAGTGTCTGAGGAGGGCGGGGCCTGAGTGTCTGAGGAGGGGCGGGGCCTGAGTGTCTGAGGAAGGGCGGGGCCTGGCCTGAGTGTCTGAGGAGGGGCGGGGCCTGAGTGTCTGAGGAGGGGTGGGGCCTGAGTGTCTGAGGAAGAGCGGGGCCTGAGTGTCTGAGGAGGGGCGGGGCCTGAGTGTCTGAGGAGGGGTGGGGCCTGAGTGTCTGAGGGGGGGGGGCCTGAGTGTCTGAGGAGGGGCGGGGCCTGAGTGTCTGAGGAGGGGGGGGCCTGAGTGTCTGAGGGGGGGGGCCTGAGTGTCTGAGGAGGGGCGGGGCCTGAGTGTCTGAGGAGGGGGGGGCCTGAGTGTCTGAGGAGGGGCGGGGCCTGAGTGTCTGAGGAGGGCGGGGCCTGAGTGTCTGAGGAAGAGCGGGGCCTGAGTGTCTGAGGAGGGGCGGGGCCTGAGTGTCTGAGGAGGGGCGGGGCCTGAGTGTCTGAGGAAGAGCGGGGCCTGAGTGTCTGAGGAGGGGCGGGGCCTGAGTGTCTGAGGAGGGGCGGGGCCTGAGTGTCTGAGGGGCGGGGCCGGGGCGCTGGGACCAGTGCAGGGAGCTCCGATCAGCGGCTTGCCTGAACCAAGTATTACAGCGCAAATTTGGACTATATCGATATATGCGATATGGTTGAATTCCATATCTCATTTAAAAACATATAGATATATCTTAAATATCGATATATCGCCCAGCCCTAACATAAACCACTCCAAAAAGTAAAAAGTATAAAGTAACCTTGCTATTTCTGCTTCTTTATATTCCCCACTCTCTTGTGTAAAACCTGTGGATGAGCCTCTGCAGCCTCTCGTCTCCCCACAGTCTCTTAAACCCAGGCGTCTCGTCCCTGGAGACGTCCCTGAGACTCGGCCGCTCCTGACCGGCCTCATTATAAAATCGATCATCTCCGCTCGTCTTCGAACGCGGCCGGGAGAAGGTCAGGTGCGGCGCGAGAACACGTCGCCCAGTTCTGCCCTTAATGTGGGACGGAGCGGATTAAAACGCTACAACAGCCCGAGGCGATCGCAGGAGGTGACGCTGATGATGGTGATGATGATGGAGGTGAAGGACCCGCCGGAGCCGAGCACAAAACTAAAACGCATTTCACCAAAAAGAGCCGAGATGGAGAGACGTCGGGTCAGAGGAGGCAGTTTTCAAATGTGGGTCAACTTCAGTCACAAATGGGGTCATGCAGACGGACAAACGGATCCAGGGAAAGACTGAGAAGCTTCTCCTCCTCTGGATCTGCACATGCAGTGAACATACTTTCTTTTTCTGGTTTTCTGGTTTTGAAGCAGCACAATGCAAAGTGGGGAAATGCCAAATTAAAAATGTCAGGTTATTTTACAGCTTTAGGTCTAATTAAATTCATTTTAAGTTATGTGCTGAAGAAAAAACTTAAAACAACAACAAAGTGTGGAACAAATGCCATTCATATCAGTGAGGTCAAATCTCCACTGGACCAACCGACCAAAACCCAAGCTGTGCCTCCACTAACTAAAGCTAACACCAAACAAAATGGGTTGGATTTGTTTCTCACAAAGTGCCAGTCAGCATTATTTTATGCTTAGTAATAGTAATGTTCATTATAGCATTAATATTCATTTTATTGTGTATTCTGTAAAGAAGCTATAGTCTTAACAATGAGTGATTAGTGCTGCAGAACACAAGGTGGGGGAGGGGTTTGCTAATGAGGAAACACTGCCACAAATATTGCTCCATCCGAAACCGTTAAATTGGTAAGAGGTCTTACGCCAAACCGGATGTGCGTCAGCGTCCGCCATGATAAGAAGCGTCCGAATTGGGCTGTCAGTTAGGAAGGAGTTAGGGAAAGTGGCCTCAATGCTAACTATCATAGCCACTTTAGCATAGGGACCTCTGATGCTAACTGACCGGCGATTAGGAGCTATGTGCCATCCCATAAGCCACTGCGCCGCATGCCCACCCCCCTCGCCCCCACCCTCGAGTGCACATAATAAAAATAATAAATAATAAAAATGATTCTGCACAAGCCAAACTTTATAAAAGTGACAAAATACATGTTGTCGTCCCCACAGCTCAGTCACATGGTTTTAAAGAGCCTCCTCAGTAAATGGCCTAAATGAAGCAGTTTGTGCTTTTGCTTCATTTAGTAGAAACTTAAGCCACATGGCTAATTTGCATACTGTAGCTTTATGAAACAGCTGTTGAGATAAAATAAAGGGAAATGTGAAGGATCATTTGGATGTTTCTTTTTTTTTCCCCCGCCTTAAATGTCTTTATTTGGACACTATGTTGTTGTTGGACAATATACAGTAGGGGGCGGTATGCGCTTTTGTTTTGTCCTGCACTGAACTTTAAAGAAGAAGAAGAACAGCTGTTGGTGATGTCACTTCCTCTTCCCCTGGGTAAGGATGGTGGAATTGGGCAAATGCTGCTGAAGCTCTAGTTCACTAACTGCATAGAGATCTAACAGTTGACCACATGAAAGGTTAAGGATTAGTTGCTAGTGTTAGGACTTAGAGGCTACAATTTAAGGGTTTCGGATGCAGCCATATTCTTCATCATGCTTCCTCAGGCCCCCTTGAGTGGGGTGGCACTGGTAGGCCATCTGGTAGGCGGAGGTGGGTCAGGGCGGTGTCGGGGCTCACCTGGTAGGCCGAGGTGGGGTCGGGGCGGGGTCAGGGCGGTGTCGGGGCTCACCTGGTAGGCCGAGGTGGGGTCGGGGCGGGGTCAGGGCGGTGTCGGGGCTCACCTGGTAGGCCGAGGTGGGGTCGGCGCTGCTCTCCTGGCCCAGGTTGGTGAGTTTCTCCTTGAGCTTGTGGTGGGAGCGGTTCCGGAGGCAGTAGACGACGGTGGAGGCGAGGAGCACGACCACGATGCACAGGATGGACACCACGGTCAGAACCAGGAACTTGGTGGACTCCGCCTGGCTGTACTTGGTCGGGATCTGGTTTATCTGGGTCTCCTGTGGGAAACAAAGAGGGTTCGGTAAAAGATCTGAGTTAAAATGACATGGTTCTAGTTTAAGGTGAGGCTCGACGGGATCAGAGTCAGAGGATCCAGGAGCTGCACTAAAAAGACACTACGACAGGGAAATGGACTAAATGCTTCACACCAAGGAACAATCTATGAAACTGGGCAGAGAAATGGCTGAAAACACAATAAGAAACGTTTTTACAGTTGATAAATGTATCTCACAGTTATATTTATGAAGTGGAAAGTTTTTGGGATGTTTTAAATATTTCAAAACACTTAAAAGAACTGTTTCACGATTTGCCGATTAAAAAGTAACCGATAAACCTGCAATAAAATACTTTTCTTTCAAGTAAAGTACCGACTTAGATCTTTGTTCAAACCATCAAATTCCTTTCTTTCATGTAATTTGATGTATTTATGTATTTCAAGCAAAGAGTGTGCGAAGAACAAAACAGAAAGGATACACAATAATAATAACTTATACACTGATGCTTGAAATGGAGCGGGGAGAAGTAAAACTTATTGAACCCTGATCTGTCAAAGAATTTATACAAACAAAATAGCAGCTTCATTATTCAATTATCTCAACAAATACCTCATTAAGAAACAATATTATACTTACTAACTCATAATATACAGATATAACCACAGGTAACAATGGTAATGGAAATACCACAAGGGTAAATAACATCGATCCAACTGTCCTTCTTAGTTTGCAAAATAAGAAGCAGCAACAGAATCTTCAAAAGTCCCTGTCGAGATGACCCTAAGTGGGCTTTGGTCATGGCGTTATGGAAATATGAGAAATGTTTTGATCTAAATAAAATATGCTTTGCAGGATTTACATATATCATATAACATCAATGTTATATTGCTTGTTGAGTACATTATAGGCCTATGGGAAACCGTAGCAGCCACTTATAAGTACTCATAGAATAGTAGCTTTTATTTTTATTATTACAGTTATCTTCATATGCTTTGTGTTTTACATGCTGTAAGAAATAATATGTGGATGCTAAAGTACATTATAGACACATGATCATAGAGTCATTTATAAGTACTTTAACAAAGTCAATTGTTGTGTGTGATAAATAATAATGTGTTTGCAAACTTATATTATGCTAAAGCCAATGATATGATTTTATAAAATACTTATAATTTTGTAACATTAAACTCCTATTGTTTGAACTTACGACCTTATGAAACTGTGGTGTTGTATTGTAAGCCTTCAAAGGGGGAAGTGGTTTTGTGGCCTAGTGCTGGTGACGGGGGTTTCTAGACTTTCCCTCCTGCTGCCAGACATGCTGTCTGAAGACCGGTTAAAACCAGCTGAGCAATTAATAAATATGTAAGCACTTCTTCGGAAATTAATGAATATGCAAATAATTACTAAGAATGGGAGGGCTTAGCACCAAAGTACATCTTTGACATGTTAGAGCCGTATGAACCATCTCGGGCCCTGAGAACTTCAGGGAGGGGTCTCCTGGTGGTTCCAGAGTCAATAATAAACACGCTGAGGCTAAAGCTAAAATCTGGAACAGTCTTCATGAGGATGTGAGACAGGCCTCAACTCTGACAATGTTCAAATCCAGGCTGAAAACAGCTCTTTTTACCCGTGCATATGAAAACTGAAAGTATTTTATCTGCACTCTTGCCTTTTACTGTCATTGATTAACTTTATGTTGATGTTTTATTGATTGATTTTTATCTGTTTTCTTGTAATTTTATGCAACTGTGAAGCACTTTGAATTGCCTTGTGTATGAATTGTGCTCTACAAATAAACTTGCCTTGCCTTGCCTTACAGGCGGGTCCTCCTTTGAACGGCATATAAGCTTGTGTTTGCTCTTGCATCGGGGTAACATTTCTACCAGAGCACGTTATTAAGCACTCTGTAAGTATGCTACCCTCCTTTTTCCTTTGTACATTTAGCTGACCTTGTGGTGGCTAGTTGCAGGAGTATAACCAGTCCTTGTTGAGTATACGAACTGAGAGCACATTTTAGCGCTATTGAGACAATTGTGTCACATGCTAACTTTTTCGCCTCTTTAGAATAGGCTTGTAACTAACAAGGCTGGTATATACTTGCTGTGGAAACAGCCAAACACAAATAAAGTCCCCTGAAAACACATTTACTGTTGCCCAGTGCTCATTGTAGAGAAACTACCTCTCAAATTCAGTGTATTTCAAGAATATCTGCCTGAAGACCTTCTCTGTTGGTGAGTAATCCCTCTTTCTTGCACTTTTCAAGTAAGGGACGTCTTCCAGTCTTGTGAGGAAAAGGTTTAAGGGTCTTAACATTAGGGAGTCCACGGGGGTCATTTCCCTTAGATTCGAAAGTCTGTTGGTTTTTATCTGAGTAATTTCGTCAGTCCCTTAGCCACAAAACACATGAGGTTATTATACCAACTATCAAGATTATGGACAAAAAGCCCATCCGATACATCACTGAAATATTCTTGAGAAGTGTAAAGCTTTAGCGGTTTGTGCTTTCTCAAACTAACTTTCAGATGTATCAATAATCACCTGAGCCACTCATTTACAGAGACAGACACCACAGGCCTTCATTCAGCCCGGCAGAGCTCCTTCTCTGCAGACCACATTGTGAGACTTGAGTAATTGCAGGCGATAATTGCGACCGTTTAAAACTGCGTTCGTCTTTTGGCTCGAGACCACACAGATCGTCCGCGTCCTGAGCTGCTGTAAAGTAACGGGTAAAGAAAAGCTCCAGAGGGGATTTATCCAGAGCCTGAGGAGCGCGGACCACCCTGTCCCCTCGCACTGGACCACCGGGAGACCCAAGATGGCCGCCCTCCCGCCGGACAAAGATAAAGAGCGGGACGGAGGCACAAAAGCGGCTGCAGGAGGAGGCCAGGGGGAGAACCAACACACTTCACCAAAGAGCTGTCCGTAACTACATTCACTACAGTACTCAGGAGCTGTACTTTACTCGAGTATTTGTGTTGAGAACTTGTTACTTTTAATCCACTCTCTGCTCCACTACAGCACTGGTCCAAAGGAAACACTTTTTATGTATTGGTATTTCTTTATTTTCATTTCTACACTATTCACATGTGTGATTCTCATGAAAGACTAGAGGTCGGCCGATATATCGGGCCGATGTTTG
Source organism: Neogobius melanostomus (assembly GCA_007210695.1). Lineage (NCBI taxonomy): Eukaryota > Metazoa > Chordata > Actinopteri > Gobiiformes > Gobiidae > Neogobius > Neogobius melanostomus. The sequence continues at coordinate 92,476 of VHKM01000828.1, forward strand.
GATATTTTACAATATCGGCCTTTTATCAGCCGATATAATGCAGATAAAAGGCTGATATCTATGAAGTGAAAGTGATGGAGCTTTTTCTGTATTGGAAAGAGCTCAGTCAAAGCTTAACATTGAGTTCTCCCACAACTTCCCAGACCTCAGGCTGAGAAACGTCGCTATGAAAATCCATCACAAGACCTCGGATCCCATTTCATATCATTTATGTCACAGACTTTTGCTTATAATGTCAGAACCATAAGAGGAAAAGACAGTTTTCTTTTTCCTTCCTGGATCTAAACTAAAATGAACTAAGATTTAAAAGAAGGACATCAGGAAGTGCTCACCTGGACAGTCCCTGTAAGCACATCCCTTCTGCCCCACCGACCTAAGAGCTTGTGTATTGTTTGTGTTAGATTTTTTGTTTTGTTTTTGCTACTATTCTACTGTGATGCATTAAAAGATGCAAAAATGGTGGGGGCCAGAGACTAGCATATGTATAAATAACTATAACGGTCATGACAATAAGGTATCACTATTACCATTGTTACTATAGCATCTATAACACACATTACTAAATACAGATCAAGGTTAAACTGAATCACAAATGATTTCTGTCTTTTAAATAAGCTCCCTCTAAAGAACCTAATAAACATGAACGTCCTCAATCAATCAATCAATGGTTTTTTATAGCCCACTATCTCAAAGGCAGTTTCATCACTGCACAAACGTTACAGCAATGAAATAAGATAATGTAAAGTTCAGGCAGATGAAGTATCCGTCAAACATAAAGTCCTAATAAGCCTCGGCAGCCGCGTGTCCCCTGCACTTAGACTCTCCGACACGAGGAGGAAAAACCCAAAACCCAGTGAGAGAAAAGAGAAACCACAGGGAGAACCACAGAAGGAGAGATCCACTCCCATGGACGGACAGGCTATAGAGACCTCAGCCTCGATCAAAGCGCCCCCTGCTGTCACGGCTCAACACTGACACATTATAGAGTTCAGAAGCTTCATACACACGATTATAGACGAGACATATCGGCATCGGCCTTATAGAAAAACCCGTATCGGTCGAACCCAGTGAAGACATTAACCTCTGAATGGACAAACAGGTTTATGTCAGAAACAAAAATGGGTGAAATAACTCAAACTATTCCCTTTATTCTTGGCCGGTTTTAAAACATTTCTGTGACGACATCGTGAAGCTCACTGAGAAAATGTCCAAAGCAAAGCAGTGATCAAAGCAAAAGGCGAATATTTGGAAGAATCTATTTCACCTTTGCTTTAATAGTTTAATGCCTTTAGTGAGAATCTTGAAAAAGCAATAAAAGAAGCGTACAGTATATCACTCTAAAGGCTCCACACGTCCTCCTCCAGTCAAACATCTTTACAGATAATTATGAGACATTATTATTTGATGAGCGGCTGGTGGTTCGTGTGAACAGTTGGTTATGTCAGAGCTTCAGCAGAAACAGGCCTCAGATCCTCATTATTCTGAACGGCTTTTTCATTCAAAGCTTTATTTTCCTCCAGCTGCTGTTTAGTGTTTGAAGACTTTGAAGTGCTATTCGTCCTTTATCGATGTTTTGTTTCTGTAAAGCAGCGAAAGGCGAGACTTTTCCCAACTCAATCTGTGTCGTACATGAGTTTCCCCAATGATTAAAGATTGTCCTGAACATCTTAGTTTTAATGTCAGTAATGAGTAAAAAACAAACCGAACTAATCTTTACATTTAATTTGTTCCCTATTCACCTGCAGCGTCTTGCCTTATCCTGCACGACTGAGGAATAAAAAGCACCTTAGCTTTGAACATAACGCCTATGAAAGGAAAGATCCTCCAGCTCGCACTCAACATGTAGCACCTGCCTCGATCAATGACTCCAGGTCTGTTTCCCAAAGCCTTGGTACCTCGCCTTGCCTTGGTGTTGAAGGCAGTGCCTCCAAACTCACTTCCAGTCCAAGGCTTTGGTCCCGCCTTGGTCCAAAAAGAGCTGCTAATGGAACACACTTCAGAGCTAAAGGAAGTGACATCACAAACTAAAACAGGAAGTTGTGTTTCATCCAGGGGAGAGGAGAGGATCTGCTGAGGAGGGGGGTTCTGAAGCACTATAATTATTTTCACAGAGTACACATGAACAAAATAAAAAGTAGTCAAAGATGATGAAACCGAGTTGAAAATACAAAATAAAACTTGAAAGAACTAAAATAAAAGTTTTAGATTTGAAAGTTCCTTATGTCAATTCAATTCAAAGCCCAACAAACAAATCTGGTTCTTTGTTGCTCTATGAAGCCGTGACATTTGCCTGAATGTTTGAATCAAATAATATAAATGTCAAGTTAAAGCAAATTATTGATTCAGTTTTTCATTATTTACTTAAAAAAGACAAAAACCTGAAATTCATGAGGCTATTTCACCAAATCTTGACACAAACTTTTGCTTTTTTGCAATAAAAATTTACACTAAACAATAAACAAGTCAAAGCTTATATTTTTTTCTTAAAAAGTGTGATTTAAGTGCTTTAACAAGTCACATAAGCAGCACCACCTTTCTTCTTTTTGTTTTTTCCGTAAGAGCCGTGGTGCATTATGGGTGATTTTGGCTGGAGCAAGGCAGTGAAGGCTACACTGATGTATCCTTGGTATATTAGCCACATGCTAAGCTAAGGGAGGACACAGGCGTCCGGACGACTTGAGCTTTGGAACAGCACTTGGGCAGAGAGTGATGATGTGGCTGATGTGGCTGCCACGCCCACTTCAGACCAAGGCGAGGCCAGGTACCGAGGCTTTGGGAAACAGCCCGGGTCTGTTTACGACGAGAGAACAACGTTATCACACGATAAAAAGCTCGAAAAGGTAGATTGTGTAAATGTCGCCTTTAAAGTGGGGGCGTTTTAGCTGCAGATTGTCCAACAAATGCACTTGTAAACAGTGTAAAACGGCCCAAGGACTTCATGTTGGTGGCACAGATCGACCCGGCGACCCTGTGGTAACCGGGCCACTGTTAGGTTTAAAGTTGTCTCTGTGTGAAGCTGTGAGAGCAGAGCTGAGGTCCGTCTGCTCAGACACAGAGTGAGCCCGAAAACATCAAACATGATCCTGGTCGTCCGTGTGTCGGAAATTATATTTGTTCACATTTTATCACATGAAGCCAAGGTGACGAAGCTCGAAACAATATTATACTTACTAACTCATAATATACAGATATAACCACAGGTAACAATGGTAATGGAAATACCACAAGGGTAAATAACATCGATCCAACTGTCCTTCTTAGTTTGCAAAATAAGGAGCAGCAACAGAATCTTCAAAAGTCCCTGTCGAGATGACCCTAAGTGGGCTTTGGTCATGGCGTTATGGAAATATGAGAAATGTTTTGATCTAAATAAAATATGCTTTGCAGGATTTACATATATCATATAACATCAATGTTATATTGCTTGTTGAGTACATTATAGGCCTATGGAAAACCGTAGCAGCCACTTATAAGTACTCATAGAATAGTAGCTTTTATTTTATTATTACAGTTATCTTCATATGCTTTGTGTTTGCATGCTGTAAGAAATAATATGTGGATGCTAAAGTACATTATAGACATATGAAAATCATAGAGTCATTTATAAGTACTTTAACAAAGTCAATTGCCGTGTGTGATAAATAATAATGTGTTGCAAACTTATATTATGCTAAAGCCAATGATATGATTTTATAAAATACTTATAATTTTGTAACATTAAACTCCTATTGTTTGAACTTACGACCTTATGAAAGTGTGGTGTTGTGTTGTAAGCCTTCAAAGGGGGAAGTGGTTTTGTGGCCTAGCGCTGGTGACGGGGGTTTCTAGACTTTCCCTCCTGCTGCCAGACATGCTGTCTGAAAACCGGTTAAAACCAGCTAAGCAATTAATAAATATGTAAGCACTTCTTCGGAAATTAATGAATATGCAAATAATTACTAAGAATGGGAGGGCTTAGCACCAAAGTACATCTTTGACATGTTGGAGCCGTATGAACCATCTTGTTTTATGAATAAAACAGGAAGTTGTGTTTCATCCAGGGGAGAGGGGAGGATCTGCTGAGGAGGGGCTTCTGAAGCGATATAATTATTTTTACAGAGTACACATGAACAAAATAAAAAGTAGTCAAAGATGATGAGTTGAAAATACAAAATAAAACTCGAAAGAACTAAAATTAAAGTTTTAGATTTGAAAGTGCCTAATGTCAATTAAAACCTGGTTCTTTGTTGCTCTATGAAGCCGTGACATTTGCCTGAATGTTTGAATCAAATAATATAAATGTCAAGTTAAAACAAATTTACAACAAGTTTTTTCATTATTTACTTAAAAAAGACAAAAACCTGAAATTCATGAGGCGATTTAAATTTATTTTAAATAGCCTATTTAAAGCCTATTTAAAGGAAATTATATTTGTTCACATTTCATCACATGAAGCCAAAGTGACGAAGCTCGAGGACATGTTAAAGGAGAAACTTAGAGTGAATGTTTGTGCTTTAAAACAGTCACTGAAGCTGCATCCAAGACAGAAACGTCCAAGGCAAGAAAAATCATTCTTGTTCCATTGGGAGTGAAAAAACCTGCTCAAAATCAGCACAAATTCACGATAATTCAAGAACTTAAATATTCAGAGCTGAGCAGGCAAATGCAAAGTCACTGGTCCAACATCGTTCAGACCAAAGTCTTCAAACTCTTCCATCTTGGGACAGGTTGCGTTCACGTTATAGAATTCTATATCAGTCGGAGCAGGTGCCAATACAACTCTATGGGAGATAAACTGTTTTTCAAAGAAATTTCCAAAAAGAAAAAGTCCAAATGTTTCCTCTGATCCTCATGTGACAGTGATTGGATTCACTAACCTGACATGTGAAAGTCGTTTCTATTGGCCAACATCAAGCTCATGTGTTTGAATATTGTGAGGAAATAATTAGACACATGTTCATATGAGCTGGAAGAGAGGACTTTGAACTTTGTGACAGCTTTTGTTTCATGTGAATTGGCCTCAGGAATTACAGAGAAATTGGCAATGATTTAAGACTAGGAATCTGCATTTTGAGTGTTACTATGGTTACCGCCTCAGTTTTAAACTATAGGCTCTTCAGAAAGTTGTGATGTCACATGAACGCAGCCTATCAACCAAAAAATCTCAATACATGTTTTTAAAAATATTCCAGACATACGATTTATGTTTTTTTTTTTTTTCAGTGGGTGCTCAGACAAAGGACGATGATCTCATACTGGTATCTGAGATCGGAGCCGATACAGAAAAAGTAGAGTATCGGCATATTATACGATACTTTTAGCATATCGTATCGGCAAAATTAGCGTGCTGTTAGATGTTAGCGAGCAACAGCATGCTAACGTCAACTAATCAAAGCCAAACTCACCCATAATGCACCACGGCTCTTAAAAAACAGAAAGAAAAACCTCTTAACCCCCGCCTGAACCGAGTGCCTTTCCTCCCGTTCAGCTTTACCCAAATCCAAAAGGTCACAGGCCAGTGTAACGCCAACATTTGAAAGCTAAGACCTGCAAATCTGATCTAAATGGAGCTTTTTCCTCACGTTCTCGGCCCTTTTATGACATTTTTTCCATCGCTTTTTTTTTTGGATTTTCGTCACATTTTCATAATTTTTTGTTACGTTTTAGTCTCATTTTTGTCGACACTTTTTTCAACGAGCTTTTAGATTTGGGTAAAGCCAAACTGGAGACAATGTGCTCGGTTCAGGAGGGGATTAATAAAAAAAAAACACTTGTTTAATGGCCAGCGCTCGTTTTACAAAAATAAGCAACGTTTTTGTCAAGATTTGGTCAAATAATTCATTTTAGTTTTTTTAATCAACAATAGAAAAACTGAATCTGTGATTTGTTTTGTTTTGTGAACTTGAAATGTATTAATTCAAACATCTGACACATTAGACACAGTTTTGCTAAAACACAGTTAACACGATTATATTTAAGATTTTGCTAAAGATTATTCCCAGTTTTCTTTAGTTTGACCATTTTTGTGATGTTTATGTTTTCACTTCCTTATTGGACACCGACAGGAAGTGACATCGAAGAAGGTAAACAATTTTAAACTGTTGCCGTGCCGACCATGTTAAGTCAATACGTTTGTTAAGAGGTGACGTCACAGCTCTACTTCCGGGTCCACAGATGTGCTATAAAAAACTCTTTAATACCACAATCAATATTTCTGAAACTCAACAGAGAGTTACTGAACATACTTATTTATCAGGCCCATTAGCCAAAAGTGCTGTACCTACTGCTATAAAAGTCATATTTACTAAAGTTGCTACTTCCGGGTTAGCAGAGAAAAATGCTAACGGCGCAGCAGCTCCGCTAACCCCGGAAGTACCGACTTTAGTAAATATGACTTTTTTAGCAGTAGGTGCAGCATTTTTGGCTAATGGGCCTGAGAAATAAGTAGCTTCAGTAACTCTCTGTTGAGTTTCAGAAATATTGATGGTTGTTTTTAAGAGTTTTTTTCTCGCATATTTTGCCCATCTGCCAGGACCCGGAAGCGGAAGTCGTGACGTCACACTTAACAAACGTAAGGGAAATGAATGAGTCAAACTGCTATGGAATGTTTCCTTCTTTTATGTCACTTCCTGTCAGCAGCTTAAAAATTCAAATTAAAATAACTTTTCTGCCCAACATTTCTTCATTAAAATCACTGCTTCACTGAAAAAAATGAAAACTATGCAGCTGATGTAATCCATCTAAATAAGTCATATTTTCAAGAGCATTAAAATCTGTCATATGAACTTTAAAGCAAATGTCACTGCTTCACAAAGGACTTGATTTGTTTCATTGAATTAAATTGTCCTCCTTTCGAGTTTTATTTTGTATTTTCAGATCAGTTTCATCATCTCTGCTTTTGATTTATTTGTTTTTAGTCAGTAAAAATATAATTACTTTCACCCCCAGTCCTTCAGACCCCCCCCCCCCCTTCCTCTGGATGAAACTTCCTTTTTTATTAGTGATGTCACTTCCTTTACCTCTGCAGTGAGTTCTGTTAGCCGCTCTTTTTGGATCAGAAGTGAGTTTAGAGGAACTGCCTTTAAACCAAGGAAAGATCATTTAGAGGAATCAAATCCCTGTTAAAGTGCTCTGTGTGAAACATACGCTCAGTTCCTTTAACAATGTCTATGTATCTATACGTAAAGCCTGAGTGATGAAGCCGAGGATAATCAGTGTAGAAAGGTCCAGGCCTTGTTTAATGTTTTTACACTTTAATAACAGAAGCTCAGACTTTAACTGTATTCACACAGGATCAGAACGAGCTCAGGTAAAGAGTGAATATTACTGACGTCCTCGGAGTTTCTGTGAATCTGCTGTCGGTCATTTGGAAAGTAACGATTCCCCTGATTTTGACCTTTAGGCTAATTCTGCAAACTGCACAATGTCAGGATGTTTTAATAAGGGCAGCATCGATTTAAAACGTCTTTGTGCCAATATATATTTATATATATCTATAGCTGTACGGCGACGTCATGAAATGGGCGGCATTAACTCCAGTTCAGCTTTACCCAAATCTAAAAGCTTCTCGACTGGAGCTTATATAGGTCAGTGTGACGCCTCATTTGAAAGCTAAGACCTACGAAACTGATAGAAACACATCTTTTTCTTCGCCGTATTTTTGTTACTTTTTTTTACGTTTTTCTTCGTCACATTTTACTCACTTTTCATCGCTCTTTGTGTTTTTTTTTGCAAGAGGCTTTTAGATTTGGGTAAAGCCAAACAGGTGGGAGTTAGAGGTTAAATAAAAATACAGGTCAACTTTGAAAAGATGAAGGAATTTATGCCATGATAGAAATACTCAGTTTTGACCTGTGATTCCCTTCTTTCTTTTTAAATGTGGACGCCTTTTGATTTCTCTTTTCATTCATGCATTCCAGTGACATAACTCCCATACCTCCTCATAACCCAGTGCCAAATCTCAGTCATGGGAGTTTATTGGAAGTTTGATTTGAAGTAGAATTCCTTAAGTCTTCTCAAGATCAAACGTTTACTAATGTTTAACTAAAGCTGATTTCGCTCGATTATTGAGAATCTTTAACTTCAAATATTGTTCATGTGAGTCGTTTTTACTGCTGTATCTCCACCGGAGCTTACAGACTATAGGCCAGAGTAACGCCTCATTTGAAAGCTAAGACCTACAAAACTGATCAAAACTGATCATTTTCCTCACTGTCATCACATTTTTAAACCTTTTTTCATCAAATTTTCGTCACTTTTTAATCAAATTTTTGACACTTTTTAATCAAATTTTGACACTTTTTAATCAAATTTTTGACACTTTTTAATCACATTTTCGTCACTTTTTAATCAAATTTTCGTCACTTTTTATCGTCACTTTTCGTCACATTTTCATCACTTTTTAATCACATTTTTGACACTTTTTAATCACATTTTTGTCACTTTTTAATCAAATTTTCGTCACATTTTGTCACTTTTTTCCTCACTGTTTTGTGGCTTTTTTGTTGCCTTTTCATCAGATTTCATCACATTTTCATTCTTGTTTTTGTCGTAATTCTGAAGCTTTTAGATCTGGGTAAAGCCGAACTCTAAATGGATTAAAAAAACACTGGTCCGTTTGTAAAAGACGGAGAATCTAAAATCTAAAATGGTTTCCTAAATCAGTTTTCAGAGCGAGATGTCGAAGGATCCGAGCAGCTTTGAGAAGAAGCTCCCGAATCCTGTGACGGAGAATATTCCTCCAGCGAAACGGCCGAACGGTCCTACCCCAAATCCGTGAGGCGACGGCGGGGCAGCGTCCTCCATCCGAGCGTCGCCCGCGCCAAAACCCGGCCTTAATCCCGGCGTGAAAATACTCCATGTCGTCGTGGAAACGGCGAGGAGCCACGGAGACGAGAGAGAGAGAGAACAGACGACGAGTGGAGGAGGCCCAGAGACGCCGCCGCTTTTATCCAGCGCACGCCCCACCTCCCCCCGTCGCCACGGCAACCGCGTGAAAGAGAGAAAAGAGAGCGAGACTGAAGGGAGTCGCCTCACAACAGCCCCGGCCTTTTATCCAGGCTTGGGGAGGGCTGATGATTAGGGCAATATCAATATCAGTATCAACAATATCAACAATATCAATATCAATATCAACAATATCAATATCAACAATATCAACAATATCAATATCAACAATATCAATATCAACAATATCAACAATATCAATATCAACATATCAACAATATCAACAATATCAATATCAACAATATCAACAATATCAATATCAACAATATTGATATTGTAGATATTGATATTGTTATCAATATCAACAATATCAATATCAACAATATCAACAATATCAATATCAACAATATCAACAATATCACAACAATATCAATATCAACAATATCAATACAAATACAATATCAAAAACAATATTGATATTGTAGATATTGCTATTGTTGATATCAATATCAACAATATCAATATCAACAATATCAACAATATCAATATCAACAATATCAATATCAACAATATCAATATCAACAATATCAATATCAACAATATCAACAATATCAACATATCAATATCAACAATATCAACAATATCAATATCAACAATATCTACAATATCAATATCAACAATATCAATATCAACAATATCAATATCAACAATAAAAGTGTGGAAAGCAGAAATATCAAATGCTGTTGGTCATCCACATTTAAAAGAAAAGAAAACACAAGTTAAAAGGGAAAAAAATGGGAAAAATAAGTGGAAAATTGGGGGGAAATTTTGAAAAAACAATGGGGGAAAAAACGTGTGAAAAATCAAAATTTGGGGAAAATTGGAGGAAAAAACATTTTTGAAACATTTTGAAAAATTGGAAGATTGTGGGAAAAAATTGGGGAAAAAAGTGGAAAAACAAATTTTTTTTCAAAACAAATTGAGGAATATTTCGGAAAATTTGAAAATAGTTGGGGCGAAATTGAAAAAACAAAATGTAAAAAAAGGGAGAAAACATTTACCATTTTGGGAAAAACATGTTAAAAAATTTGGGGAAAATTTAGAAAATGGGGGAGAAAATAAGAAAAACGTGTTAAGTGTTTTTTCTGCCCTTTTATCGTTAATGGAAGTTTCTTGGTTGTTTCACCTCAAACAAATGAAACAAATATATAAGAACTGAAATGGAAGGAAAAGGAATAAATTAACATTATTCATCTGTTTTATGGTTCTAGATGACACATGTTTTAGTATCGGTATTGAAACAAGTTCAGGTATCGGTTTAAAAAAACCAAGTATCGTTAAAGTATCGGTATCGGAAAAAAGAACAGTACCAGCCCTTCTGATCAAACGTCAAAATGTTACAAACATATCAACAGAATGGAAAGTATTTGACCTTTAGAGTCGCACTGAGGAAAGATCAAGTCAGGACTAAACCGGGTCTAAAAGGCTCTGGAATAAACCAAAATGGGACTAAAATGTGTCTAAAGCAGAAAAACAGCTTAAGGTGAGACGCTGCAGCTGAACAGGGAAAAAAAAAACAGTAAAGATTTTACTGTAGATCAGTGACACAAATATGAGGAACAAATGTGATGCATGTTTTCTGTCATTGTGTGTTTTCATAAATAAATTAAGCCAAAATTAAGCAGATATTTTCAGTAATAAAACATTGCTTTTCCGTCACGTATTTGTCAAATTTTTGTCTTTTGTTTTCATGGTTCTCCTTGCTCTTTCGTCGCTCTTTTATTACAACCTTTAGGCCAGTGTAACGCCTGATTTGAAAGCTAAGACCTTGTACATGTGTCAGATCTGTGTGAGTAAACGGTGGTGATACTGTGCGTCTCCTAAAGCAGCTCAGTTGAACTCTCTCTCCGCTCTCTCTTTGTGGAGGCGTCGGCGGGACATGGCGTCGCTCTGAGCCGCTGAGGACAGAGAGAGGGGCTTTGGGTTGTTTTGTTCTCATTCACCCTCACGCCCCCCCCTCCTCCCCCCGAGCGCACGCCTTTGTCCCGACGCGGCATCTGCAGGCGGCGGCTGCGAAGAACCCTGAGAGGAAACGGCAGCAGAGGATTCAGCGGGTCTCAACGGAAACCAGTTTGGAATAAAACTAAAGTAATAAGGCTCGTTCTGACGCCTGGTGAGTCTGAGGCAGAAACATAGATATAATAATGAGAGATAGATTAATACTTATTCAGCCTCATTCATCGTAAAGGTCCCGAGTCCTGTGTGAAACTTACAGGGCCGCTCAGACTCCTCCTACTCAGCCTGTTCCTTAAAAGGGCAAAAGGCGGGGTGGGCGGAGCCTCCACAGAGCTCCAGAGCTTGATTGACAGGCTCTGGAGCCAGTCAATGCACAGAACAAGCTTCCACTTTTTCGGGCCGATAAACAAAAACCAGCGTGGTTAAGTATATTCCACCTGCCCCAGCGTGGTCACATGGGTCAGAGCGACTTTTAGAGAAAGAAAAACTCTTTGGAGCCAGGCTTTTACGCCGTTCTTGGGAGGTCAGAAGTCTCTTTAGAATCAATGCTCCCAAGTGTCTCTCGGAGTCGCTCCTGGCCACCAGGGGGTGGTATTACAGCAATGTCAGCTCCCGCCATGAGGACCATAGAGAAGCACGTTCCTCGCCCATTGGGCAGAACTAAAGAAGAAAAACTCAACACAAATGATATTGAATAGCTACGACTGCTGCTGTGAAAAAACATCCATATGGACACGATTTAGACTTGACTTTATTTATATGTGCTAAACATGTTCATATTCCACCAGAAACGGCTAAAACGAGTGGAAAATTGTGTTTCCCAAAAGATTTCTTTTCCCCCTCGCCAAAGCCACGCCCCCTTCTATGACGCGCTGCCGTCTGTATCTACTGAATGTTCTTCTATGTCACTTCCTGTCAGCAGCTTTAAAATTCAAATAAAAATAACTTTTCTGCCCGACATTTCTTCATTAAAATTGCTGCTTCACTGAAATTAAATGATAATTATGCAACTGTTGAACTTTTAACTGATGTTATCCTTGTAAATAAGTCGACAAGATGCCTCCGAGGAAAACCAACACCGCGGAAGGTACTCGCCAAAGCCAGAGTGAAGACCAAACGGGGGAAGAGAAAACAGCGTCTAGCCTCTATAAACCTACAGCAGGAATCACACCAGACTGATCCCGGCGCTCACTAGTCTCTCACCAGTATCTCACCAGTCTCTCACCAGTCTCTCACCAGTCTCTCACCAGTCTCTCACCAGTCTCTCATCAGTCTCTCACCAGTCTCTCACCAGTCTCTCACTATCTGCGTGACTGAGACGATTCATCTTTCACCATTCTCGCGACTGTAGCGGCTGCTGCTATATTCAGTTGTAATCGATCTCCACTGAATCTTGTGCATTCAGCTGCGCCTGATGATCCGACTGTGATTCACACCATTTCATGAGGTCAGTAGCGGTCGCTCGTGCAGATGCCCGTGCGCCAATAAGCCCAATGCCCATCTCGGCTCGCCCGTTGCATTATGGGTAATGGAATGTCTTCTGGCTACCAAACAATAATGCTAGTTAGCATAAAGCAATGAAGAAAGCTCTGATTTGGAGCGTTTTAACCGCTGGAAAGTTGATGATTTAAAGTGTTTTTGTCGTGGCCATGGAGCCTGTTACAATATTAGCTTAAAGTCTATTTTTACACCAGGGCTGCGTACGGAGATAGACAGAAACCAAACTGCCATTCATACGAAGAGATGCTTCAAAAGTGACGACCAGTCCTTGTTCATATAGTTGGAATAACTATGGAATAACTATGTGAGAAAAACATTTGTGACCCTTGAAGGCGACTGTTGGACAAAGTCCAGGGTCTGAAACTGTGGCCTCATGTCGCCGATATTCACAACATTTAAACTGAAATGAGAAATAAAAACATAGAATCCTCTTTTTTTGTCAATAAGGAGGTGGACAGTAGACAATCTTTTTCTTAATTGTGGCCAGAGAGATCCACATACACACATAGGCTCTGCCTCTAAATGTACTTTATTTTTATTTTTTCACGAGTGATCTGATGGTACAACAGAGCTAATCAGTCGCTAATCTGACAGACGGAAATTTACCCACTGTATTTAACATCAACACCATTTTGGAACTTTTCCCTGTGATTACAAGACAAATTCAAATGATTTAAAAAGTGAGGGTGTCTGTGTCGGGCTGATCCCAGGTCCTGTCGTTCCCCTGTCCGCGATGGTCCGCTCCTGCCTACGGAGCCGCCCTGACTTTTCCCTTTCAACATATTCACAACTTAAATATTTGTCTGTATTAATCTGTAAACCAATGCCCGTAAGCCTTATAGTTCACGGTTATGGCTCAATATACTTCAGTGTTCACGCTCCGCTACCTGAACTCACACATTTCAATGGCGGTGTGGTTTGTTTGGATTGACCCACACATGCGCAGTCGAGATGGGCATTGGGATTATTGTGACAGGCCCTTCACAACAACCAATAAAAAATACAATTTAAAAGGAATACAATTTCATTAAAAACAGACCATTATCACAGACAAACACACGAGGGTCCACCTTGAACCGCTCCCGCCTTCACCGCTCAGACACAACCTCAGGTCATGTCAGTGATGTTATATTGTATTTATCTTTCAAATGTAGTGGAATAAAAGTGTAAAGTTCTCTTCACAAATCGGACTGGAGTAAAGCACAGATATACTCTCCTTCAGTACAGTACAGTGTGTTAGCCCCCTCCCCCTCCCTCTCTCTGCGGGGGCTGTCCCGGGACAATGGGGCCCTCCTCGTGTGCGATAGTGGCCCTGAGCGTGACACGTTCAGCTCATAAATCTAACAGTGACAGTAAACCACCGCCACATCTGGGCTCCGAACATTCACACTGAGCAGCTTCATCTGAGCGGGCGAAACACAGGAGGAACACTTTAGGAACCATCGTCTTCTGAAGTGTTTTAAACCCTCGTCTTCTGAAGTGTTTTAAAGCGGGGGTATTGTGTAAAATTGACTTGTTCAAGCTTTATATCATGTTATTATGTCATTCCCTCATTAAACACATGCCTGGAGTGTTGCCTTGGCTCATTCACATATTTTTGAGTAATCAGTAAAAACTTAGACGGCAGCCATTTTAGGTGTAGCTATGCCTCAGTCCTCCTAGGAACGCCCCCACCTCCTGGAGACGCCTCTGGACCTTTCGTCACCAGCCAAGCCACCAACCACTGCTCCTCAGCTCAGCAGAGCCCCCTCCCCGCACAGTAGTGTTGTTTAGATGCCACAGCAGTGTGCTGAAGGGGGCGTGTCGGAAAGCTTCTTAAAGAGACAGAGGCCTATTTCAAGACGTTCAGTACAGCCATTTTGAGAGAGCAATTTTATTCAAGGCAGTTATTTTAATTTACTGCATATACAGACCAACAGAAGGTTACGTCATCATTGTAGTATGCTATAGACTGGTGCTATGTGATTGAAAAAAGCATAATATCTTTAAACCCTGCTCTTCCAGGAGTCGACCGTTGGCTTGTGGGAGTTTTGCTAATGGCTTCACCTCGTCTGGCCGCGTTTGGCTCGGGGATAATCGTCTGAACAAACAAAGAAAAGTCAGAATAATGATGTGCTAATGAAGGAGAGGCGTCCGGGCTCCGCTGCAGGGCTGTCCCGTGACGTCAGCCGTGTTCCTGCGAAAGAGGGAAACTTCTGAGAGTTTCCAAGTAATGAAATAAAAGCGTCTACACAGTCCAGCGTCTTCTCTCTCAGCACAGATGAACTAAGGTCACGTGTCTCATAAAGGCGTCCGGAACAGGAGACGATATTCAGAGCGGTGGATGTGTTTGTGAATCCAGGCACTTCCAAAGATCAGGGAGAACATTTCTTTACAAAACCATGGGTCGTATCGGCTCCTGCTTTGACTCACATCATCATCATGACATTTGAGAATGCTGTGAATCCAACCGATCAGTGTAATCAGTTTGTCTGTCCCGATGTCCAGGCGCTCCTGCTCTTGAACAGAAACAAAAAGCAGCGTCTGGAACTTTGCCAACACCGATCACATCTCGAACAGTTTTATATTGATCCAATCACAGGAAGCGAATTAACCACAAGGAGATTTTTTCTTAAATGTACTGAGCAAGAGTGCACCTGCTTCATCTGCTCTCAGAGGATTTTCTTATATCCATCGATCCAAAGTATTTTTGTCCCGTTGATTGAAACGTTACACATTTATGTTTATGTTGTCTCTCTTCTGCAGTAAAGCTTTCCTCTCATGAGCCTCCTCGCCTCACATATATCAGCCTGACTGTATTTACCCCGAGAGAGAAGAGTGACCATAGAGTAACATCAGTTGTCATGGAATAAATTCAGCAGCTGATTGTTTTTACGTGGCTGATGGTGCGACATTTGTGAACACGGACTGAACTAACTCTGAAGTAAACACAGTTGAAACTAGGCCGGTCTCGGATCGACCCACAAGGCTCCAACATCAAAGAAAAGTTACATCATCGACTGGACTGGGTTTAGGTCAAGTTGAGGAGTTTCGTTTCTAGTCGCTTCTTGCCTCCAGTGTCTGTGTACACTGGTGTGTGAATGAGAGAGTGAATGGGTGACCGGATCCTTACTGTAAAGCACTTTGGGCCTGGTAAAGGTAGAAAATAAGTTGAGTCCATTTACACACAGAAGCTTTTTCTTAGACACTAAAGACACTATTACCCAAACTGCAGCAAAGTCTAAATAAAACCCAGGCTCCTGCCATAAACTGGAGGGAACCAAAACTGCCAAAAACTTCCTGGTTCCCTCCTCCTGGGAGGAGCCTGGGTCTCATTGAGACTCAGCTCCAGTTTGGGTAATAGTGTCTTTTCTGTTACTTTTTTTCTTATAGCCAGCACGGCACGGTAGCGCAGCGGTTAGCGCTCGTGCTTCACAGCTAGAAGGTCCCGGGTTTGATTCCCACCTGGACGGGGCCTTTCTGTGTGGAGTTTGCATGTTCTCCCCGTGTCTGTGTAGGTTTCCTCCGGGTACTCCGGTTTCCCCTACCACTAAAAACATGTACAATAGGCCAGGATGAATGTTGTGTGTGAATGCATGGAGGTGGTCAGAGGGACCTTTGGCGCAGATGTGTGCAGATGTGACAGCGCTTCTGTCAGTCTCCCCCAGGCAGGGCCGCCTTAATGTACCCATAGGCCCCGGGGCTTAAACAGAATTGTAGGCCCCCCCCCAAACCCTAAATCCCACAAAAACCCTAACCCAGCTACTACATGTATCAAAAATAAATGTTAAATGACACCTTACATTGTGTATCAAAATCTCAATCTTCCAATCAGGGAATCCAACACTGGAAAAGGCTGACTTATCTCTGTTTTGCCCCCCAAAAAGTTTGCAGGCAAAACAAAATGCAATATGTCATGTTCATTTTGTTTTTATCTGATTTTAATTTACCTGTTGTAGTACTTTGAGGTTTCTTTGAAATGTAAAGTGCAATATAAATAAAATGTATTATTATTATTATTTCCACGTTGTGGGGAATAGCAGAGCCACTCTCTATGTATATTCTCACCATTTATGAGTTTGCGCATAAAATGGCTTTTGGAAAAAAACATTTCTGGTTTTTGAATTGGCGTTCTGAAGCAGACACATCAGCGTCCTTGTTTTGGCAGCGTTCTGGTCCCATTTTGGCCCAATATGCACGTACCTTTTCTGCCACAATGGCAGGCTCTCCCCATCTCCCCATGTTAAAAGGGTCCACGTTCGAGTCCTCTTCCCCTCCGCCTCCTGCAGCGGGAGGAGTGTCTGCTTCAGCGGCGCTTTTTTTCCTTCTCTGCTCCAATGGTCCGTGCTCCCCCCCCCTGGCTATACGGGGAAGGCAGTGACACCTCCTCCAACGGCTCCTCCTCACCGGATTGAGAGCCCACAATCTCCTCTCCGCTCTCGCTGTCGGCTGCGCGGCCTGAGCCTCCCGTGTCAGAGGCACTGGCTGCAGCGGGTGCGGGTGCAAGTTCGCAGCGGCTTGTTGTGGATCTGCCTGCGTCCGCGGCGCCGGTTTCATCACCGCTGGTTGAGCTTTTTGTTTTTAAAAAGCCCGTTAGCTTCGGCATATGGCTCATCAACTCTTTCTCACGCCATTCTTTCTCTTTTTGTGCCTTTCGCTTCTGTGCATCGCTCTCAAACTTTTTCTTCCCCGACATTTCGGTCTCTCACAACGAGTCTCCATCAAGTTATATTATGAGTGAATAGATGCGTTACGTACATGAGTTACGTCTGAACTTTCTCTGGGCTTGGATTGGCTAGAACTTGTCATAGTGTCAATGTGATGCTATGACTAATTATAGCCAATTGGTCAGTTGATACCGCAGTATGTGATTGACAGGTAAAACAAACAAATTGCAGTATAATATGGATCTCGCTTTTATCTGATAGGCCCTCTGGGACAGATAGGGCGGGCCTAATCCAGGTACACACATAGAAGTGCAGCGCAATCATCGCAGGATAGTCAGGCCGCAAAGTGAAGTGATTGACGTGAAAATCAACGAATCAACTTTTTCTTTTTTTTCTTTCTTTAATTCTGATAGGCCCTTGACTGTGGTAGGCCCCTGGGCTCCAGCCCCTGCTAGCCCGTTGGATAAGGCGGCCCAGCCCCCAGGGGAAACTGAAGCTACTAAGGTTGTTTACCACCACTGAGTGTGGAGTGAATGTAAAATGCTCTCATGTAAAGCGCTTTGTGACCATGTCTGTGAAAGGCGCTTTATAAATAAAGATCTTCTTCTTGTAGCCGAAACCGTCAGGTACAAAACTAACACTAAGGTCTGGCTATAAGAAAAAAAGTAACATAATTTTTAGAAGACCTAATGAACCTACTTGGACTAGTGTCTTTTCTGACCTAAAGAGCTCAGAAGATGCTTCTGTAACTAGAAGCGAAACATCGTCAACTTTACCAAAACCCAGTCTAGTCGATGATTTAACTTTTCTACGAAGGATACTCCCTGGATGAATGAGAGTCTTCACAAACTTAAAGCTCCATGTGAGAAAACGACCTGTTTACAAAATACGCCGCGCGCCGTTTGCGTCATATCCGGCTTTTCTCTGATTGGTTCAAACGCTTGTCAGTAACGATCATCAGAAATTCAAAGAAATCAACCCTGATCAGATCAAAGTCTTTGTAAAGAGGAAAAGTGTGTTCAGGCTGTTCAGGCTGTTCAGAGTCAGCTTTAACCAGAGAAAAGAATGTAACTCATGTGTATTTGGAGACTTTATTTCCTCTTGAATCCACAGCTGCTGTAAAGTATGAAAACTTTCAGGGACAATCGACCGTCGCTTCGTCAAAAACAGATTTCAATTGGATCCAAACCCAAACCCAGGCCTAAACTGCCCTGAATCTCTGCTGTACCAGATGCCCTCCCTTTGACCTGATCCAATCCTGATCCACACATTAACCGTCGTCTCCATCTGTTTTCACCGCGGCTTCGGGCAAAGGCGGCGGCGGCTCGCGGACAGAACAACAATCTCTCTGAAAGCAGTCATCAGCAGATAACAGCGCGGCGAGGCTTTCTGATCACAAACGCCGTTTACCCGCAGAGAAAGTCCACGGTAAAGAGCGATCAGACGCAGAGATGGAGGAAAACTAACAAACTCTGGGAAAGTGTGAACCGTCTCTCGCTACAATCGACTTAAAGAAGCGAAAGGATCAGAGTCAGAGAAAACTGAAGTCCCTCTGCAGAGACGTGTCCCTGTGTCTCTGTGGGGTCTTAAAGGAATAGGCCACTGTTTTTACATACTGAGATATGTTCTTACCTGAGCTTAGACGAGTTCATCTGTACCTGTCTGGTCTCCACGTGTGCCTTCAGTCACGTAAAAAGCGGAACTATATTGTAAGGCGTAATAATACCAGGAATAGTTCGACATCCGCGAATATATCTTCACTTTACTGCGCGGATGCCGAATTACTCCTGGTATTATTACGCCTTACAATATAGTTCCCCTTTTTATCCACTTAGAAAATCCATATTGTTTAATTTTGTGTAATTATACTTTATAGTGTAACACTTCACGTAACCATATTTAAATCGGGAAAACGTGGAAGAGTTTGGTAGCTTCTATCTTCACCTCGTTTGGAGCTATAGAGGAGAAGAGAGAGGCTAAATGCTAACGCCGTCTGTGCTGTGTTTACGCGACTGAAGGCACACGTGAAGACCAGACAGGTACAGATGAACTCGTCTAAGCTCAGGTAAGAACATATCTCAGTATGTAAAAACAGTGGCCTATTCCTTTAAATCTGACAGATAAACTTTTAGGAGTCACGTTTCTAAACCGGGAGCCGAAGTGAAAGAAACCGAGCGTCGTCTCCTCCGCAGAGCAGCTCGTTCTGGGCAGTGTTTTATCAGACTTGTGTGGACTGAACTCAGAGACGCTACAGCGACAGGTGTCTGTCTGCTCCGCCCACTTTTCACTTTGTCATAGGACAGATGATACAGATCTGTTTTACTACTTTTTCTTTTCATAGTCGCCAAATCTTCTGTTGCTATGAAGTGAAAAGAAAAGTGTGAGTTTAATGTATCTGAATTTTTTTTCTGTTCATATATTAAGGGCAGTTATGGCTCATCATGCAGATTGGTGTGTGTGTGTGTGTGTGTGTGTGTGTATTTGTGCTATAACTGTGACAGGAGTTTGTCTTAGGGCTGGGCAATATTAGCCTGGCTAACGCCAGACTAAAATCACAAGTGATATTTAGTCTGGGGACCACCAATGCATTTTCTCGTAGGAGAGGTGTGGTTTACGATTGTCCATAGCCGTTTATTGGGCTGAATGTCTCTCATGCGTCTGCACGTAGCCATAGCCAATCGTATCATGGTATCAGATGACATATGACGTACCTGCTGTAAACTTGTGAGCTAAACTATTTAGAACACGTTCTAAAGCTTGATCGAAAGATGGCATCGCGTCTGCTGCTGTCATGTTGGATCCGTAAATATTTTTTTATTTTTTTTATCCCTAAACAAACTACAAGCTTCCGTATGTCAAATAGCGCGTCATCGTCTTACCGTCCCTCCTCGTTCTGTGATTGGTCCCAAATCCATGGAAAAATGTCGGCCATGGTCCCCAGGCTGTTGTGAAGTTCGAAAAGATTCGAGCGCACACAGCAGTCTGGGGTTAGCCAGGCTAGGGCAATATATCGATATATTGATATATTTTTAAATGAGATATGGAATTAGACCATATTGCGTATATCGGGATATTATATTATTAAAGGGGGATATTATGTAAAATGGACTTTTTCAAGCTTTATATCATGTTATTATGTCATTCCCTCATTAAACACATGCCTGGAGTGTTGCCTTGGCTCATTCACATATTTTTGAGTAATCAGTAAAAACTTAGACGGCAGCCATTTTAGGTGTAGCTATGCCTCAGTCCTCCTAGGAACGCCCCCACCTCCTGGAGACGCCTCTGGACCTTTTGTCACCAGCCAAGCCACCAACCACTGCTCCTCAGCTCAGCAGAGCCCCCTCCCCGCACAGTAGTGTTGTTTAGATGCCACAGCAGTGTGCTGAAGGGGGCGTGTCGGAAAGCTTCTTAAAGAGACAGAGGCCTATTTCAAGACGTTCAGTACAGCCATTTTGAGAGAGCAATTTTATTCAAGGCAGTTATTTTAATTTACTGCATATACAGACCAACAGAAGGTTACGTCATCATTGTAGTATGCTATAGACTGCTGCTATGTGATTGAAAAAAGCATCATACCCCCTCTTTAAGTTAACAAAAAGAAACAGGTAATCTCAAGCTGATTTTTCTTAAACTGAGGACTTTATTTTGTTATCTCTTTATATATAAATGCTGCCCTATTTTATTTTATAGGCTATTTTTATTTAAGATGTTTTATTTAATGTGCACCTTACGGAGTTTTGTTATACAGTGTTTATGTTTACATTGTATAGTGAGTTTTCAATAAAACTACTCGTATTTGGCTTTGACTTTGACTTATTATATTTCACAGCTCTCACTTTGCGGAAAAAATATCGGGATATATATCGTATATCGATATTCAACCAAAAATATATCAGGATATGACTTTTGGTCCATATCGCCCAGGCCTAGTTTGTCTGTGTGTGTTTGAGAGAGGAAGGGTTTGTGATGTGATGTCTAGTGATTGTGTGACAATAAGAAAACTGACTAAAACCATCACATTTAGAAATGACTAAATTGTGACTAAAACTAACAGCATATTCGTCCAAAACACTAAAACTAAGAGGTCGCCTGACAGAGAAAAAAAGCCACCACAAAAAAGTCCAAAGATCCAGTGTGTCATTCATTTCTCACCACGGTCTTGTATTCACCTCATTCTCCCTGATCCACTCTTTCACTACATGAGCTCGGTGAATCCTGGCATTTTCATCGCCGTCAGTGAAGAAGAAATCCACCGAGGGAAAAACCTGGTCTCGTCTTAAGCGAAAACAACAAGAAGTGGAATGAAAAAAGCCGCTCTCTGTGATGAGACGGCGAGTGTTTCATTTGCACCTCCCTCCTCCGTCTGTAGGGCCCTCTTCAGAGACAGAGCAGCGGAGCCTTGATTCGAGCCGAATAAAGAAAGCAGAGCGAGCGGGGGAGGAGAAGCTCTTGGACAATTAGCGGCTCAGGCCTGGACTTTATCACGGCCTCAGACTCGGCTTTAATTGGACAAAGTGGAGAAAGTGCTGAGTTCTGTCTGACCTCAGAGAGTGCACAGGACTCTGGACACGGCTGGGGAAACGCTCGCATTAAGTGAGATTTGTCGTCTATGGAGAGCAAAGAAACGCAAAAGTCCTGGGTTTTTAGTCTTGTTCTGACAGAAAGGACAATATAGTTTAACTGGAAAACATGCCCAGAAACAGCGGATATTTGCGTAGGCTGATATGTTGGCAGGATATTAATGTGCTCGGTGGCTAAAGCTGAGCACATACTACACGAGTGAGTCGGACTTTAACAGATTGGTCGACATCATTTTAGACAAGTTTTACCTAGACCTAGTTTTAACATTCATGTCAAGGCGGAACCCCTTTTCCGTGTTTCGGTGGGACAATAAACAGTGTTACACATAGTTGTTTTGCCGGTTAATGTTCCCCCAAATGGAGAAGGAGAGATGGAGAGGACGCAGATCTACGTGATGTTATGAAGGCGCAAGGCAAACACTGAGCATTGCCTCCAAATAAAGTTAAAACCTCGGAAATGGAAATAAGCCATAATATTGTTTATCAGCTCAGAAAATAAGCCGCATTACTTATGTGAGCCGACATTATTACAGGACAGATTTGGATGTCAGGGCTCTGGGGCGGTTTGCAGCCGAGTGTGAAGCGGTCGGGATGAGGATCAGCACCTCCAAATCTGAGGCCATGGTTCTCCACCGGAAAAAGGTGGCTTCCCCTCTTCAGGTCGGTGGGAGTCCTTACCTCAAGTGGAGGAGTTCAAGTATCTCGGGGTCTTGATCTCAGTGAGGGACGGATGGAGCGTGAGATGGATAGGCGGATCGGTGCGGCGTCAGCAGTGATGTGGTCGCTGTATCGACTGTTGTGGTGAAGAGGGAGCTGAGTCTGAGGCAAAGCTCTCGATTTACCGATCGATCTACGTTCCCACCCTCACCTATGGTCATGAGATCTGAGTAATGACCGAAAGGACAAGATAGGAGACCGTTTGGTAACACCAGGAAGACTGGGGTGAATGTAGTGAGTGAGTGGTTGGTGGTCGGAGGGGCCGATGGCACAGACTGGTTGCCTCGCTTCGTCAGTCTACCCCAGGGCAGCTGTGGCTACAACAGTAGTTTACCACCACTGAGTCTGGCGTGAATGAATAATGACGACAGTGTAGTGCTTTGAGAAACTTGGTAATACAGGCTTGTAAAGCGTAAGGCATCATTATTATTAAGATCGTGGATACAAGCGGCTGAAATGAGTTTCCTTCGTACCTCAGCTGCTCCTCTCACGTCGAAAGGAGCAGCTGAGGAGGCTCGATGCCTCCTGGTCGCCTCCCCCAGGAGGGGTTCCAAGCATGTCCTATTGGGAGGAGGCCCAGACCCAGGACACACTGGAGGGACTACGTCTCTGTGGCCTGGTGTCGCCTTGGGGTCCCCCAGAGCAGCTGGAGGAGGTCTGCGTAAACCGGGAAGTCCGTGACCCGGCCCCGGATAAAGTGGAAGAAAATGGATGGATTTGGACGTCCCCTCCTGGAGCCTCCACCTTAACATGGTGGAGGGTTTGACCTGAATGATCCTGGAGCTCTGTTGTCGGGGGCTTCGTGCCCCTGGTAGGGTCTCCCAGGGCAAACAGGTCCTAGGTGACGGGTCAGACAAAGAGCGGTTCAGAAGCTCCTTATGAGAGACCAACAGGCCCGGTTAGAACCATGAGGCCGTCCTTCTGTGGACCCACCACCTGCAGGGGGCGCTATAGGGGCTGGTGCAGCTCCAACAGCTGCCCCCACGACCCGGCAACGGACAAGTGGAAGAAGATGGATGGATTTGGACGTGGACTTCATGCACTTGTTGTAAATGAGGCATTATTCCTCTGCTGTTAATATGATGACGTCACCAAACGACTCTTTTGACAAATAAGCCGATCGTTATAAATCTGTAGTTGTTCAAGCCCTAGCAGTGAGTTTCCTGAGTTGTGACGAGTTTAAGGCAGTTGCAGAGAATCGTGTAATGTGGGCAGTAGAAAGACGTGACTAGACCCAGTCTCAGTAAATCAAACATTTGAAAATGTTCTCAGCTCCACGCAGACCAAGCCAAACAGCACAACAACCCCCAGTCGTTCTATAATCGAGCTACATTCAGTCGTGTCGTGTGGACCAGAGGTTACATTAACCGTCATTTTCAGGATATGTTTAGCTTTGACTGAAAGATCGTCATGAAAACCGCACCATAATGAAAGTCCAAACGCAGCTCTCTGTGCTCTCACTAAAGCAGCTGCATCACTGTGGAGCCGCGAGGTTTTGCTTTGCATTTCACACGGAAAATAAACAGCCTTTCACTGATGCGATGGTTCTAACATGAAGCACGCTCACATCAGAGCTGAGAGACTTAATGTGAAGGACAGAGAGAGAGGAGGAGGCGAGGGGCATGAAGGTAAGACACGGAGACACGCACCATGTGAACTGTGAATACTGCCCGTTACACTGTGTTTCTTCTACATTAAGCTAAACCTGAGGAAATGCAAAATAAGCTCTGATTTGTAAAATATGACCTAAATATTGATGAGCGGATGCACCACACACGGTCTGGGACAGGTCCTTGTCCAGGTTTAGATCAAAGCTTAATTTCACTGGTAATTCACTCCATTCTGACTAACTCCAAAAGCACTGGTGTGAAAACTGTCCTGTTTCCCACAATGCAGAAACATCACAGTGGGCCTCATTTCCTAGTTATCCAGAGTGTTGTTGATGTCTGGAGATATTTTTTCTTAAATTCATGTAGTTCTTATATTTGAAGAGTCTAGTGGCGCTAGGCTAGGGCAAGGCTAAAGCATTTCTATGGTATCAGTTAGCCTGCATTACAGAGGGGTATTATGTTTTTTTCAATCACATAGCACCAGTCTATAGCATACTACAATGATGACGTAACCTTCTGTTGGTCTGTATATGCAGTAAACTAAAATAACTGCCTTGAATAAAATTGCTCTCTCAAAATGGCTGTACTGAACGTCTTGAAATAGGCCTCTGTCTCTTTAAGAAGCTTTCCGACACGCCCCCTTCAGCACACTGCTGTGGCATCTAAACAACACTACTGTGCGGGGAGGGGGCTCTGCTGAGCTGAGGAGCAGTGGTTGGTGCTTGGCTGGTGACCAAAGGTCCAGAGGCGTCTCTAGGAGGTGGGGGCGTTCCTAGGAGGACTGAGGTATAGCTACACCTAAAATGGCTGCCGTCTAAGTTTTTACTGATTACTCAAAAATATGTGAATGAGCCAAGGCAACACTCCAGGCATGTGTTTAATGAGGGAATGACATAATAACATGATATAAAGCTTGAAAAAGTCCATTTTACATAATACCCCCTTTAAAAACAGTGTGAGCCACTCCACAGTGCACCTGAGGTAAATCACTTATAACACGGCGGCACGGTAGCACAGCGGTTAGCGCTTGTGCTTCACAGCTAGAAGGTCCTGGGTTCGATTCCCACCTGGACGGGGCCTTTCTGTGTGGAGTTTGCATGTTCTCCCCGTGTCTGCGTAGGTTTCCTCCGGGTACTCCGGTTTCCCCTACCACTGAAAACATGTACAATAGGCAGGATGAATGAGAGTGTGTTTGAGAGTGCGCATGGGGGACGACGGATGGAAATTAGCCCAAGGCTACAATCCGGTGTGGCTTGTTTACATGCATGAGACCCATGTATGTTCATTAACATGCACTGTCCCGACCAAATAACCAATAAAAACACCAGACTAACCATATAAATGTCTGTGTTAATAGAATCATTTAAAATAACTTATATTTGAGCAGCATCAGCTTCGTGGCTGTAAGCTAACGCAGCGGCGGAGTGATCTGCGAGAAAATAGTCCCTCAAAATGTGGTAATTCATGTGATACAAGGTCAGTTATATTTCAAACATGATTCTATTAACACAGACATTTATATGGTTAGTCTGGTGTTATAAGTGATTTACCTCAGGTGCACTGTGGAGTGGGTCAGACTGTTTTTAATGCAGGCTAACTGATACCATAGAAATGCTTTAGCCTTGCCCTAGCCTAGCACCACTAGACTCTTCAAATATAAGAACTGCATGAATTTAAGAAAAAATATCTCCAGACATCAACAACACTCTGGATAACTAGGAAATGAGGACCAATGTCAAAAATCCTGAAATATCCCTTTAAACCAGCCGGTTTAATTCCACAATGAGAGAATTAAAATCCATCACCTCCGTCACCCGCAGTCACATAAAGCACCGGAATCTGCAGGAAACAAAACTGATCTTCTATCCGCGCTGATGGAGAACAGCAATAAGCTCAAGCATTAGACCAGTGTTTAGATTATTATTATATTCATAAACAAGTGTCTGAGCTCTGTCTTTAATGTCAACAGCCAACGAGAAGCGAGCTCTAAATCCAGAAAAATACCTTTGGTTCAGCTAAAAATGAAAACTGAGCAAAGTCGACTCACATCGGCGACGCCGGCCTCCAGGATCTTGAACTTGGTCTCTCGCTCCAGCGTCTCCTTCTGCTCCACTGGAAAACAAGACACAAACGTCAAATAAATGATAAAACTAAATTTATCTCATTGATTTGTTTCATTTTATTAATTCCATGAGTCAAAAAGTGGGGCTCGAACACTTTTGGAAAAACAACTACTTATATTTTTCCAACAAATATTACAACTCAAGAATAAAACCATGTCATTTTATTATAAAAGTTGTATTTAATTAGCCTGGTAAACCACACCCACTTCTTTTCTGCGTGAGGAAGGTGGGTTTGGAGAATAGGCGGCGTTCATGTTTTAGAATGTGATGATGTCATAATGTCAGGTGGAGCAGGGCTGATACGACTCTATGGGAGAAATACAGTTTTTGTAGAAATCTCCAAAACTTGACAATTGATTTTCCTCATCAGTATTTGTGATTGGATTCACAAACCTGACATATTATTTTTTATTTCTGAAAGTCCTTTCCACTGACTGTTTTCAAATATTGGTTCCACTTTTGGACGCCTTTCGGAGAAAATAACTGGACATTAGTTCATACGTGCTGACAGAGGAGACGATGAAGTCTGATACAGGTTTTGTTTCATGTGGATTCTTCCAGTAATGACTGAGATACTAACCAAAAACATCTGCAGTTCTCCAGTTACCATGGTTACCACCTCAATGTTAAACTACGGGCTCTTTCGAGTGTTGTGATGTCACGTGAACCTACTGACAAGGTCACTCGCTCTGTTGTAGTTTGATCAACAGCGACACGTGCAGAAGTTATTAGCAAAAACTAATCATGGATGAAGGAGTCGAGGATGTTTCCTCCACGTTCTCCAATTGCTCCGTGACCAGACTAACTTCCTTGTGTGGAATGAACAGGGAATAGTCTGGCAGAGCAAGTATCTAATCCCACAGCACTAGTTCCAAAATGTCTCTTATTGTGAGTTTGCAGAAACAGATTTACTGTTTGGACCAAGTTTCCTCTTGAAAATGGCCTTGGATTCTCGCTGCTTTTATCCAAAACAAGCCCATTTTTATCTTAAAGAGGGAGTATTATGCTTTTTTCAATCACATAGCAGCAGTCTATAGCATACTACAATGATGACGTAACCTTCTGTTGGTCTGTATATGCAGTAAATTAAAATAACTGCCTTGAATAAAATTGCTCTCTCAAAATGGCTGCACTGAACGTCTTGAAATAGGCCTCTGTCTCTTTAAGAAGCTTTCCGACACGCCCCCTTCAGCACACTGCTGTGGCATCTAAACAACACTACTGTGCGGGGAGGGGGCTCTGCTGAGCTGAGGAGCAGTGGTTGGTGGCTTGGCTGGTGACAAAAGGTCCAGAGGCGTCTCCAGGAGGTGGGGGCGTTCCTAGGAGGACTGAGGCATAGCTACACCTAAAATGGCTGCCGTCTAAGTTTTTACTGATTACTCAAAAATATGTGAATGAGCCAAGGCAACACTCCAGGCATGTGTTTAATGAGGGAATGACATAATAACATGATATAAAGCTTGAAAAAGTCCATTTTACATAATACCCCCCCTTTAAAGTGAAACGCTGCAGGTGAAAGGGGAAAAAAATTAAACATAGAGACATCAATTTGAGGAAAAAAATTAATGTTTTATGTTTTCATGTAAGAAACAGTCTGCTGCAGCTTTTCTTTATTTTTCAAGTTAAGTATCTGTTCCACTCTGTTTAATAAGCGTGGACCAGGGAGCATATTATGTTCAAAACTTTCCCAAACTGTCTTTTGTCCCACAAAGGAAATGACCATATTTGGATGACGGTCTTTTCACCTGCAGCGTCTGGCCTTTTGGAAGCTAAACTACATAAAGATGATTAAGTTTTATGGTAAAATAACTCCTCTTGGAGCGTTCCTGATTCCTGCTCTTCCCTCAGAGCAGCAGCACACGCCCAGGTGCATGCTGGGCGCTCAAACATCAAACCAGCTGGTGCTCCATCTGAAAGCAGGTCACATCCAGTCTGCTCTGAGCAAATACGCAAAGTCTGGAGCTGCGGATGTGCCCGGCGTTTCAGATCCACGTCCCGACAGTAAAAGAGAAAGCTTTAAAATACGCCTCGGCCTTTTACATGACCAGCAGTAACGTTAATGCATCGAAAACATGTGAAGACTAATGACAGGATGGAGAGTGCTGGGCTCAGGGTCCGACTGTCAACATTTCATCCATTTCTAAATGATCACTTCATTAGTGAAAACTCATCACATTTTAGGCTCAACTATTTGCAACGATTCAAGTTGCATTTGTGATTTGTTTGGAATAAATTGCGTGGCTCTATATTTCAGTCATAATGGCGGCGCAGGGGTTTATGTTTATGTTTATTTAAAGGATCCCCATTAGCGCAGCCAAACTGTCGCTTTTCTTCCTGGGGTCCAACATTTAATTAAAACGACAATTTCCAGAGGATCGTGAACATGAGCTCAAAGATCATTAGGAAGAGATCTTTGGAGAGCCTTTATGAGGAGCGCCTGGGACAGAAGGCAGTCGCATCATAAACGACTCGTCCCACCCGCTAAACGATGAGTTTGAACTACTGTCGTCAGGACGGAGATATAGAGTTATACTCGCAAAGAAAGACATTTATTCTCCTTTGTGCCGAGAGCAGTAAAAGCTGCAAACTCTTTAAAGTTGTAGGAGAAGCTGTTCTTGCTGATAAAGCATTAGCATCGCTTTGCCTTTTTCAATGTTTTTAAAACTTTTACTGCAAATTGTACAGGAAATGTGGAGCCGCATGATGATGTTCTGGATGTGGATGTCATTTTTATGTGTCTTAAAGGTGAAACCAAAGACAAATTTCCACCTTGGTGGACAATAAAGTTTTCGTATTCGTATACAGGTAAACGTATAAAAACATAGTACCAACATTTTTACAACACATTCACATCACAACACAGAATTTCCACACTCAGTTTCCATTTCAAAATCTACACATTAATCTTATCCTAATCCATTAACTCATTTGCCTTTTCATGCAGTTTGCACACACAGTTACAGTCCACCACAATCATAATCTATTTAGCTTTTTCAAACTGACTTTCACTATTTTCATGATTTAAATGTAGTGCTGCCCATTTAATAAAACATGTTTTACTCTTAGTTTAAATGTATTTGTTTTACCTTCCAAGGTTATTGTTTCTGGTCATTTATTCCAAGCACACATGGCTCTGTAAGAGAATGTTCTTTTCATGCTGTTTGAGTAATACATGTGTTAGCAGTGGCATGTCTGGTGTTATAATGATGTGTATCAGAACTGAATGACAGATTATTCAATAGTATTTGAGGGAGTTTATTAGTTATAATGTTTTTCAGGAGTGATAATAGTGAATATTCTGTCCTGCACTGATAACCAGTTTAGTTTATCAAGCAGGACTCTAGAGCTGGTTTCATACTCGCAGCCTAAAAGCATACGAGCTGCTCCATTCTGGAGGATTTGCAGCCTCTTTAGTCCACATATGAAAGCACCAGAGCTTGTGTCATTTGTTTAATTGCAAATTAAACAAATTAGCACTTGTGCTTCACAGCTAGAAGATCCTGGTTTTGATTCCCACCTGGACGGGGCCTTTCTGTGTGGAGTTTCCGGTTTCCCCTACCACTAAAAACATGTACAATAGGCCAGGATGAATGAGAGTGTGCTTGAGAGTGCGCATGGGGGACGACGGATTGAAATGAGCCCAAGGCTACAATCCCGCGTGGCTTGTTTACATGCATGAGACCCATTAACATGCACTGTCCCAAATACACCAATGAATAAATAAAATAAATAACTTCAGAACGAACAAATCACATGATCTCTTCTGTGTTGAGTTTTTGAGAAGGAGATGGTCTGGAAAAGGATGTTTTCACATTTTTTTCTTTCCCTAGCCCTCATTTAAAATATATATATTCCACTTTCTTTTTCAGTCTCTTTTCTTTTCTCCACATTTCTTGAGATTGGAAATAAACTCGTACATCTGCAGCACTTTCGTAGGAACCAGTGAGATTATCTTTGACGAGGACACGGGCAGACCAGTGTTATAGTTTTGCCGATTGAAATATTTCGTGGTAATTTCAGTCAAAGTCACATTTTGGGACTAAAACACTGAGACTAAAACACTGAGACTAAAACACTGAGACTAAAACACTGACTAAAACACTGTGACTAAAACACTGAGACTAAAACACTGTGACTAAAACACTGAGACTAAAACACTGAGACTAAAACACTGTGACTAAAACACTGGCCCATTGACCGCAGGAGGTTTTTTCTCTTCCCTCCATAACCCGAGCGGGCGCTTCATTTGTCAGCGAGAGTCCGAGGGGCCGGGAGGGGAGCGGGCCACACAAACAGCGCCTCGTTTCTCATCGCTCACAAAGGGGACGCTCAAATACTCGGAGTATAAGAACCAGCCGAGCCTCCCACAGCGCCAGAGTGAACTGTACTTTACACATTTCAGGTTTTCATATTAAAAATACGGCGTTTTCTGCATAAAATGGCCAAAATTGCTGATATTTCCAAGGATGAAATCTAGATAATGGACAGGGTCAGGTTTAAATGCACAGTTTTCCTTTTGACATATTAGTTATAATTCTCTCATTTGTGGAATTATGCAAACACCGGCTGGTTTAAAGGGATATTTCAGGATTTTTGACATTGGGCCTCATTTCCTAGTTATCCAGAGTGTTGTTGAAGTCTGGAGATATTTTTTTCTTAAATTCATGCAGTTCTTATATTTGAAGAGTCTAGTGGCGCTAGGCTAGGCAAGGCTAAAGCATGTCTATGGTATCAGTTAGCCTGCATTAAAAACAGTGTGACCCACTCCACAGTGCACCTGAGGTAAATCACTTATAACACCAGACTAACCATATAAATGTCTGTGTTAATAGAATAATGTTTGAAATATAACTGACCTTGTATCACATGAATTACTGCATTTTGAGGGACTATTTCCTCGCAGATCACTCCGCCGCTGCGTTAGCTTACAGCCACGAAGCTGATGCTGCTCAAATATAAGTTATTTTAAATGATTCTATTAACACAGACATTTATATGGTTAGTCTGGTGTTATAAGTGATTTACCTCAGGTGCACTGTGGAGTGGGTCACACTGTTTTTAATGCAGGCTAACTGATACCATAGAAATGCTTTAGCCTAGCATTAGCCTAGCGCCACTAGACTCTTCAAATATAAGAACTGCATGAATTAAAAAATATATATATATCTCCAGAAATCAACAACACTCTGGATAACTAGGAAATGAGGCCCAATGTCAAAAATCCTGAAATATCCCTTTAAAGAGAAAACTAGATACAAACCTCACCCCGCCCTTTATTCCTCTGATAAACACGTCCCGTCTCTTTTACTTCTAAACACGTTGTAGTTTTAATTAATGGCATTTAGCTTGGTGCTCGCTCTCTGTTCGTTTGTCACATTATTGAAAATATCGGCCGCCCACAGAAGCCCATTACTGACCCCGCCTCGCCGCACAAACCCGTCTCCAGCGGCTAATGGACGCCAACATGCCCCGGGCGGCGCTCACGTAAACAAACAGATAGTATGGAAATGGACAAAAGGCTCGGAGGTGTTTGAAATGTTGTGATTACATAAGGCCAGAGAGAGAATCCTTTCATACGGGTTCCTTTGTGCTGCAGAGAAAATGGTGAACTTTGTCCTCTTTACGCTCTGGTCACTTTTTCTGGGATTTGCTGATCATTTCAAACACGTCTTGATCTAAAACGGCTTATTCAAAGTCTTCCTTTCTGCCCTATATTCAAGTGGCAGTTTTGTTCATGGCATTTATATCATTTCTGGGGTTTTTGTGGAAGAGCTTGGTCGCTTCTAACTTCACCCCTGTTTGGAGCTATAGGAATACTCTGGGAGAGGCTAAATGCTAACAACATCTTTGGTTGTTTTACGTGACTGAGCGCACGCACAAAGACCAGACAGGTACGTATCAACTCGTCTAAGCTCAGGTAAGAACATATCTCAGTGTGTAAAACGGTGGCCTGTTCCTGTCCCGACCAAATAAATAAAAAATAATAATATTTATGGCCACTGGATGTGTATCTGACCCACAAAAAGCACAAACTTAATAGATCTTTCGCAAAAGCCGTGCCCCGTTCCCAACTGTTAGCTTGGTCTGTCAAAAAGTGAGTATAGCACATGTGATAATATAGTTATAAAATCCGGAATATGCGACGAAGGAGACGCTACAACTCTCAAGGCTAAAGCACCGGCTTCATGTGGAATCAGAAAAACTCTGGAGCTCCTGAGCACGGTCGTGTGGACTAGTCCTGCTCTGGCACTACCAGTTCAGTTCTTCTTTTGCTCGTCTAGTATTGATCATATATGAGCGCCAAAGTTAGCTAGCTTGCTAACAGGAGCCCAGCACAAACCCCTGCTACATATTAGTTATGGTTCTCCAGTCGCCCTGTCCCATGTGCTAAAGGTTAAGCTAGGGCTGTCACGATTTCAATTTTTTGAGTCATGATTATTGTGAGAGAAAATATTGCGATTTTACGATTATTCACGATTATCGACCGAATGAAAGGAAAGAACTGATATTTTTAGTTTTTGTCTTTAAAAAGCTTTTTAATACTTGAACTTGTAAACATCCACTGTTTCTAAAAATGAAAAATGCTTTAAGATTGTTTTGCATTAAAATAAATAGGCCTACATGGAATACAAAACAATGTCAACTTACTTCTTTATAATGACCATAATGATCATAATTATTTACTATATATTATTAGGCCACAGTCTAGGCTCGGTTTCCTGTTCTCAAAAGTTCTGCTGCTGCTTCATTATTCGTCAGATGTTTTGATGAACAGAGAATGAAACGTGTTTACAAAATGACTAAGGAGACTCTTTTGAACAGCTGATTTCCACATGTGCGCGGTTTCACTTTCCTTTCTGTTACGCTGAAGCAGAGCGGAGCGCGTTAGCTTTGTGTTTACATCCTGAGCCAGTTGTGGCTATTTCCCAACATTTGGACTTGTTTGTGAATTCTGCAGTTCATTACCTTGACCTGGACATTTACAGTGAAGGATTATCTCCAAGATGTTGTTTATATTCGACGTAGCCGATATCAGCGCCTTTTGCTGCAACTTTCTGACGACAGGGTTTGTATAACGGATGTTCCATCAACAACAACAACACCTTGGTCATGTTTTGGATCCTAAAGACGTCCCACTCTGCTGACTTCAATCGTTTTTGGGTGGATACAACACTGGAGGAGAGCGTCCTTCTGCCTTAAACCGTGGCTTCTGAAATTCTTACGGATAACCTACCGCCTCCTTTTATAATCGTGGTAATCGTAAAACCGGTTCATCTTGACATCCCTAAGTTAAGCTAAGGTTAAGGAGGAAACCTACACAGACACAGGGAGAACATGCAAACTCCACAGAAAGGTTGGAATCAAACCCGGGACCTTTTACCCTGTAAGTGAGGTGGCTTCCCCAAAGCGTTCAGGCAGGCTAATGAAGTTTGTTCATGCTAGGTTTGCTGGGTTTTGGAGCCAGTTCCATTATTTACAATTGGGTGAAGATTAGGACGATGTTCCACATGTTCAGACCAACACGTGGAGATCACAATGACAAGCCTGTGTTCAGTAATGACTTAAAGAGGCAGAAAGGTTTAAATGGAAAGTCCATTGGAGCCAGGAGCTTCCGGAGCCAGCTGCCATTTCCTTACACTTACAGGAAGAAGTCGGCCACAATAAGTCCATTCATTTTACAGTCTATGATCAGCGCTGGTAAAGCAAATCAACACACGGCTGAAATATCAAGACCCAGAGCAACTCAACTGTTCCCACAGCAAAAGCAAACAGATGTTCCAGCGGCAGAAACCGTTTTTGTGACGATGTTAACGAGTATTAGCTTGGCTCTCAAGTTAGCAGGCGCTGCTCCTGATTTATTGTTTCTTTTTGACCAGAGAGAAGAAGAAAAGGCCACGCCCCATTACTTACAAAAATATATACGGAGAATGTTGGGTAGCAACGGTTGCTATGAGGAATGACTGGACAATGACCGTTTTGCAAAAGGCCAATTGAATCTGCTTTAGCATTTAGCTCAGAGGACACTTGTATAAAAGTCTCTGGAGAGAAGGAAGGCTCATTGTACAGTATTGAAGAAATGAGTCTAACTGTGATAATCGGTCAAATACAATGTTGTTTCCAAATGTTCTTTTGAATATTAATGATGTGTTTGTATGAGAGCGGCTTCGGGTCAAGGCCAGACGCTGTAACCGCTGGGAGGGCATCAGGTTTATGTCCCGCTGCAGCAGGTGTGTTTGTGCCTGGGGGAGCTGTGAGTCACGTCCTCCTACATCTCCGTTCAGTCGGGTTTCTCTGTCCAAACACAAACCGCTCTGGGACACTGGTGTTTGTGCCAGCGGTCTGAAGGAGCCGGATCTGCATAAATATGTGAATATGAACGAGAGCGAGAGGAAAACGGCACTTCTGTGGATCACTGTGGAGTTTTGTTAGAACCTGCCAGATCAACGATGATGTCCTGTGTGTGGGTAAACCTTTCAACCCAAGGGACACAATGCTTTAAAACCAGAGTGTTCGGGAGTTATAAAATAGACTATGGAATGGAAGCATATTTGTTTCCTCTGATTGGTTAAAGGGATATTTCAGGATTTTTGACATTGGGCCTCATTTGTAGTTATCCAGAGTGTTGTTGATGTCTGGAGATATTTGTTTCTTAAATTCATGCAGTTCTTATATTTGAAGAGTCTAGTGGCGCTAGGCTAGGGCAAGCTAAAGCATTTCTATGGTATCAGTTAGCCTGCATTAAAAACAGTCTGACCCACTCCACAGTGCACCTGAGGTAAATCACTTATAACACCAGACTAACCATATAAATGTCTGTGTTAATAGAATCATTTAAAATAACTTATATTTGAGCAGCATCAGCTTCGTGGCTGTAAGCTAACGCAGCGGCGGAGTGATCTGCGAGAAAATAGTCCCTCAAAATGCGGTAATTCATGTGATACAAGGTCAGTTATATTTCAAACATGACTCTATTAACACAGACATTTATATGGTTAGTCTGGTGTTATAAGTGATTTACCTCAGGTGCACTGTGGAGTGGGTCACACTGTTTTTAATGCAGGCTAACTGATGCCATAGAAATGCTTTAGCCTTGCCCTAGCCTAGCGCCACTAGACTCTTCAAATATAAGAACTGCATGAATTTAAGAAAAAATATCTCCAGACATCAACAACACTCTGGATAACTAGGAAATGAGGCCCAATGTCAAACATCCTGAAATATCCCTTTAATGCTCACTCGCAGCGATATCCAGGAGGAAAGTTCTCTGCCGCCCTCTGTCTCGCTTCACATTGATTTCACCTGTGAGGAAAACCAATTCCAACCCTTCCTTCCTCACACAGTGTCCCAGAAAGTCTAGTTGTTGTTTCCGAATCTGTATTTCAGCACTGGCGTGTCTTGTTTTCATTGTAATGTTGAGATTGCAAAGTAAATTGCTCATCCATTGAAATTCTCCTCAGAGATACGAGATTTATTATCATACCGTTGTTAAAAAAGGTGATTTTGCCGATGATATTTAGCCGCTGTTAGCACAACTTTAGAATGTAGCTTGACCTCATAGTTCGCCTTTAGCTGCTTCTTTCCTCTGAATAATTCCATGCACCTCATCAAAAGGAAGTGCTGGTGGTGGTGATGGTTAGAATTATGATCCTGATTCTTTAGATAAAAGCATTTGATTAAACCTGGAATAAACTGGGACTAGAGTGAGATTAAGTCAGTTCAAAGTGTGAATAAAACTGAACCACAGGAGGAGGTTCATGTGTAAAACCCACAGAAGGCGACTGTGCCACATTACGAGGACGTGTTTAATATTCTGCGGCCGTGGGAGCGTCTTCAAACCGCTCTTATCTTTTTAATTAGCGCTCAGGTAGAAGCCGCATCGATCGGCGGCGAAACAAGCGCCTCGCTCCACACTGTCCCGGTCCAGCTCATCAGAATATCAAAGCATCTCTTTCACGGGCGCAAACGCCGAGGCCACGGCAGGATATTACACCTCCACAAACGCTAATCATCAGGAGATACCGAAGCAGGTGGTGCTTTCAGAGGCTTTTATTGTGAAAGGACGAAAGTCTGTGAAGGTGACGGTCTCTGAGAAGAAGAGGTTTAGTCCTGGATTAGACTCGCTTTAGTCCGGGTTAAGTCCTGGGTAAGACTTTGATCAGGACAATAAACAAAGACACTTGTCAGGTTTAGGTCAGATCGTGCTCGGTTACGCCGGTGTAACGTTTGGACGAAGTGTTAATAGTAATATCGCTGAAGAGCAGTGTTGTTTTCATCAACAAAGACAATATCATTTCGTAGACTCACCTTTTTTAATGACGATAACGTAACAGTGACGAGCTCTTTGACTAAAACATGACGAGCAGAGAAACTGTCGTTTCATAGAGAGACTCTTAACTGTTTCATTTGTTTGCTGGTACAAGGGTTTGTCTATGAAAGATAAAACAAAACCTGCTCTAAAGTCCCCCTCCTGTACCCGCCACCTTAACGTGGTGGAGGGTTTGATCCTGAATGATCCTGGAGCTCTGTTGTCGGGGGCTTGGTGCCCCTGGTAGGGTCTCCCAAGGCAAACAGGTCCTTATGAGAGACCAACAGGCCCGGTTAGAACCATGAGGCCGTCCTTCTGTGGACCCACCACCTGCAGGGGGCGCTATAGGGGCTGGTGCAGCTCCAACAGCTGCCCCCACGACCCGGCAACGGACAAGTGGAAGAAGATGGATGGATGGAGGCTCTAAAGTCATTGGCGTTAAACAAAGAGGCCGTCCCGCCTTTGCTCTGCCTGATCCCGTCAGACCTCTGAAGCTCAGCAGGGAAGAGCCTGGTCGGTACTTGGATGGGAGACCGTTTGGTAACACCAGGAAGACTGGGGGGAACGTAGAGAGTGAGTGAGTGAGTGGTTGGTGGTGGTCGGAGGGGCTGATGGCACAGACTGGTCACCTCGCTTCCGTCAGTCTACCCCAGGGCAGCTGTGGCTACAACAGTAGCTTACCACCACCGAGTCTGAAGTGACTGAATAATGACGACAGTGCAGCGCTTTGAGAAACTTGGTAACACAGGCTTGTAAAGCGCAATACAAGTGTAAGGCATCATTATTATTATTATTATTAAACTGTTTTTTGGAGATGCAGGTGTTAAAGAAGCTAAATCGGCCTCTCCGTGCTCTGTACACAGAGTTTTTGCTTCTGGACGTCGTTTTTATGTTACCAGTTTCTCCAACTCTATTGTCCCGTCTGCCACTGAACTGTTCAATTCTAGTAGTAGTAGTTTATTTTTATTATAAACATTTAGATCACAAGTCACATGTTTTTTCAAAGATCTTATACATTATACGATAAGAAAAAGGTGTACTTTAAGCATTTTGAGAGCTGAATGATGCCTGAGCGAAAAGGGCTTAGGCTGAAGTCGAGACTTATTCTGCCAAACCCCGTTTACAACTGTGACACTATGTCCAACAATGACACATAAAACCAATGATGGAAACACATAAGCACAAAACTTAAACTTAAACAGTCAAAATGACGTTATGCGTCCGCGATTAACTTCTTTTCCAATGATCCTCATACAAGTGTTCTATACTTCTCCATAATGTTTGCCTTATACCATTACATAGATCAACTCCTTTAACTGATAAACCTCCTCTTTGTATTAGTCCTCGCCGTGTAGCAGATCAGTTCCTCTGATTCTCTCATTTGAAACAATTCTGAAGGGAGTGTGTTTATTAAGCAATATAGACCGTTTGAAATGTGCTCTATTTCATTATTGTTATGGACTATTGTTTATCTGGAGCCTCTACCTTTGTCTGAACCGTTGGGACTGAAAGACAGTGACTGTGATGTGAAATATTCTTATATTTTCTGAATCTGAATCTCTTCTTCTGTGTGTGTGCGTAACCAAACTGAACTCTGGCTACGTTTGATCAGGTTTTCCAGACTCACAAGTGTATGTTTCATTTGTGTATTACAGTGATGGTGCAGGCGAGGTTTCATGAAACTGTAAAGCTCTTTTACACAATAATTCAAGTGGTTTTAAAGATGTTTCACACGTCAGAAGAAGTGGGTCAGCGTTAGCGTATAGACCCGGGTTAGACCTGGGTTAGACCAGTCTTAGTCCAGGTTTAGTCCAGGTTTTAGCTCAGTTCCTGTGGGATTCCCTCCTCCACGTCTCCAGTTCTGTGAGCAATAACAAAAGCTATTTACACATGAAGGTGCTAATGCAACACTTGTGACGAGAGTCCCCGATGTGTCAATCAAGACGCGCTGAACCAAAGCCATTTTCAGGTCCAGATACAGTTTTAATGGAAACGCAACAGATCTATGAATGTGTGCTCAGTAAATGTTTGCAACTATTCTATAAAACGGGGAAATGTTGTTAAAGAGTGGAATGAAAACGGCCCTAAAGTTTAGTCTCTTTGTCTGCTCATGCGCCCTGTGTATATTCCTCCCGTCTTTAGCCGCTGCTGTCTCCCACAAAGGAAATGACCATATTTGGATTACAGCGTCATCTCGGTCACAGCCTTTCCTGCTACACGTGGATACCAAACATATCTTTTAAAGAGGGGGTATTATGCTTTTTTCAATCACATAGCACCAGTCTATAGCATACTACAATGATGACGTAACCTTCTGTTGGTCTGTATATGCAGTAAATTAAAATAACTGCCTTGAATAAAATTGCTCTCTCAAAATGGCTGTACTGAACGTCTTGAAATAGGCCTCTGTCTCTTTAAGAAGCTTTCCGACACGCCCCCTTCAGCACACTGCTGTGGCATCTAAACAACACTACTGTGCGGGGAGGGGGCTCTGCTGA
This sequence comes from Neogobius melanostomus, assembly GCA_007210695.1. NCBI lineage: Eukaryota > Metazoa > Chordata > Actinopteri > Gobiiformes > Gobiidae > Neogobius > Neogobius melanostomus. The sequence continues at coordinate 131,400 of VHKM01000828.1, forward strand.
GCTGAGGAGCAGTGGTTGGTGGCTTGGCTGGTGACAAAAGGTCCAGAGGCGTCTCCAGGAGGTGGGGGCGTTCCTAGGAGGACTGAGGCATAGCTACACCTAAAATGGCTGCCGTCTAAGTTTTTACTGATTACTCAAAAATATGTGAATGAGCCAAGGCAACACTCCAGGCATGTGTTTAATGAGGGAATGACATAATAACATGATATAAAGCTTGAAAAAGTCCATTTTACATAATACCCCCCCTTTAAATCACTTTTGACAAATCTAGAAACAAAGTCTTTCACATGTAGCTGTTTTATCTGAGTGTATTATCTTGCTTTAATGATGCAATGTTTATTTGTGATTACATGTGTACTATTGTAACTGGTGTGTAAACTTGTTCCCCTGCATCTTGAGTTTTATCCTGGATAAATAAAGGACAAATCAAATCAAATAAAATGTCAGTATTATTGAATGAAGAAGCGTGGGAAAGACCAGGGAGCGACACAGCCATGTTGGAGGACATTTTCCAAACTGTCCCAAACTTTTTCAATTTTTTTTTCTAATTTTTCAAATTTTTTCTAAACTTTTCCAAATGTTTCAATTTTTTTTTTTAAGTCAAAAATGTTTAAAACTTTTCCAAAATTTAAAACGTTTTTCAAAATGTTTTCAAAACCTTCAAAAAAAGAAATTCACTATTTTCCAACATTTTCCCACAAAGGAAATGACCATATTTGGATTACAGCGTCATCTTGGTCACAGCCTTTCGTGCTACACATGGATACCAAACATGTCAGTATTAGTGAATGAATAAGCGTGGGAAAGACCAGGGAGCCACACAGACATGCTGGAGTCACTTCCTGGATGAATCTCCGGCTCAAAGACACAAAACGCCTCCACATGATCAAACTTTTCTCGGCTCATTGTTAAAAATCCAAGAGTGTTTAGTAAATCTGTTTGAAACTTTTTAATTCTGCTGTTCTCATTTTATTTCTCTTTGTTTCCGAAGCCGCCTCTGGATGAGTCCATTGTTCTTTATTGTAAACATGAATAATCACAGCCTTTACTTTATGCTCCAGTTGAGGAGGTTTTTTAGACAAAGGCAAAGTTTAAAAAGTGTGACATTTTTAGCTCGGCGTCTTCAAAGTCTCGCAGTCGTGTTTCTGCATTATTAATGAGCTCGGCCTCGAACTCACAGTTTCAAACCCACACAGTTTTTCTTCCAACTTCTGAGCAAATGTCAGCAGCAGGAAACAGGAGGGTTTATGGATGGAGTGGAAGAGGAGAAGGTCAGATGGAGCGGAGGAGTCACTGTGAAGGAGATTTTAGCAGGTTTTCTCCTTCATCTTTCCCACACTCTTTCATTCACTAATACTGACTGATGTTTGGTATCCACGTGTAGCAGGAAAGGCTGTGACCGAGATGACGCTGTAATCCAAATATGGTCATTTCCTTTGTTGGAAAATGTTGGAAAATTGTGAATTTCTTTTTTTGAAGGTTTTGAAAACATTTTGAAAAAACGTTTTAAATTTTGGAAACGTTTGAAAACGCTTTGATTTTTTTTTTTTACATTTCGGAAAAAAAAATTGAAAAAATTGAAAAATTTGGAAAAATTTGGAAAATTTTGAAATTTTTGGAAAAGTTTAGAAAACATTTGAAAAATTAGAAAAAAAATTAGAAAAAGTTTGGGACAGTTTGGAAAATGTCCTCCAACATGGCTGTGTCGCTCCCTGGTCTTTCCCACGCGTCTTCATTCACTAATACTGACATTTTATTTGATTTTATTTGTCCTTTATTTATCCAGGATAAAACTCAAGATGCAGGGAAACCAGTTTACACACAAGTTACAATAGTACACATGTAATCACAAATAAACATTGCATCATTAAAGCAAGATAATACACTCAGATAAAACAGCTACATGTGAAAGAGGCAGGAAAGGCTGTGACCGAGATGACGCTGTAATCCAAATATGGTCATTTCCTTTGTGGGAGACAGCAGCGGCTAAAGACGGGAGGAATATACACAGGGACTAAACTTTAACAACATCTGCACTTTAGTCGCTCCATAAGACTCCACTTTACAGGCGAACAGCGAGACCACATTTGGAAGATTTTTACAGATCTAATTCCTGATGGATTTAATTAGCTTTGAACCAAACAAGGAGGAATTTGAGTCGTTTATTCAAAAACTAAACCAGCTCCAAAATCCCTTATTTATAAACTGGTAAAAACTAGGAAACTTGCAGTACATGATTCACCACAGCAACAGTTTCCCTTATTCACCTGCAGCGTCTGGCCTTTAGAGAGAAGCCGCAGAGACAGAAGGATGGAGTGATGAAGAGGAGGAGGAGGAGGCACTCGAGAGCTCGTCTAATCAGACTCAGAGCTCTTGAATCGTTGCAATCAGAGTCGAGACTGAGGCCATTTTCATCAGACGACGGCGGAGACTCACCTCCACAGGGACAGAAGCAGCTCTGAAACCTCACAGCGGCAGCAGCACGACGCTCTGACGCTTTAACCACATTTTAACACTAAAATCATACCGTTTTAATGCTGCAGATGAAAAGAATCTGTGCACGTTTCATTTGTTAAGGTTTGTAAATGTTCCATCAAAACAGAGGAATGAGGGGAAATAGGAAAATGAATCAGGTTCAGTGGCTGCACATTCGTGTTTCTTTCAAAAATGCTGCCGTACGAACTTCCTTAATATGACTGTCAATAAAAGGAACTCGTAGAAATCACGCCCGGTTCCAGACTATACGTATAGGAAAAGCACATCTGGCAAGTAGATAACTGACAAATATATGAGAAAACATTACAGTTTTTGCCCATTGCTTGAACACTATAGAGCCATGCTTAGACTAAAGTAACACAACTTGAAGCTTTTGTTACCATACCTCAAACACATGTACCCATACCTTAAACACATGTACCCATACCTCAAACACATGTACCCATACCTCAAAACACATGTACCCATACTTCAAACACAATGTACCCATACCTCAAACACATGTACCCATACCTCAACACATTACCCATACTTCAAACACATGTACCCATACCTCAAACACATGTACCCATACTTCAAACACATGTACCCATACCTCAAACACATGTACCCATACCTCAAACACATGTACCCATACCTCAAACACATGTACCCATACCTCAAACACATGTACCCATACTTCAAACACATGTACCCATACCTTAAACACATGTACCCATACCTCAAACACATGTACCCATACCTTAAACACATGTACCCATACCTCAAACACATGTACCCATACCTCAAACACACTTACTCCTTTATGTAACACACTTGGTCCTGCTCTACACTCTATTTCATACATAAGACACTTCGTTCAAAATGAAATCTCAGGAGCCATTTGAAAAACACATGTATCCAAAATAGAAAACACATCGGGGAATTACAACCACACACATACACACCTGAAGCACTGACTGTAAAACTGAACCAAACAGCTACACAAAGCCTCAGTTTAGCCATTTCAACAACTTTGCAAACATGGATGGAGGGAGAGCGAGAGGCCGAGGAAGAGGTCAAGGTCAAGGTCAAAGAGGCCATGCACTGACCCCTATTTCTGTTGATATCAGAGCAACTTTTTGGACCATGAGAACACAATTGCCACGATTTTCTGTGTTTACAGTATAGTGTTTTTTCTATTACAGTATTATATATTTTTTTGCTTTATCTGAGTTCTTGTTACTGAAATGTACAATAGTGAGTAGGCCTATTTGCTTTTTTGGTTGTTTGAAAATGTGCCTCCTGAAAATAAACAGTGAAAATCAAAGAGTGCAGTGTTTTATATAAAGTAGACTAGTGTGTTCCCCTGATCTGAAAGTGTGTGCATATGATGCAAGTGTGTGTCATTTTGTCACCAGAGTTACATTTAGACAAAGGAGTGTTAGGTTTTGATAGTAGAGTTTAGGTTTGACACAGATGTGAATGGTTTATTTCCCAGTGTCGTGTAGACTAGCGGTGGGAACATCTGGGTACCTCACGATTCGATTCGATACGCGATACATGGCTCACGATAACGATTATCTCACGATACGTCGATACTGCGATAATCGATATATTGCACAAAAATAAGCTACGATACATCACGATTAAAAATAAAAACATGCTACTTTTACCCTTTATTTTAACATACTACATATTATTCATCATTTACATTTCTTTTGCTTTGTCCACTTTTATAAATGATCCCTGACTTACTCACTGAAAATGGGTCATAGATCTGTCAGTGACTTCATTTACATTTAAATAAACAAGAAACCACAGTCCTGTTTAAAAAGGAATAAATCAACCCCAAATTAATCTTCTTTATAATTATAAAAACTATCATTAAAAGTAATTTATTTGTGTGACAATGTTTGGTCCAAGTGCTTAAAACTGTAGTGCTGCCCCCTGCTGGTCTGACTGAATTCTTGATCATTATTGGCCTCTATTGCTGCCTCATTAATATGCATGACATCATCAAAAGTATCGATATCGTAATAAAAAGTCAGTAAAAGTAATCAGTATCGTATCAACCCGCAAAATATCACAATATATCTGAAAATCGATATATTGTCACATCCTAATGTTTACTTGTGTGTAGAGTTTTGGCAAAATGAGCCAAGTTTTGCAAAATGTGCTCAAGAATCGGGACAAAACATTAAAGAGCTCCGGAGCTCGTATCGCTCTTCCTTTTGCTTCGTTTCACTTACAGCTGCTCACGTGACTAAAGGGCCGATCTCACTGGCCTTGGAGACTCGAGTTGCCGCCGGTCACGGAAAGACGTTCCCTGGAGATAAGGCGAGTCTCCAGGTCTCGGTGAAAACATGTGGGCGTGGTCTTGTGTCATAAATACTATGCCACAGAAACGTCTCACAGCTTGAGGACAACAAATAGTGTTCGCGACGCAACTGCTTGAGACCACGCCCACAGGTTTGTTTTCACCAAGACTACCTGGAGACTCGCCTTATCTCCAGGGGACGTCTCAGAGACATCTCCGTGATAGGTCCTTAAAGTGTCGCTGTTTCTAAAAGGGCTTCAGTGCCAGTCGTGGTTCAGTCAAAGCGCCTCCTCGGCTCAGAGCGTTTCAGCTGGAAGCTTCATCGTGGAGGACGTCAAGCTGTAAGACCTGACTGTCTGGAACTTAGCATTTGCATGTTCTCCCCGTGTCTGTGTGGGTTTCCTCCGGGTACTCTGCTTTCCCCCACCTCCAAAAACAACACGACCAACATCTGATCCACGCAATTTCGCTGTACCATTGTATAATGACAATAAAGTTCTTCATTCATTCATTATTGGTGCTAAACCACAGATGTTTCTGGTGCGGAGTATAATATATATGTATATTAATGTGCCTTTATGTCATAAAACAAGTGATTTTGGGTGATATTTGGCATTGGTAACAATCTGAAAGAAATATATTAATGGTCGCCTTTTGTTACTTGCTTTGTAGGGATCTTACATGAAACAAGACCGTTGTTGTAATAGTGTTTCGTTCTGTTAATTACATGAACAGTTCAAACAGTGGTTGTGAGTTTGTGTTAATGAGCTGTTCTGAAAGGAAACAAGTTCTTCTTTTCAGTCAATGAGACGAATCACAAAATGTATGACTGAACATGTAAACTTATGATCTTATTATTGCTGTGGAAACTGAAGCTTCAGGGGTCGAGAGTGATCACGATTTCATTACATAGAATTATCATTATCATTGTTATTGTTGTACTTTGTCTTACTTGTTTGGGGAAGGTGTCGCCTATAGTGCATGATAGACATGTAATTTCAGACATGTAATCTTCTTAATGTAAATGCCATCATGACCAGACTGTGCACCTCATCCTTTTTTGCTATTTGTTCCTTGTTGTTGTTTTGTTCCCTTTACACTGATTGTACTATTGTGAAATGAAATGTTTTATCATATTGAGTTGGGGGTAGGCGCTCATAAGATTCTTGCTTCGGCCCACTCCTTCTGAGCAAAATGTACACTCAAATAAATAAATAAAAATACTTTGGTGACATAAACCATAAGTGATCAGTAAATGTGCTGCATTTCCCCTGTTTCCCATTAACCGTGTTCATATGGTGCATGTTTTCTGCACCGAGGGAAACGTAAGGAATCTGCAGCGAACAGTGGTACTTTAATTAAATGAAGCGATAGCGCATTGATGTTAATAAAATACATCCCTGGTTCTGGTTCGGGGGAAAAGAGTTTCACCGCAGCGTCTCGCCTAAACTTAAAGACACAAAGATCCAGTGTCCTCAGAGTTACAGCCACAGGGACATAAACTCGTGACCGCGGTCTCTCCTCTGTGGTGGATGTGATGGTAATTAGCCCGGTCGCACAAACAGGGGTTGGTGACCCTGACCTCGGCCCATTCAGAGACCCTTCCCCCGGGCCCTTCCCCCGATCGGACCCCCGTCTCCCCAAACCTCCGGGACAATGCCTGGTCCCCCCCACACACACACACACACACGCTGCCCCCGGTGGCCCCCAGAGCCAGAGCACAAAGCCGGGCCGCAGAACCACACAGAGCCCTGGGGCAGAGATACGCAAAACTAATCAAACATACTCAGATCTCTCCAGAATCATTGGACTCATAAACTCTCCCAATGTCACGTCTGTCACGAGCTCGGTTTGCTCTGATTTGATGATTATAAAGTCCCATGACCTTTACGGGACAGATGTGAAGCACAAAGCTCTAACGTGGAGAGAATGGAAACACTACGGTTCAGACGCAGGTCCAAAGATCCAAAGGCTCAAGTCTGATCTTTTTGCAAAGGTCGTTCATGTTACTAGTCGGGCTGGGAACCATTAAACGATCTAAAACACGTTATGGTACAACTGTGATCGAAAAAATTAAAGGTACAGAAAAATGTATCTTATATCTTTAGATCCAAGTTTTTCCCCCAGTTTTTGCCCCATTACATCACAATGTTTTTCTTATTTTGGCCTCAATTTTTTCCTCCTAATTTTTGCTCTTTTTTCTTACTAATATTTTCCCCTAATTTTTTTCCAACATTTTTTTTACACAATTTTTCTTGACTTTTGCCACGACACACTTGTTTTTGAAACTTGATTACTGAAGTTAAGTCACATGTGGAGGCAGACAGACATGATTCTCCTGCAGTGCTTCTGATTTGGAGCACGTCAGTCGCTCAGACGGTGACGGCAGGAAACACAAACCTCAGCTCCTTGAGGTTCAGTTACCGCAGCAGCTCAAACCTTGATTTTAACACGATGAAGGTTAATCGTGCAGCTCGACCGTGACATATCACAAAACTGATCTGAGAAGCAGAAGATTCTTGAATAACTTTAGTGGCTCAGTTTCAGTCAGAAGAAAACGCAAACTGAACTCGAGATCAACAAACCAACAAATGGATGCTGGACTCTCCAGTTTTCGTGTGTCTTGTCCGTCAGTGTGTGAAGAGTCTGAGAGTGTTTGGTGAATGTCCCGGCGCGGGGCTCAGGGGGCTCAGGTGGCTCAGACGGCAGCAGTAATGGCCGCCTCCTTCATTGTCACCGCGAACGCTCGGATTCACCAGAGACTGAAGTGTGTGAAGTGGAACGTACCTGCCACGTTGGCCACGTCCGTGGTGGACACGTTCTGAGGGTTAGGGCTGACTTTGAAGGTCACGGCGGGGCCGACCACTCTGCAAACACACACATGTGCATTAGTCACATGATACCAGTCACATGACGCAGTGTCTCGCTTTTAACAGGAGTTTGGTGATAACGTAAGACATACCTTTGTCACTCGCTTACACTCTGTTTATCAAAAACACATGAGACACAACATGCAGTCGTTTCATTTCCTGATTGTCTAAAACCTTTTTTACCCGGCGGCGAGCGACTTTTACGCTGCAAAAATGTCAGAGAGTTACTTATGCTGCAAAGACACTCATGTAAAAATGCGACTTAGGCCAAGATGATGATTCTCATCTTTATATTAAAGTTCCTATATCATGCAAAATCGACTTTTTGGAGTTTTTAACCATGTTGTTTTGCTATTTCCTTCTCAAAAACACCCCAGAGCGGTTTTTGGCTTCATTCACGCAGTTCTCAGTAATCCTCCTGAATCCTGCTCTCTGAGCAGCTGCTCTGCCCTCTCCTGGTAAACCACTGAGTTGTTCTGTTGTGTCGTCACAAAGGAACGGAAGTGCTCTACGTCTGTAATGTAATGCCTTACGGCCTGATTTTAATTTATAAAACAGCTTTTTCATTATTTCTGTTGTAAGAGAGAGAAAAAAAACAAAAACTCTCTGACGCGTCTGCTGTCCCAGGAGAGTAAACAAACGCACCCCCGGAGGATCCGAACAGAGGTCTTGTTTGTGAAGAGTGAGCTCTTTCTAACCTACTCTGGACACGCCTGTTCTTTTTCTTACCCAACGATAATGTCACGGGTTCGCGTTTGGCTCCGAGAGGAACAGGACTATTCAACCTTCCTAAAGAAGAGTGCACTCGCCAGAAGTTGGAATTTCTTTCTGGGATTCAGCGACTTTATCAACCGACCTGATGGATGCTTGGTGAACCTTGGCCAGAATCAAAGTGGATTCACTTTTATAACCAACACGATCCCATGGGGAGTCCAGACTGAGCGGTGAGTCAATCAAAACGCATGTTAGCGTGTGTGTTAGCATGTGTGTTAGCGTGTGTGTGTTAGCGTGTGTGTTAGCGTGTGTGTGTTAGCGTGTGTGTTAGCATGTGTGTTAGTGTGTGTGTTAGTGTGTGTGTTAGCATGTGTGTTAGCGTGTGTGTTAGCCATTTATAAAATTGTGTTGCACATGTCAACTCCTTATAACTGCATTATGTGAAGTAACTTCACTTTTTGCAGCAATATTTATATTTATAATACTGTGAATGTGGAATGAGCAGAGAGAGGGGCGGAGTTAACTGAATCGAAGCATCTTGTCTTCCGGGTTTGAAAAATACCCCCAGAAAATACTTATATTTCTCTCAAAAATGAGTACTCCATAGTGATAGAGGTACAATATATCATATACTGTAAATGCCTATAGTTTACTTTGGAATGGCTAAAATAGCAGGATACAGCTCCTGTAACGCTTTATATAAAGAGATTCTCCTAGAGTCTAAACCAGTTTGGAAATAAACTCAATTCCAGCTCCTGTCCTTGATAAAGTCCTAGTCAGAGCCAGTGCAGCCTCCAGTCACTCAAGGTTAGTGGCTGAACTCTGGACGTTCTCAGCTTTCAAATGTTCACAGATACTTGTGCTTGTGTTCGTGTGTAGCTTTGAGCAAACAGAGACTTTTTTAAAAGCACTAAGAGACTCCTACGTTCACGTTTACTCCAAAGTGGGTGAAAAAGTGGGTGTAAATAAGATTCAGATTTAATATTTATCAGACATTTAAACATTGTCCAGATAAAGAGAGGACAGAATGTATACATAAAGTCTGGAATGGAATAGGCAGAAGCTTATTGTGCCTATCCCAGTGGTTAGTCTCAGCCGTAGTAGTGGCAAGGCAAGTTTATTTGTAGAGCACAATTCATACACAAGGCAATTCAAAGTGCTTCACAGTTGCATAAAATTACAAGAAAACAGATAAAAAACAAACAATAAAACATCAACATAAAGTTAATCAGTTACAGCAAAAGGCAAGAGTGCAGATAAAATACTTTCAGTTTTCATATGCACGGGTAAAAAGAGCTGTTTTCAGCCTGGATTTGAACATTGTCAGAGTTGAGGCCTGTCTCACATCCTCATGAAGACTGTTCCAGATTTTAGCTGCATGAAACTGAACCGCAGCCTCACCGTGTTTATTATTGACTCTGGGAACCACCAGGAGACCCCTCCCTGAAGTTCTCAGGGCCCGAGATGGTTCATACGGCTCTAACATGTCAAAGATGGACTTTGGTGCTAAACCATGAAAAGACTTGTACACAAGCAGAGCTGTTTTAAATTCTATTCTCTGAGTGACAGGAAGCCAGTGCAGAGACCGGAGCACTGGACTAATATGGTCGTATTTCCTGGTTCTTGTCAGGACTCGAGCAGCAGCGTTCTGGATGTTCTGCAGCTGTCTAACAGCTCGTTTAGAAAGGCCAGTGAGCAGCCGTTACAGTAGTCTAACCTGCTGGAGACAAATGCATGGATGAGTCTCTCTAAGTCTGGTTTTCACACTATTCCTCTGATCTTAATGTTCTTCAGATGGTAAAAAGCTGATGATGTTATTGCTTTGATGTGGCTGTTTAAGTTCAGGTCTGAGTCCATGATTACTCCTAGATTTCTAACCTGATTTTTTGGTTTCAGAGCGAGAGACTCAAGGTGACTGATAACACTTTGTCTTTGTGTCTGTGGGACAAAGACAATGATTTCAGTTTTGTCTGAGTTTAGTTGGAGAAAGTTGTTTTGCATCCACAAACTGATCTGTTCGATGCAGTGACAGAGTGTATCTACAGGCCCATGTTCACCTGCCCTCAGTGACACATAGATCTGAGTGTCATCTGCGTAGTTGTGGTACGACACATTGTTGCTGTTATTAGCTGACCCAATGGAAGCATGTACAGGTTGAATAAGAGGGGTCCCAAGATTGACCCCTGGGGACTCCACAGGTCATGGAAATTTTGTCTGAGACACAGTTGCCAATTTCGACAAAGTACGTCCTATCCTCGAGATAGGACTTGAACCAGTTTAGAGCAGTACCAGAGATTCCCACCCAGTTTTCTAACCTAGTGGAGTAGGAAGTGTGTATTCATCTTTCAAATGTAGTGGAGTAAAAGTAAGTTCTCGAAACAAATAGCACTCAAGTAAAGTACAGATCCTACTTAAATCCAGCAGTGCTTTGTTACTGGAGACTTGTGTCAGTGAAGCCACAGAACAAATGAGATTCAGTTCAAACAGAAATGTGTTCTTTGCATTAGCTCCAGCTGTTCACCGGTGCCGCTGATAAATGTCTCTCCTCTGCCCTGGTCCCATGCATGTGTGTGTTCTTGTAATTACGACATTGTGAGGACCAGTGTGAGTTTTTAACCAACAGAGTGAGGACATTTGTGGAAAGTGAGGACATTTTGGGTGATCCTCACTTATTTCAAGGACTGTTTGAGGGTTTGTTTGTTTGTTTATTGAAAGGATCCCCATTAGCGCAGCCAAACTGTCGCTAATCTTCCTGGGGTCCAACATTTAATTAAAACGACAATATACATATACAGGTAAAAGTATAAAAACATAGTACCAACATTTTACAACACATTCACATCACAACACAGAATTTCCACACTCAGTTTCCATTTCAAAATCTACACATTAATCTGATCCTAATCCATTAACTCTTTTGCCTTTTCATGCAGTTTGCACACACAGTTACAGTCCACCACAATCATAATCTATTTAGCTTTTTCAAACTGACTTTCCCTATTTTCATGATTTTAAATGTAGTGCTGCCCATTCAATAAAAAATGTTTTATTCTTAGTTTAAATGTATTTGTTTTACTTTCCAAGGTTATTGTTTCTGGTCATTTATTCCAAGCACACATGGCTCTGTAAGAGAATGTTCTTTTCATGCTGTTTGAGTAATACATGTGTTAGCAGTGGCATGTCTGGTGTTATAATGATGTGTATCAGAACTGAATGACACATTATTCAATAGTATTTGAGGGCGTTTATTAGTTATAATGTTTTTCAGGAGTGATAATAGTGAATATTCTGTCCTGCACTGATAACCAGTTTAGTTTATCAAGCAGGACTCTAGAGCTGGTTTCATACTCGCAGCCTAAAACCATACGAGCTGCTCCATTCTGTAGGATTTGCAGCCTCTTTAGTCCACATATGAAAGCACCAGAGCTTGTGTCATTGTTTAATTGCCCTCAATGTCAAGATGTGGTTTTAGGGTTAGGATTAAGGTTAGGGTCTGGGTAATGCATTATGTCTATGAGTGTCCTCACTAAAATAGAGTTACAAACATAAGTGTGTGCGCGTGCGTGCGTGCGTGCGTGCGTGTGTGTGAGTGTGAGAGTGTGTGCATGTGCGTGCATGTGCGTGCGGTCCCCTCTCTGGTGTCACGGGCCTTTTGTCTTCAGTTGTAAGTCGCTCCTGCAGCTCCGCGGGACGGCCCGGCCTCTCCATCACTCACCGCACAGAGACGACTCAACACTTCGCCCAAACACGCACTGACAACCACGAGAAAAATGTATCTTTAACATCCAGGTTCGTCCACTGTGGCCTGAGCCACATTCTAATTAATCTGCCTTCTTTCACTTCCCCTGCAGGGGGCGCTCCGAGGCTCTTACAGTACCTCCTCGAGGGAAGCGAATATAGAAGCAGCTTTGTTTGGTCATTAAACAATAATCTCTCTCGAAAAGTGTAGTGAGAAATCATCTTGAAATAAGTCCATTTGTCCATCAGGCTTCAAGAAATCTGAGGCAGGTGTTTTAGGACACGCTTCATATGAAGAGAGGCTTATTATTAATAAGGTATTAATAATAATGAGTAATTCTTTACTTCTGAAATAAGCATAAACATTAAGAATTGGAACATCTTTCCGATCCAACTTCACACACTCCAGATCATCAATACTCCATCCATCCATCCATTTTCTTCCACTTGTCCGTTGCCGGGTCGTGGGGGCAGCCGTTGGAGCTGCCCAGGTCACATAGCACCGGCCCCCATGGCTCCTTCTGCAGGTGGTGGGTCGACGGAAGGACGGCCTCACGGTTCAAACCGGGCCTGTTGGTCTCTCCTAGGGGGCTACCAGTGTACACAGACACTGGAGGCAATGTGGGTGAAGTGTCTTGCCCAAGGACACAACGACAATGTGCACCTTCAGGAGGCGGGATTCGAACCCCTGAACTTCCGATCATGAGACGACCCGCTCTACCATCTGCGCCACTGTCGCCCCATCATCAATACTATTCGCTCTAAAACTACTGAACCATCAGAGCTATGGAATCAATCAGCTCAAGATTTCAAATGCAGTTTCTGAGCTGTGTCATTATCCCACGATGATCCCCAATGTTTTAACTGTTAAATTATTATAATAAAGATATACACAAATAAAAATAAAGTATATCCAGCATTTTAACCTCTTATCCCCCGCCTTAACCGAGCACAATTTCTCCAGTTTTACACAAATCTAAAAGAGTTTACAGCCTGTAGGCCAGAGTCACGCCTCATTTGAAAGCTAAGACCTACAAAACTTATCTAAGCTTCTTCCTTGTTTTTGTTATCACGTTTTAGTTGGTGTGAGTTTTATAAACTGCTGTGGACGTTAGCACTGTCCGCGTTAGCATTAGCGAATGCGTTGCAAAAGGGCTGTGAAATTAATCAAAATTCAATAATGATTTAGATTATTACACTAGGCCAATACAAAAATGACATAATCGAGAGGAAAGGATTATATACGGTTACAATGTCACCCCCTCCCCCTCTGTACGCAACCTCGGCATCATAATGGACTCCACCTTCTCATACCAAACACACATTAACCACATCACTAAAACATCCTTCTTCCACCTCCGCAACATTGCCCGCCTCCTCCCCTCCCTTACCCAGTCAACAGCAGAAATCCTCATCCACGCATTCATCACTTCCAGACTCGACTACTGCATAGCCTCCTCTATGGACTTCCCACCACTCATCTCCAAAAACTGCAATACATCCAGAACTCTGCTGCCCGCCTCCTCACCCACACCCGGTCCAGAGAACACATCACCCCGGTCCTCCAACAGCTCCACTGGCTCCCCGTTCAATATCAGATTCAATACAAGCTCCTCCTCCTCACCTACAAGTCCCTCCATAACCTGGCCCCGCCCTACTCTCTGAGCTCCTGCAACAACACCAGCCCACCCGCCACCTCCGCTCAGCCGGCACCAACCGCCTCACCCCTATCATCCGCACTAACCGCCGGACCCTGGGGGACCGAGCCTTTGCCATCGCCGCCCCCACCCTTTGGAACTCACTCCCACAGCCCATTAGAAACTCTGACTCACTACCTACCTTCAAATCAGTACTCAAAACCCACCTGTTCAAACTGGCTTTTCCGTAAACCCCTTTTTTGTTTTGTTTTGTTATTCCCCATGTAAAGCGTCTTTGAGTGTCCAAAAAAGCGCTATACAAGTTCGATGTATTATTATTATTATTATTATTATTATTATTATTATTATTATTATATTAAGGATGCCCTCCCGCGTCCATCCAAAGCTCAGAAAGTCCGTCCTGCGCGGTTTGTGTGAGTCCGTCTGATCCACTGAACTATCAGCGCGATAGAACTGTTGTATTTGTCGTGGAAGTACTAATATAATAATAATTTTCATACGTAGCTCTTGAGATAACGCTACTGATAAATGCTAACCTTTTGCTGAAAGAAGGACCGTAGTTTAGAAGCCTCTGTATCCTTTTCCCACGGCTGGTTTTGTGCAGAAACGTCTCAAACTCTCCTTCAGGAGCAGATCTCACAAACGCAGCTCAAAGCAAACTCGTATTATTTCTCGCCGCTGGGATGATTGTGTTTTTCCACTTCACATTTCACGAGCTACTGACAAATGCTTTGGTCCGACATAAACAAACAGCGCCGTGTGATGATGTCACTTGGTTTGCTTGGGCAGGTGTGAGGACTGACCAGCAGGGGGCAGATGATACAGGGATGTCTCTAATAGAGGATTAGTTTAGAAACGCTTTAGAAACATATTAAGCATGTTTAATATACTTTGGACTTTTTTTTAACTGTCCAAAGAAAAATATTTATCATAGTTTTTTTTTTTTTTAAACAGTGGTTCCCAAAGTGGGGGGCCTCAGAGGCACTACAGGGGGGCCCAACACAGCTTGTCTACAAAACAAGTCTAATGAAAAAAGTTCATTTTGAAAGGAAAAATACATTTATTTTGACAAATGCACCAGTTTAAACCAGTATTTAGCCTACTGTCATTGCTAGATGTTACGTTTCATGTCATTTTAGCTGTGAAATAACAAGAAATTCCTTTGAATGGAGTAAATTATTATGATTTGGGGGCCGGCCGCAATGTCCCAGACTTTGGGAATGGCTGATTTAAAAAATACAATAATAATTTAATGGCAACCAATCGAGCAGCCCTACTTTGCTATTAGCCTATTTATTTATAATAAAACCAAGGTTATGGCCGAACCACAGAGACGCTATGGCTTTTAGACTGTGATTCCACTGTCCTGCACATGTTTCTACAGTTATGGCACATTTGATGTTGGACTGATGTTTATCTCGTGCCTCAGCAGTGATGGAAGTGAGGATTATTAAGCCATGAATAATATGCTTGTATTGATGTTAATAAATGCTCATTTTACTATAATCAACTACCACGCTAATAAGACATGAATATAAAATATATATATGCTTATTCATGTCCTAATCCTAACCCTTAAAAGCAGATAACTAATGCTTATTAAAACCAAAGGAGCACCCCTTAATAATGCATTAATAATAATGCATTAGACTTAAATAGCAGACACTCACAGTGGCTTTAGAGTTTCATTTCATTCATATTATTCATTCACTCCAGACTCGGTGGTGGTAAGCTGCTATTGAAGCCACAGCTGTCCCTGGGGCAGACTGACAGAAGCTGCACAGGTTTTGCGAAGTGTTGTTAAGGTAATAATAAAGTGTTGACGAAAAGGTTAGTGTCAAATTAAAGTTCAGTATCAGATGATTAACCTCTTAACCCCCACCTGAACTGAGCTTTACCCAAATCTAAAAGCTTCATGGAAAAAATCGTCAGAATAGCGACCAAACGAGGATGAAAACGCAAAACAAAAATGTGACAAAGAAGCGACAAAGAAGCAATAAAAGAGCGACAAAAACATACCAGAAAAGCAACAATAATACGACAAAAAAGTGGCGAAACATGACGAAAAACAGCAACGAAAACACAACAAAAAAACTATGAAAACGTGATAAAAAGCGATGAAAACACTGAACGGAGTGCACAGGTTCGACTTTACCCAAATCTAAAAGCTTCTTGACTGGAGAGTAACAGTGTAATGCCTCATTTGAAAGCTAAGACCGACAAAAGTGATCCTAACTTTCTTGTCTCATTTTGGAAGTGTTTTTGTTAAAGGGATATTTCAGGATTTTTGACATTGGGCCTCATTTCCTAGTTATCCAGAGTGTTGTTGATGTCTGGAGATATTTTTTGTTAAATTCATGCAGTTCTTATATTTGAAGAGTCTAGTGGCGCTAGGCTAAGGCAAGGCTAAAGCATTTCTATGGTATCAGTTAGCCTGCATTAAAAACAGTCTGACCCACTCCACAGTGCACCTGAGGTAAATCACTTATAACACCAGACTAACCATATAAATGTCTGTGTTAATAGAATCATGTTTGAAATATAACTGACCTTGTATCACATGAATTACCACATTTTGAGGGACTATTTTCTCGCAGATCACTCCGCCGCTGCGTTAGCTTACAGCCACGAAGCTGATGCTGCTCAAATATAAGTTATTTTAAATGATTCTATTAACACAGACATTTATATGGTTAGTCTGGTGTTATAAGTGATTTACCTCAGGTGCACTGTGGAGTGGGTCAGACTGTTTTTAATGCAGGCTAACTGATACCATAGAAATGCTTTAGCCTTGCCCTAGCCTAGCGCCACTAGACTCTTCAAATATAAGAACTGCATGAATTTAAGAAAAAATATCTCCAGACATCAACAACACTCTGGATAACTAGGAAATGAGGCCCAATGTCAAACATCCTGAAATATCCCTTTAAGAGGTTAAAAAAGATGAAAATGATTCTCTGGGATAATAATAATTGTAAACACTGCGTGATAATAGTGTGATGTTGATGCCCTAGACTTGAGCCGGTCATGGAAGTATTTTCCTCATCCCGCGCCTCTTTGCCTGAACTCCGCGCCTCTGCTGTGGGACAAAGAGCGTGACACCGCTGACGGATTACCGCCCCTGCTGGGCTTTGACCGCGCTCACGCACAGAGCTCATCGGTGGTCCCCCCCCCCCTCTCGCTCGCTCGGCGCTCACATCCATCACCTCCGCGGCGGCGTTTAGCCCCAGCGCTTTCATTCGAGGGGACAAAGGCAGAGTACAGTGATGCGGGGCCACACAGGAGGGAATCAAAGCGAGGCGTGGGCGTGTGAAGTCCCCAACCCCGAGCCCGAGCGTCTAAAAACGCCGTATTCACAACGTTTGGGAGAAAAATGCTCCGAGCTAAGAGCTTTACAAACACAGAATAAAGTATCAGTGATGGAGAAGGGATGAAATAATGAAACGCTTCACTGTGGAGGTGAAAAAGTCAAACATGTATCATTATTTCCTTCTCCCAGTACCGTGTTTGTCACATTTATACTGCGTTTGTACACGACGCACCAAGGTTTATGCCATTTAACTACACTTCTATGAATAGCAAATCTGTCCATATAAACATTCAAGGACTGAGGGAAGTGTTGATATTCAAAAGCAAATGGAGCAGAACATGGTGTCCACAAACTGCATCATTTTGGTATTTTCAACAAACCTACGCAGTAAAATAGTCAAACAATGTCAGTATTATCTAAGAAATGTAGTTTTGATGCCAGGGTGGATTCAATTTACTGTTTTTAATAACATTTATTATACGGCCCTTCACAACGCAAGTAGAACGCTCCATTGATTTGAATGTGATTCCCAACGTTCTACCGGTCATTATTTTCTGATAGAAGACCTCTGAAAAAAATAATGACCGCTGCCAATGGCAACGGAGTTTGTGCTTGTAATACAGGTCTTTCATATCACTCCAGTAGTAGTAGTGGACAGGCGGACACTATCTCTGTCCCGTCCCTGGAGAGAAGTTGAGGGAATCACTCGTGAAGTTAACGGGAGTCCGACTTTCAACTTACCAGAGATTCACCACCATTCCTCCTCTCCAACTGCACCTTAAACTAAGTAGCTAGGCTAGCAATAAGTAGCTAGCCGTGCTGCTACTAGCCTAGCCACACTGCCTGGAATCAACAAACTTACCAAGCAACGCGCAAACTTTTGGGAACTATTTGCCGCGGAAATCATTAAATAAACCTTTCTGCCTCATAAAAGTGTATGCAGTTTATTTGTGTGTGTCAGTTGGCAAACAGCCGTATAATAAGCGGGATAATGTATAGAACGCCGGTCATTATCGGGAAAATAAGTACCTTCAGGGCGAAACAAGACCAGTTCCAGTTCCAGTTCGCCCTGTCGGTACTTATTTTCCCGATAATGACCGGCGTTCTATACATTATCCCTTACTTAAGGCTTGAATTTTGGCACAATTCATTTCATGACAGTTGGTGATTAGAGGTTTGAGCCAAAACTAGTATTTGGGTATTTTACAATATTGGCTGCTTTACTGTTGATAAAAACCCCAAGGCTTCGGAACCGAACTTGACAGAGACTTCCACAACTTAGTGATGAATATCGGTCACAAGTCTGTAGACCTCGGATCCTGTTTTATATATTTTATGTTGCAGACTTTTGTTTATAATTTCAGAACCATAAGAGACGGAGGACAGCGCTGCTCCAAACCTGATGGTCATCGTCCATGGAACAGCCGTTGCATATGCGCCTGCGTCATTAAACTCTTCATAAAAAGAGGTCGACTGAGGTGTGGTTTATGACAGCAGCACTGAGAGCGCTCTCTGATGCAGAGTCACATTCATTCCCTCGTCCTTAAACATTACAGGCTCTCACAGGTCAAACTAAAAACTTTATGCTTTACGCGACCAAAACAAAAGCACATGTTCATCCCCCACTCCTCTATAACCCTCGCCCCGTCCCGGCCGCAGAGTCTGGTTGGAGGAAAAGGCTGTTGTACTTAACATCACCACTGGCCATGAGTGTTTCTCCACCCCACGTACTTCACACTTAAATGCGCTAAGTCTGGAGTGGCAAGATATCAAAGTGTGCTCCTAATAAGTGCAATATGTTACGCTATAGCCTGCGTTTAGAAACACAAATCGGGCTCTCAGTTTTTGAATTGATTGATTGAAAAATCGGCCTAAAATATCGGCCGTGCATATCGGCAGATCGGTGCAGAGTGTTCCTCAGTAGGGATGCCGCTAACCCGCCGCTGACCCCCGAGCCGCCGCCGCTAACCCCCGAGCCGCCCGATAACCCCCTGAGCCGCCGCCGCTAACCCCCCGAGCCGCCGCCGCTGACCCCCCGAGCCGCCGCCGCCGCTAACCCCCCAGCCGCCGCCGCCGCTGACCCCCCGCCGCCCGCTACCCCCGAGCCGCCGCCGCTGACCCCCCGAGCCGCCGCCCCGCTGACCCCCGAGCCGCCGCGCTGACCCGAGCCGCCGCCGCCTGACCCCCCGAGCCGCCGCCGCCCCCCCGACCGCCCCGACCCGCCGCCGCCCGACCCCCGAGCCGCCGCTAACCCCCCGAGCCGCCGCCGCTGACCCCCCGAGCCGCCGCCGCTGACCCCCTGAGCCCGCCGCTAACCCCGAGCCGCCGCCGACCCCCCGAGCCGCCGCCGCTGACCCCCCGAGCCGTCGCCGCTAACCCCCGAGCGCCGCCGCTAACCCCCCGAGCTGCCGCCACTAACTAATAATAATAATGATTAAAACAAATAGTAAAGTAAGTGAAGTAGCCTATTTTAACTCCCATATAGTAAGTGTACGCACAACTGGAAATAAAATGTAGAGTAATAAAAGGATTAATGCCTACGTATACAGTAGCCTCTATCTAACTTTTTTGTATCCTTTTAAAGTACCGATAAGAGTACGGTTAAAGTACCGGATCGATAAAGAGTATCGATAAATCCTTAATGATACCCATCCCTAGTCCTCAGGATATAAACGTGACTTGTTGCATATAATCTCACACCGCGAGACGCAAGAAGAAACAAATATATCTTTTACTGAAGAAAGTGACAAAATAGTGACACACAGAGAGGAATGAGTCAATAAATATAAAGTCAATGATCAGGAAGTATCCATGACTAAAGTCTAAACAGATTTGTGTTGTGGATGTGACTCATGTATCTGGTCTGGCGAGAGTATCCAGGCTGTACTCACGAGAGCTCTGCGAAGTTTGCCATCTGGATGTTGGACATGTGAGCCAGAACCTCCATCAGGTGGAGCCCCTCGTCCGTCTGCAGACCATGACACACAAAGAGAGAGGAGTGTTAATATGACATTAGAGTCGTCTGCAGACCACTGACACACCAGAGAGAGAGGAGTGTTAATATGACATTAGAGTCTGTCTGCAGACCACTGACACACAGAGAGAGAGGAGTGTTAATATGAGACATTAGAGTCTGTCTGCAGACCACTGAACACCACAGAGAGAGAGGAGTGTTAATATGACATTAGAGTCGTCTGCAGACCACTGACACACAGAGAGAGAGGAGTGTTAATATGACATTAGAGTCCGTCTGCAGACCACTGACACACAGAGAGAGAGAGTGTTAATTGACATTAGAGTCCGTCTGCAGACCACTGACACACAGAGAGAGAGGAGTGTTAATATGACATTAGAGTCTGTCTGCAGACCACTGACACACAGAGAGAGAGGAGTGTTAATATGACATTAGAGTCGTCTGCAGACCACTGACACACAGAGAGAGAGGAGGTAATATGACATTAGAGTCCGTCTGCAGACCACTGACACACAGAGAGAGAGGAGTGTTAATATGACATTAGAGTCCGTCTGCAGACCACTGACACACAGAGAGAGAGGAGTGTTAATATGACATTAGAGTCTGTCTGCAACCACTGACACACAGAGAGAGAGGAGTGTTAATATGACATTAGAGTCCGTCTGCAGACCACTGACACACAGAGAGAGAGGAGTGTTAATATGACATTAGAGTCTGTCTGCAGACCACTGACACACAGAGAGAGAGGAGTGTTAATATGACATTAGAGTCCGTCTGCAGACCACTGACACACAGAGAGAGAGGAGTGTTAATATGACATTAGAGTCTGTCTGCAGACCACTGACACACAGAGAGAGAGGAGTGTTAATATGACATTAGAGTCGTCTGCAGACCACTGACACACAGAGAGAGGAGTGTTAATATGACATTAGAGTCCGTCTGCAGACCACTGACACACCAGAGAGAGAGGAGTGTTAATATGACATTAGAGTCTGTCTGCAGACCACTGACACACAGAGAGAGAGGAGTGTTAATATGACATTAGAGTCGTCTGCAGACCACTGACACACAGAGAGAGAGGAGTGTTAATATGACATTAGAGTCTGTCTGCAGACCACTGACACACAGAGAGAGAGGAGTGTTAATATGACATAGAGTCTGTCTGCAGACCACTGACACACAAGAAAAAAAAAAAAAAAGAGAGAGAGGAGTGTTAATATGACATTAGAGTCTGTCTGCAGACCACTGACACACAGAGAGAGAGGAGTGTTAATATGACATTAGAGTCTGTCTGCAGACCACTGACACACAGAGAGAGAGGAGTGTTAATATGACATTAGAGTCTGTCTGCAGACCACTGACACACAGAGAGAGAGAGTGTTAATATGACATTAGAGTCGTCGCAGACAGAAAAAAAAAAAAAACTGCAGACCACTGACACACAGAGAGAGAGGAGTGTTAATATGACATTAGAGTCTGTCTGCAGACCACTGACACACAGAGAGAGAGGAGTGTTAATATGACATTAGAGTCTGTCTGCAGACCACTGACACACAGAGAGAGAGGAGTGTTAATATGACATTAGAGTCTGTCTGCAGACCACTGACACACACAGAGAGAGAGGAGTGTTAATATGACATTAGAGTCTGTCTGCAGACCACTGACACACAGAGAGAGAGGAGTGTTAATATGACATTAGAGTCCGTCTGCAGACCACTGACACACAGAGAGAGAGGAGTGTTAATATGACATTAGAGTCCGTCTGCAGACCACTGACACACAGAGAGAGGAGTGTTAATATGACATTAGAGTCGTCTGCAGACCACTGACACACAGAGAGAGAGGAGTGTTAATATGACATTAGAGTCTGTCTGCAGACCACTGACACACAGAGAGAGAGGAGTGTTAATATGACATTAGAGTCTGTCTGCAGACCACTGACACACAGAGAGAGAGAGGAGTGTTAATATGACATTAGAGTCCGTCTGCAGACCACTGACACACAGAGAGAGAGAGAAGAAGTGTTAAATGACAAAAAAAAAAAAAAGATCGTCTGCAGACAAAAAAAAAAAAAAAAAAACTGAACACACACAGAGAGAGAGGAGTGTTAATATGACATTAGAGTCTGTCTGCAGACCACTGACACACAGAGAGAGAGGAGTGTTAATATGACATTAGAGTCCGTCTGCAGACCACTGACACACAGAGAGAGAGAGGAGTGTTAATATGACATTAGAGTCTGTCTGCAGACCACTGACACACAGAGAGAGAGGAGTGTTAATATGACATTAGAGTCTGTCTGCAGACCACTGACACACACAGAGAGAGAGAGGAGCGTTAATATGACATTAGAGTCCGTCTGCAGACCACTGACACACACAGAGAGAGAGGAGTGTTAATATGACATTAGAGTCTGTCTGCAGACCACTGACACACAGAGAGAGAGGAGTGTTAATATGACATTAGAGTCTGTCTGCAGACCACTGACACACAGAGAGAGAGGAGTGTTAATATGACATTAGAGTCTGTCTGCAGACCACTGACACACAGAGAGAGAGGAGTGTTAATATGACATTAGAGTCTGTCTGCAGACCACTGACACACAGAGAGAGAGGAGTGTTAATATGACATTAGAGTCTGTCTGCAGACCACTGACACACAGAGAGAGAGGAGTGTTAATATGACATTAGAGTCTGTCTGCAGACCACTGACACACAGAGAGAGGAGGTTAATATGACATTAGAGTCGTCTGCAGACCACTGACACACAGAGAGAGGAGGTTAATATGACATTAGAGTCGTCTGCAGACCACTGACACACAGAGAGGAGTTAATATGACATTAGAGTCGTCTGCAGACCACAGAGAGAGAGGAGTGTTAATATGACATTAGAGTCCGTCTGCAGACCACTGACACACAGAGAGAGAGGAGTGTTAATATGACATTAGAGTCCGTCTGCAGACCACTGACACACAGAGAGAGAGGAGTGTTAATATGACATTAGAGTCGTCTGCAGACCACTGACACACAGAGAGAGTGTTAATATGACATTAGAGTCGTCTGCAGACCACTGACACACAGAGAGGAGTGTTAATATGACATTAGAGTCGTCTGCAGACCACTGACACACAGAGAGAGGAGTGTTAATATGACATTAGAGTCTGTCTGCAGACCACTGACACACAGAGAGAGAGGAGTGTTAATATGACATTAGAGTCTGTCTGCAGACCACTGACACACAGAGAGAGAGGAGTGTTAATATGACATTAGAGTCTGTCTGCAGACCACTGACACACAGAGAGAGGAGTGTTAATATGACATTAGAGTCTGTCTGCAGACCACTGACACACAGAGAGAGGAGTGTTAATATGACATTAGAGTCTGTCTGCAGACCACTGACACACAGAGAGGAGTGTTAATATGACATTAGAGTCGTCTGCAGACCACTGACACACAGAGAAGGAGTGTTAATATGACATTAGAGTCTGTCTGCAGACCACTGACACACAGAGAGAGGAGTGTTAATATGACATTAGAGTCTGTCTGCAGACCACTGACACACAGAGAGAGAGTGTTAATGACATTAGGTTGTCTGCAGACCACTGAACACACACAGAGAGGAGTGTTAATATGACATTAGTTTCCCCTCCTAACCGCTTGTTCTATATAGAGTTCGTTTTTACTCCACAGTGAAGCCGGGGCTCTTTGTCCTCCCTCGCGTCCTGGTGCTGCTAAAGTCGTCTCCACAGAGTCAAGTGTCAACGTCTGATCTTTAGAAGCTCAAAGACGAGTCAGAAATGTCGACAGATGCTTTGAACTGTGACCGGTTTGAACAGGAATCTGACACCAAGGTCGTCTCACTGTTTTATCTTTATGACTTCTACCTCCGTATTTGGGCTCGCACAATAACTTTAGGTGTTTTGTTTTTTTTAATCACCGAGGCCATTCTTGTCCTGAAAAGCCTTTACACATAATCACAATATCAAGACAGGAAGTTTATGACATTAATGTTTTCAATTTGTGAATCCAAGTCACAAGTGCAGCTCATTTAGGAAGAGTTTAATTATCCAGGCTGTTTTCACTCCAGTGAATTCTGAAAGCATTTAAGACATTCAAAGATTGGACGAAATTTGCAAACATTTTTGAAGAATTGGGGGGAAAAATTGAGAAAATTGTAAAAAAAATACAAATGTTTAATTTACTGGGGGCCCACGGTTCCACCTAGCCTGGCTAACACCAGACTGCTGTGTGCGCTCGAATCTTTTCGAACTTCACAGCAGCCTGGGGACCATGGCCGACATTTTTCCATGGATTTGGGCACCAATCACAGAACGAGGAGGGACGGTAAGACGATGACGCGCTATTTGACATACGGAAGCTTGTAGTTTGTTTAGGGATAAAAAAATATATATATATATTTACGGATCCAACATGACAGCAGCAGACGCGATGCCATCTTTCGAACGTGTTCTAAATAGTTTAGCTCAAAAGTTTACAGCAGGTACGTCATACGTCATCTGATACCATGATACTATTGGCTATGGCTACGTGCAGACGCATGAGAGACATTCGTAGCGCCCAATAAACAGCTATGGACAATCGTAAACCACACCTCTCCTACGAGAAAATGCATTGGTGGTCCCCAGACTAAATATCACTTGTGATTTTAGTCTGGCGTTAGCCAGGCTAGGTTCCACCCAGAGTCCGGTCGTCGACCCCACACTACGAGACACGACTCTCTGCGACTGCCCTAAAGTTGTTGCGACTTAAAAAACGCGTTTCGGGATTTCGCAGCCTAAAGGCCATATACTTGACTTATTAATAATAATAATAATGCATCAGTTTTATATCGCGCTTTTTTGGACACTCAAAGACGCTTTACATTGCATTATTCATTCACTCCAGACTCGGTGGTGGTGAGCTTTTCTGACCGTCACAGAAATGCTAGAAAAGCGGCCTGTAAGTTTATCAGATTGTTCCAAAAGTATTGCTTCAATGCACAGTGTTTTTCCCACAAATGTGAGTTTACGAGATACTAAAGGAGGACAGAACAAATATCAAATTAAATCAGATATACTGCCTTTAAAGTGCATATGACAGGTTTTAATGCTCTTGATAATATGGCTTATTTAGATGGATCACATCAGTTGCATAGTTTTCATTTTTTCAGTGAAGCAGCAATTTTAATGAAGAAATGTTGGGCAGAAAAGTTATTTTTATTTGAATGTTTAAGCTGCTGACAGGAAGTGACATAAAAGAAGGAAACATTCCATAGCAGTTTGACTCATTCATTTCCCATTGACTTAACATTCTTCTTCGATGTCACTTCCTGTCGGTGTCCAATAAGGAAGTGAAAACATAAACATCACAAAAATGGTCAAACTAAAGAAAACTGGGAATAATCTTTAGCAAAATCTGAAATATAATCGTGTTAACTGAGTTTTAGCAAAAATGTAAGTCTGCACTCACTCGGTGTCGGTGATGACGTATCCGAACACGTCCTTGTTGGGCCTCCTGCGGTTGGTCTGGACGTCCAGCTGCAGCTCGGGCACCTGCAGGGCGGGGGGCGGGTGGACCCTGACGGCGGGGGCGGGTTGACCCTGACGGCGGCGGGGGGCGGGGCGTACTCCGTGACCCAGCCCTCCACCTCGGACAGCTCCTCCACAGACTGCGTGTCCTTCTTCTGCACGGACGCCGCGCTCGTCCTGCTGCGGACGTTCTCCAGCCCCACGGCCCGGCCGCGCTCAGGCTTAGAGTCCGGCGCCGCGGTGTGGTCCAGGAAGAGCAGGAGCTTGTTCAGCAGCAGCTCCCCTTCAGGCTGGAGGGGGAAATACACAAGACACATATTTCAATTCTTAACATTTGAAAAACATTCCATCAAACAGAGGAACGAGGGAACTTTGACATAAGTTTGAACCTCTTAACCCCCGCCTGAACCGAGCACATTTCCCCCAGTTTGGCTTTACCCAAATCTGAAGTCTCCTTGAAAAAAGCGACAGAAACGCAACAAAAAAGTGATGAAAAAAATGTCAAAATGTGCGAGGAAGAAGATCCATTTTTAAGAGTTTTGTAGGTCTTTCAAAGATATCATCGTCCATCGTGATGGATAACGAACATCACGATGTAGAGCCACCATCGTGATGCCACGCCCCCTCCTGTCAGAAACACGCGTTGATCTTCTGTGGGCCTTCTAAAGCTACAAACTTTGCAGGGATTGCACTGTAAATTAAATCATGAATATAGCTAATATGCACGCTAGTTTAAGTAGCCTGTCAGAAACCAGAAGACATGATGTGTTAGCCGTAATTATTAAAATAAAGACGCAGCGCTGCTCTATTTCTGACACGCGGGGCTCTCTCTCTCTCTCTCTCTCTCTCTCTCTCTAAAAACAGCTACTGTTTAACACTACTGTTTTGCTCAGTTTAAAACTGAGCAAATGCAAATAATAAGCTCCGATTTACATTTCTATTAGTGTGAGGATTAGAGCAGATGACGCTCTAAATAAGTCGTTCTCCTTTGAGACTTTACGCACGAATTTTAACACATTTCTGTTGCAAAATTCGTGTTCCATGACTCTGTTCAGATCATGTTTAGTTTAGATACATTTATCCTGCAATCTCACATTTTTCCTCACATAAATAAAATGCAGCCTATATATAGACTATGTAAATGTCTTTAAAAATGCTTATAATGAGAGATGGACGATATAATCGTCCATCACGATGGTTCACTGTAAACATCGTCAACTGCCAATTAATGGGACATCGCCCAACCCTAGACCTGGATGAAGCTGAACTGGAGGAAATGCACTCGGTTAAGGCGGGGGTTAAGAGGTTAACCAAAGAGACTCTGGGAAAGAAGAAAAGACTGTTGTTTTAAACAGTATCATCTACAGCGTGAGCCAGAGCCTGTACGTGTGACTCCTAAAGTCTGTGCAGCAAAGCCCCTCACACGAACGCCACCCAGAGTCAGTGACACTTACATAACCTTTAGAGATGTGATCCAAATTAAATGAGCTTTGTCCTAAGGGTTGGTCATACAATGGCAGTAACCTTGTTTTTAAAGCAGAACTAAGTAACGTGTTTACCTTAATAAATCCTTTCCGTAGTCCCTCTGGGGGTAATACAAGTGTTAATGGGATGATTGGAGGGTCTTTCATCTCCCCCTGGTGTCTCTGGCCAGAAAACCACAATTGCAACTTCGCTAATAGAATCATGAAGAAGAAGCTAACAGGCTAACTGCGGGCTAGCGCCACTTAAACAGTATTTACAGCCAAGTTTGAGTGAGAACAATGATCTCCATTGTGTAATTGGATGAACAATATCCCTCTGTCCTTTTGTCTTTTCTGTCAGCGTAGTATTTACTCTGACGGACAATTAATAAAGACAATTAATAGAGTAAAAAACACAACATGCTACGACACCTGCAGTGGCGCTTATGGCCTCTAGGGGCAAGAGTTACTTAGTACTGCTTTAACGATTTTTACATTTTTCTGTAAAAATAAAAATGTCAAAGTACACAAGCGGTCGCTCGGGCGCTGTGTGGGTTAAGCTCATTTGTAGATGTTTTGTCGTTTGTGTGGCGAGAGCTTTGAGGCGTTAGCTTGAATACGACAGGAACAACATGCAGCTCGGTTTTGTAGCTCATCCTGTTTTAGTTCAAAGGATTATTGTTTTGGATATGACTGATTTTTTACTTTCTTTCATGAAATCTGCCCATGTCAGTGAGTGCGTATAGAGTGAGAAGCATTTCCTCAACAGGTTAATAAACAGGCAACCTTTCCTTTTCCATTCAAATACTTTCACACACAGTAACAATCTAAACCAATTATAATGTTCCTTTCCTTTCATTCACTCAGTATTTAGTGTTCACCTTGTCCTTCACACTCTGCTCCTGGACGTCAGCGCGGCGCTCTGTGGGAGAAACACACATTTATTACTCGAGGTCGAATTCTAAAACTCACAGACTGTTGGAAAGTGTTGAAAACAAAGTAAAGTTATTTATTTATTTGATGACGAGATGCTGAAGTTGTTAGCAAACTGACTCATTTCTCCTCTTTTACTGTGGTTCAAAGATCAATAAATCTGGCAGGAATTAGATAATAATTAGATTAAAAATCCCTCTGAAAACACATTCCAAATTAAACAGGGAAACGTTTTAAATGTTCCCTGCCAGACTGCATCCTGTTTCAAACAAATGTATTCCATCCATGTGAAATATCATGGATTAAGGTCAGGGCCAGGGAAATGGTTAACCTTTAGTTTAGTTTAGTTTTCTAGTTTATTTGTTTATTTGAGCAGTTAATAGTCTGCTGAAAAGGAGTGGGCTGAAGCAAAAGCTTATGAGCGCCTACCCCCGAAATTATTACAATTAAAACATGTACAAAACTAAAATAATGAGCAGTGATCAGCCATGAATAGGACAGGACTGACCGATACTGGGGTGAGCAGGTCGCTCTACCTCAAAGGTGTTTACCCACAGTTGAGAGTAGCTGTGATTAGAGGGGGAGGAGCCGGGCCAACCCCAACTCCTCCCCATGGTCTTTATCTAAGCTGTGGGCTGAGCGGGACTTTAGTCCACTGAAGAAGCCTTTTGGATGAAGAGGCGAAACGTTCGAGACTTCAACTACTGAGTACAGAAGATGACTCAAGTACTTTCATTGAAGATAGAAGAAATGGATTATATACACCTGCAGCTGATCATGGCAGAAATGTAATTACAATATCAATCATACAATCAGCAGCATCAGACCTTGACCTGCCTCATTGGCTACACTTCAAAAGCAGCTATTTTAACACTGACCAAACTTAAAAAGCACTGTCTGAAATGTTCATATAATTAACAGCCTTAAGGTTAGGATTAGGGTTATTTGTATTTTTAGACAAACCGTCCCTCCCGAGCAGACGATGTAGCTCTAACCTTTGTTTATGGATCCCACATGACAGCAGCAGAAGCAAAGACAACTTTCCATCAAACTTTACCGTGTTCTAAACAGTTTAGCTCAAAACGTGTCCAGGTACAATGGATACGATTGGCTATTGATAGGAGCAACATCCGGGAACTTTTACTGGG
This sequence comes from Neogobius melanostomus, assembly GCA_007210695.1. Classification (NCBI taxonomy): domain Eukaryota; kingdom Metazoa; phylum Chordata; class Actinopteri; order Gobiiformes; family Gobiidae; genus Neogobius; species Neogobius melanostomus. The sequence goes on from VHKM01000828.1 coordinate 160,530, forward strand.
CAACGCCCCCTTTTGGGGGAATCGAGAGTTAAAAATGTCATTAGTGTGTATGTGAAACAGGGACTATTTCTCGTTCGGAGGATAAAATATTCCAAACCAGTGTCAGAACTACAGGACAATGTCCGTTCTTGATCACAGACACATCACTGTCAGAAGACGATTGGAAGATTTTTTATTTTTGTGGACACTTATATGAGCGAGTTTATCGATCACTAGCATCTGTTATGGCCATGTCAGAGCTCATTACTGAGGAAACAGCTCCCCCTGGTGGCCGTGTATTATGCACTTTGTGTAACGTCTTTAATAAGTAATTATTCAAACTCATCAAACCTGTTCAGCATTAGGCCTAATTAATGATTCTCTCGGTTTTAAAACACACATTAACGTTAGCATTAGCAGCTAGTAGCTTAGCTGCTGAATGAACCATACTCTCATAAGCTATAAAACTACATCGTAGGCTGTATGATTTTAATTTAATGATAATATAAAAGCAACAGACTAAAAGCTGAAGCTGTTGTAGTGACATTATAAGCAAAAAAGTTCCACAGGCAAATGTCACAGACAAGTCATGATCACAGTGGGTTTAGCAGCTCAGTTTAAAACGTTAACCGTCTTCTCTGTGAATGATCTGAAACAACAGGTCACTTCCATGGCTTCCTTTTCACGTTCCATAATTAAATACAACAAAGAAAACGTTTTTCATGTGTCAATTAAAAGTTTTCAGACGATCTTTCCTCATTCATTCCAATGTACGGAGCTTCTGTTTCCCCCGAAAAGGGGCGTTAACCTTTTGGCGCCACTGATGTGATGTAGACGTTGCTCCATCTATGGCTACGTGCAGACGCGTATGAGAGACATTCGCTTAATAAACTCTGGACAATCATAAACCACAGCTCTCCTGCCAGAACATGAGTGTTTTCCAGTTAACCAGGCTCGTAGATTACTGACATGAGGAAAACATGTATTACAAGTTTTCTGTCATTTTATGTTTTCATAAAAAATAAGACCTTTTATGCCTAAAAATGCCCAATAATGGAGAGAGTCAGGTTTAAATGTATGGTGTTATTTTGTGACATATTAGTTACAAAGACTTTGTCAGGGAGGATTCTGGATCTTGTTTAGTTTTTAAATAAGATGTTCATTAGTGGAAAAACCAAAGCTCAGTGACTCATTCAGGAATCTGAGGTCGCTCGTTACCTGGCTGAGACGTCTGAGCCTCCTGTCCCTCCTCCGGGTCCCTGGGTCCTGGTCCGGTCTGCTCCCCCTGGGCCTCGCTCTGGGCCTCGCTCTGGGCCTGGCTGAGGTCCCGGTCCTGGACGTGGCTCTGGTCGCGGTCCACCACCTGCAGAGCGTCGGCGATGAAGGAGGACAGCTGGTCCAAGTCGTGCTGGTTCAGAGAGTCCACGTTCACGTTTCACGGCCGACGTTCTTCAGGACGTTCTGGATGAAACGCTCTGGAGACACAAACACCAGGACATCAGGGAAACCCCTAAGCTACTGCGAGAACATCTGCCCCGAGTCTTGTCCTCACCGTCCACAGAGGTGAGGGGGTTCCGGGCCGCTCCTCTCTGTCGGGCTGGAGCTGCCTGGGACATCTTGGAGGAGAGGAACCGCCTCAGAGCGTCCAGCAGCAGCGCCTCGTCTGCCGCCTGGGACACAGACGGGAGACGTCCCGAAGGAGGAGACAGACTCTGAGGACGCAGACGACCGGCCTGGAAGAACAACCACGTGTAAGTCCAGACGCTGCAGGAGAAGACGAGGATCTGAAGAGGTTCTTAGTTTAAACTCTCTCTTCCTCATTTACTTCCATTTTAGTTCTTTAATCGTTATTATTTTATATATATATATATTTAAATGGAAACCCCTGTATTAAAACAGATACATATCTTTGTAAAAGTTTTGAGATCCTCGACTGGACCGGGTTTTGTGAGGTTTAAATCTACAGGAATGAAAGGCAGTTGCATTTGTTTCATCGGTTCGATAAATGAAATAACGAGGAGCCTGTTCTCTGCGGCTGAATGCTCAGATAATTCACTAACTCGTGTGAAAAGTCCATTATCGCCACAGCTCAGTCCAGACGACACAAAAACATAATTTACAGCTGAAACAAAGACTCTGGCTTTAGTGTGAGGGCGTGTGGCGTTACGAGGTGGACACTTCCCTCTCGCTCTGTGAGGTGGAAGGAGGTTCATCAGGAGTCACTGTGTAACATCATGAAGGACGTCTGTGAGACCTGACTGTCTGGATCTGCAGGTTCTCCCCGTGTCTGAGCAGGTTTCCCCCGGTTTCCCCGACCTCCAAAATCACGCTAGTAAGACCGGCCCACAGCGGCTCAGGACTAACATCTGATCTACGCTATTGTATAATGACAGTAAAGTTCTTCATTCATTCATTAAATGCACATTGTAATAATTAGCGTTAGCATCAAGCCTGTTTACACGGATGATTAAATAAGCATCAGCCTGTCACATGTGTGTGAGACACATGATCACATACGACATCAGGGTGTGTAGATATAATAAACTAATGTGCAGTGTTCATTTTGACAACGTATTTTAATTTAGTTTTAGTCGAGATTTAGTCAAAAAAATATCTTCAATTTTAGTCTAGTTTTAGTCGACTAAAATTGCAAGTCAATTTAGTGGACTTTGCATTTATAATATTAATAATAATCATATTTAGCTGCTCCTTTGGCAGAGGATTTAAATGATATAAGGATCTTTCAAATTCATATCATTAATGGAAGTTTGGATGATTTTAGTCTCTCCTTTTCATTTTATTTAGTCTTATTTTAGTCGACTGAAATATCTGGACATTTAGCCATAGTTTTAGTCTCATCAAAAACTTTTAATTTAGTTTTAGTCGTCCAAAAAATGTGTCCCGTTATTTCCTCTCTAATCCTCAGTCTCACCTTGGCGTTGCCAGCAGAGGGCGACGTGGAGATCTTGGGCACCAGCCCCAGTCTCTGCAGATACATGTGCAGGTTCCTGTTCAGCTCCTCCTCCACCGGCCTCACCCTCTGCTCCAGCGGGTCCAGGACCTGAGCGCGGCCGCCGGGGCTGTAGACCTCAGAGCCGGCCTTAGACCCGGCCTGGGCTCGGAGCGGGATCCTCCTCAGTTTGGAAAGCTCTTTGGACAGGACTCTCTGCGTGGTGTCGTCCTCCCACGTCAAACCTGCACAAAGTTCATTATTAGTTTCATCTCAACATTAAAGGTGGAACTTGGTAAAAACACATCTTTATCACTTTGTGAGGAAGTGAAACTATAAGTGTCATGGTGTTTGTATATATAAACTGATAATAATGTACAAGCATAAACTAAAGCGTGTGATATGTTAGATGAATGAGAGATGAGGGCGAGGTTTACTTTTTTTTTTATTTTTTTTTTTTATTGCAAAAAGTGCATATTTACAAAAAGGTACAGAGATAAGACTTAAAGAGGGGGTATGATGCTTTTTTCAATCACATAGCACCAGTCTATAGCATACTACAATGATGACGTAACCTTCTGTTGGTCTGTATATGCAGTAAATTAAAATAACTGCCTTGAATAAAATTGCTCTCTCAAAATGGCTGTACTGAACGTCTTGAAATAGGCCTCTGTCTCTTTAAGAAGCTTTCCGACACGCCCCCTTCAGCACACTGCTGTGGCATCTAAACAACACTACTGTGCGGGGAGGGGCTCTGCTGAGCTGAGGAGCAGTGGTTGGTGGCTTGGCTGGTGACGAAAGGTCCAGAGGCGTCTCCAGGAGGTGGGGGCGTTCCTAGGAGGACTGAGGCATAGCTACACCTAAAATGGCTGCCGTCTAAGTTTTTACTGATTACTCAAAAATATGTGAATGAGCCAAGGCAACACTCCAGGCATGTGTTTAATGAGGGAATGACATAATAACATGATATAAAGCTTGAAAAAGTCCATTTTACATAATACCCCCCTTTAAGAAAAGAAAAAAAAAGAAAGAAAAAGAAAGACATAACAATACAACACACATGAGGTGTAACATAGGACCAAAAAAAACAAAAAAAAACGGTATATTAAACAGTTAAAATAAATACTAAATACTTGAATACAAGAGAGAGGGGGAAAACAAAAACAAAGCTACTCGTACCATTAGTACCGCCGCCTCTATAACCACCACTACAACCACAACCATCAACAACAGCACCATTCGCACCACTACCACTACTACCACCAGTAAAAACTAAAAAAAAATGATAAGAGATTTAGAATGAAGTGAATCCACAGAACAGAAAAGATAACAAATAAAGAAAAATAAATGGGTTTCATTAATTAATGAATATTTTGGTCTTAATTCAGTGTGGTGTTCTTCTGTTAGAACACCACACTGTTCTTCTGTTAGTCATGTCAATGAGGGCAATGTCCACACACCGTTCCCCGCGCCTGCGACACACACGGCGAGGTTAACTTTCCTTTTGAGCGACATTGTTTTGTTTGTTCTTCTGTAAAGTACGTTTGCACTGCTGCTGCTCAAATGAATAAATAAATGAAATAAAAGCACACAAAGCCTTGGACAGAGCTCTTCAGTCCACCGTCTCCTTTCTCTCAGATTTAAACGTTTCTGATAAAAGTTCAGCCTGAGCCACAGGTCTCTGTCTCCCCCTGCTGGACACATGATGAACTCACACTAACCACAAACTCTCAAAGACGAGTTCAAACTCCATCAGCAAAACACAGATACACTTGATCCATTTCCAACATGAAAGAAAAGGAGCTCTTTAAGTCTGAGCAGCACAGGGGAAAGTACCTAACAGTTCAGAGAGAGTTCAGACAAAGAAAGAAAAGGAAATGCGTCTGTGACTAATGAAGTGCGGGTGTATATAGTATAGGTGTATATAGTATAGGTGTATATAAGAGCCCTCAGGAGCGTTTGCAGAGCTCCGTGTGTGGGACAGTCCTGACCTCGGCTGGAGAGCTTCTGCAGGAGCCGTCTGAAACGCTGCACCACAGACGGAGACACGTCGAAGGTGTAGAGCTGCTGCAGAGGAGGAGAGCGGCACCTCCCGAACATCCCGTCTGCAGAAACAAACAGGAGTCACTTACACTGAAGGTACGAGGCCGACGTCTGTGAACGGGACAAACGTTAAAGAGAGGAGAGCAGCTTTAAAGGTTAAAGAACAGAAACGACTGGTCACATATACTCAGGTAAAAGTCAAAGGGGCTCAGATTATTATTTAAAGGTCCTATATCATGCAAAATCAACTTTATGGAGTTTTTAACCATGTTGTTTTGCTATTTCCTTCTCAAAAACACCACAGAGTGTTTTTTGGCTTCATTCACACAGTTCTCAGTAATCCTCCTGAATCCTGCTGTTGTTCTGTTGTGTCGTCAGAGCGGAACGTAAGTGCTCGACGTCTGTAATGTAATGCCTTACAGACTGATTTTAATTTATAAAACAGCTTTTTCATTATTTTGTTGTAAGAGAGAAAAAATAAAAAAAGGAACTCTCTGCCGCGTCTGTGCTGTCCCGGGAGAGTAAACAAACGCACCCCCGGAGGATCCGAACAGAAGTCATGTTTGTGAAGACGGAGCTCTTTCTAACCTACTCTGGACACGCCTGTTCTTTTATATGTCACGATAATGTCACGGGTTCGCGTTTGTCTACGAGAGGAACAGGACTATTCAACCTTCCTAAAGAAGAGTGCACTCGCCAGGAGTTGGAATTTCTTTCTGGGATTCAGCGACTTTATCAACAACCTGATGGATGCTTGGTGAACCTTGGCCAGAATCAAAGTGGATTCACTTTGATAACCAACGCGATCCCATAACGTAAACACCCGACGATGGGGAGGCCAGACTGAGCCGTGAGTCAATCAAAACGTGTGTTAGCGTGTGTGTTAGCATGTGTGTTAGCGTGTGTGTTAGCGTGTGTGTTAGCATGTGTGTTAGCGTGTGTGTTAGCGTGTGTGTTAGCGTGTGTGTTAGCGTGTGTGTGTTAGCGTGTGTGTTAGCGTGTGTGTTAGCGTGTGTGTTAGCATGTGTGTTAGCGTGTGTGTTAGCGTGTGTGTTAGCGTGTGTGTTAGCGTGTGTGTTAGCGTGTGTGTTAGCGTGTGTTGTTGTTTAGCATGTGTTAGCATGTGTGTTAGCGTGTGTGTTAGCATGTGTGTTAGCATGTGTGTTAGCGTGTGTGTTAGCGTGTGTGTTAGCGTGTGTGTTAGCATGTGTGTTAGCGTGTGTGTTAGCATGTGTGTTAGCGTGTGTGTTAGCGTGTGTGTTAGCATGTGTGTTAGCGTGTGTGTTAGCGTGTGTGTTAGCATGTGTGTTAGCGTGTGTGTTAGCGTGTGTGTTAGCGTGTGTGTTAGCGTGTGTGTTAGCATGTGTGTTAGCGTGTGTGTTAGCATGTGTGTTAGCGTGTGTGTTAGCGTGTGTGTTAGCATGTGTGTTAGCGTGTGTGTTAGCATGTGTGTTAGCGTGTGTGTTAGCGTGTGTGTTAGCATGTGTGTTAGCGTGTGTGTTAGCGTGTGTGTTAGCGTGTGTGTTAGCGTGTGTGTTAGCGTGTGTGTTAGCGTGTGTGTTAGCGTGTGTGTTAGCCACAGTGTTGTTTTCGTCAACGAAGACGATAACGATATGATTTCGTTGACGCCCCTTTTTTAATGACGATAACGTAACGATGACTAGCTAAAAATAGCTCTTTGGGGACTAAAACCTGACGAGACGTCTATGAGTTTACGTCAACGAGACGAGACGAGACTAAAATGGGAGAAAGTGGTTCGTCAGATCGTTCACAAACAGAGTTTCTACGCGGAGCGGGAGAACACACCGGTAAACGTGACACAGAGCGGCGCCGCAGCTCTCATGATGCGGCCGGGCAGCGGCGCCTCTCTCTCTCTCTCTCCCTCTCTCTCTCTCTCTCTGTCCCTCTCTCCCCGTGGCGTGCAGTGCACTGCTAGCGTACATCCTCCACGGAGCGCGTCTGACATCGATGTCACAGGGACATCGACCTCAGGACAGTTTTAAATACCGTAGCGTATGAACGCAGAGCGCATGTTGAGGTAGGCTACGTATGTGCAGACACCGCTGTTTATAAAAACCAAAAGTGGCGATCAGAGGACGAGGAGAGCGGGCGCTTTTGGAAAAGTCCTGTACACAAAGACACTTCTACTAGTGCCTATTGTGGTGTAATCGGTTTGTCAAAAGCTATAAAGCCAATAGATAACTATTATTTATCCCAATTTCCAATAGTTATCTAAATTAATTATAACTTTTTATAATGAAACTGACGAAAACTTGACTAAAACCTTTTAAATTTTCGTCTGACTAAAACGTGACTAAAACTATCACATTTAGAAATGACTAAAATGTGACTAAATCTATAAGCATTTTCGTCCAAAAGACTAAGACTAAAACTAAAACTAAAAGGGCTGCCAAAAACAACACTGGTTAGCCATTTATGAAACTGTGTTGCACATGTATAACTGCATTATGTGAAGTAACTTAACTTTTTGCAGCAATATTTATATTTATAATACTGCAAATGTGGAATGAGCGGAGAGAGGGGGCGGAGTTAACTGAATCGAAGCGTCTTGTCTTCCGGGTTTGAAAAATACCCCCAGAAAACACTTCACATAGTGATAGAGGTACAGTATGTCATATAAATGCCTATACTTTACTTTGGAATGGCTAAAATAGCAGGATACAGATCCTTTAAGGGGAAGTATTTGTGTGGAAAATACTTAAACATTCAACAGATAGTTAACTCTTCAATTGTCCTTTAAAGATTGACTTTTGTTACATTGTGATCAGTTTGAACAGCAGCACCTTCATCGCTCTGTAGATAAACGTGCTTTTATAATCCGTCCTCCTGACGCCCAGTGGAACAAACACGTGAATCTCTGCTGCTTTTAAACTGACTTAATACAAACTGTGGAGTTTTGTTTTTCCGTGTTTTCCGACTGCAGAATAACAGAGATGCTAATTCCTGATCTTGAACCTGAGACGCCCAGATCGAGTGCATCGTGTTTACGCTGGTTCTGTTTGAACAGTTTAATGGCAGACGGGCGGATTTGTTCATTTGGTCATCGATCAAAGTAAAGCACAGACCCTCTAAAACCTGCTGAAGCTCATTTACATAGTCACTGAGAAGGTTAGCGCCCCCTGTGGGTGAGACAGCAGCTCTCGTCCATTGAAGTGAATGGACAGAGAACTTCTTTTACATCTGCTGAACGTTTAATGAGTTGTATTTATTTATTATAAAAAGGCAAAGGCAGTGATGCGTTGCTTTATGGACAGAGTGATTTCTGGGATTGTAGGTAATGTGCTGATAGACGGAGCAGCTGTACTTTATGTGACGTAAGTTCTAGTGTAAACTTAGCCCTGACATTCTGCAGCAGTGGGACGTGTCAAAACCAGCACTGATTTAACTCCAAATGTCACACAAACAGCTGCTCCTCCTCTCACTGCCTGACCTTCCTCCTCCTCCTCCTCCTCCTCCTCTATAAATAACCTCTGCATCTCCGAGTCTGAGCGGGAAATGCCCTGAGCCTCGGGGAGATGGAGGAGCTAAATATAGACGGAGGAAACCTTCTCTCCACGAGCTGCTGAGGCTCAAACTATAAGACACAAATAAACATTAAGATCCGTTTGATTGTGATTTAGACACAGACTCACCGTTCACGCAGATCTCGTACGGAGAACACAGCTCAGTGTCGAACAGGCAGCCTGGAAATAAACCAAAGAGTCAGTGACATCAGGACAATAAGACAACAAATACAACAAATACAACAACTGCCTCTAACAAAGACTGGCACTAACTTCAATTACCAGGTCGACGTTTTTCCACCACATTATTAAGAAATGCTGTTTTTATTCAGCTTTAATTCCCCCACTCTGATCACAAACATGTGTCTTCTCTGGACTCTATTTAACCTCTTAACCCCCGCCTGAACTGAGCACAGGTTCTGCAGTTTGCCGTTACCCAAAACTAAAAGCTTCTTGAAAACGAGCCTCAAAGCCGGGACGAAAATGCGATGAAAAATCAACAAAAAACTACGATAAAAAAATTGATTTATTGATATTTTTATTCAGAGCTACACAACACAAACATAAAAGAAAATTAAAAAAATAAGCTCGAAAAGGAGTGGGAAGAAGCTTATTGACTCCCTCCCCCGTTCATGTACTTAAATAATAATAATAATAATAATGTGGTTGCAACAATAACAATGTTTAGTCCTTATTGTCTTACTAAACAATTAAGTTGGTTACATATTTAAATGCATTACATTAAGTCGACATTTACAGTATGTTACACTTTATAACAAGTGTATAATCTTTATTTCTTATACCTTATTACCATGTTGGTATTACTGTTATTCACCATCATCATTACAGCCCATATAACATTACTCTGTATCAAAGTGTTTGAATGATACATAATATACTCCACATTTATTCATGGCAGGTACAATAATCACAGACTGATTGATGCTCATGTTAACAAGATTAATCTTAATGATGTGTGTTAAAGAGGAATCGAGCTTCTTCTTTTTTCTTTCCTGTGTCTGGACCTGCTGCCAGAGGGGAGCAGCCCCCGAGCAACAGGACCATCATTTGTTAAGTGTCCTATACTATGCATTAAAAGAGACTCAGGAGTCTGCTGCCAGAAGAGGCTTTCCTCGAGCCGCCGGCCCCCACATGTCTGCCCTGTACTATGGGTTATGATGAATGCGGAAATACATGGTTATGTACATGTTATAGCTTCTAAGAATTTAATTCCTTTTTATTACCATCAGCACCGATACCAATACCGCTGTCTGAATGATTTAGTTTGTTTAAGATTAAGATAATGATTGTTATATATTAGTATAATGATAATGACACAACAGCAATAGCAACAAAAACACTTTTAAACAATGTGATAAAAACACTGTGACAGTCATGATCAGTTTTGTCGGTCTTAGCTTTCAAATGAGGCGTTACACTGTTACAGCTTTTAGATTTGGGTAAAGCTGTAGAAAATGCGCTCGGTTCAGGCGGGGGTTAAAGAGGTAACCGGGTTCAAAATGCAGTACTTTTACTCGAGTAGAAAGTACAGATTCTTGCTCTGAAATGTAATGAAGTAAAAGAGGGGAAGAAACAACCTCTGACCTCCCGCTTTAACCGAGTGGTTCAGCTTTACCCAAATCTAAAAAGCTTCTGCAGAGCAACAGCCTTTGAAAGGAAACGGACTGGAACTTTTCTGAGGCTTTTTTGTCGTGTTTTCATCACAGGTGGCACAGCGGTTAGAGCTCGTGCTTCACAGCCAGAAGGTCCCGGGTTCGATTCCTACTTGTGGAGTTTGCATGTTCTCCCCGTGCGTAGGTTTCCTCTGCTTTCCCTCTAAAACATGTACAATAGGCCACGCGCTGTCCCGACCAAATAAACTAATGAATACATTTTTGTGGCTCTGTTTTGTTGTTCCTTTTCTGGCACGATTTTGTTGCTCTTTTGTCGTGTGTTCGTCATGTTTTAGTTGCGCTTTCCTCCATTTTTTGTTGTTATTATGTTTTTTCAAGAAGCTTTTAGATTTGGGTGAAGCCGAACTGGAGGAAATGCCCTCGGTTCAGGCGGGGGTTAAGAGGTTAAAGGACCAGGGTTCAAACTGTTTATTATTTTCTTAAGTACTTGTTGTGATCTCAGCAAATTCAAACACATAAAGGACAAACTGTGCTTTATCTATTAATTAGGAAATAATTAGAGCTGGGACTCGACCACAGAAAACTAAGGAACTAAAGTAGCAAAGTTCTGCCTTAAAGGGATATTTCAGGATTGTTGACATTGGGCCTCATTTCCTAGTTATCCAGAGTGTTGTTGATGTCTGGAGATATTTTTTTCTTAAATTCATGCAGTTCTTATATTTGAAGAGTCTAGTGGCGCTAGGCTAGGGCAAGGCTAAAGCATGTCTATGGTATCAGTTAGCCTGCATTAAAAACAGTCTGACCCACTCCACAGTGCACCTGAGGTAAATCACTTATAACACCAGACTAACCATATAAATGTCTGTGTTAATAGAATCATTTAAAATAACTTATATTTGAGCAGCATCAGCTTCGTGGCTGTAAGCTAACGCAGCGGCGGAGTGATCTGCGAGAAAATAGTCCCTCAAAATGCGGTAATTCATGTGATACAAGGTCAGTTATATTTCAAACATGATTCTATTAACACAGACATTTATATGGTTAGTCTGGTGTTATAAGTGATTTACCTCAGGTGCACTGTGGAGTGGGTCACACTGTTTTTAATGCAGGCTAACTGATACCATAGAAATGCTTTAGCCTTGCCCTAGCCTAGCGCCACTAGACTCTTCAAATATAAGAACTGCATGAATTTAAGAAAACAATATCTCCAGACATCAACAACACTCTGGATAACTAGGAAATGAGGCCCAATGTCAAAAATCCTGAAATATCCCTTTAACAACTCGACTGTTTTCTCTCTACAAACAAATGTGGGATTAATGTCATGGATCACGTTTGTTATTTTCTCTTTTAATAAAAATGCTCTCAGTCTTTTCATAATATCTTTAGCTCGTGTGACATTAGTTTGGCCTCTTTGCTTTATTTTCCTGTTAGTTTATGCACAAGTGTGAAAGATCAGAAAGAAATCATATGAACATCTGAATATATATATCAGATTCTGCTGTTTATACGTCAATAATCTGAGAACTTCAGAACTCAGACCATGATCAGATTGTTGGCGTCCGTGTAAACGTGGCCACTGTTTGTCTAAACTCTCGAGTTTTCAACAAAAAGTAACAAATAAGCTTAATTTTTTACAGATATTTTCACTTCTAACTCTTTTATTTAAAAACGGAACATGATCCAAAATCTCTCTGAGCAAACAGAGTCATTGTCTCTGGTGTTAAACAGATCTTATGAAGTCTATTATAAACAGACTGAAAGGTTAACTGTTTATTTCAGCTGCAGAGTGAAACTGTGTAAATGTTCTTATATCTCTGGGTCTAGAACAATCCCTGGTTCCCGATAAGAGCCTTTGTGTTGTGACTCATTTCCTTGAAAAGCCGTGGTTTTAATCAGGCCTTTCCTCTCCTGTATCAGGACGGGGCGAGAGAAGCCGCTGCGTCTGAACAAGCATCAAATCTAAACACAACGGGACGTGACTTATTCTACAGTCAAAAGCTCGCATTCATTCTGCCTATTGTACATGTTTTTATTTACAGCTGGGACAATCCAATACGTATGACGATACTGAGGGCCCGATACGATACGTGATGCAATATATTATAACACATTGTGATATTTTACCCCAAATGACGGTTTTGCCCAATGCTTGAGCACATTTTGCTAAACTTCGCTCATTGTGCCACAACACTGGGAAATAAACCGTTCACATCTGTGTCAAACCTAAACTCTACTATCAAAACCTAACACTCCTTTGTCTAAATGTAACTCTGGTGACAAAATGACACATACTTGTATCATATGCACACACTTTCAGATCAGGGGAACACACTAGTCTACTTTATATAAAACACTGCACTCTTTGATTTTCTTTTTTTTTTTTATTGTGAGTTTTAAGACAATCACAAAAAATAGACCTGAGACAATTGAAAAACAGAGACGGCCAAAACAGCAGACAACAGATCTCAAGTGACACTGAACAAAAACATAAGATAAATAAAAAACAAACTAAGAATTTAGGGTGAATTGGTAAGCGTGCTATGAGATAGTGTGTGTGTGTGTGTGTGTGTGTGTGTGTGTGTGTGTGTGTGTGTGTGTGTGTGTGTGTGTGTACGTGTGTGTGTACGTGTGTGTGTGTGTACGTGTGTGTGTGTGCGCGTAATGTACTGAAAAAATGTAGAAAACAACAATAATTGTTATCATTGTCATCAACATCAACATCATTATCCATGACAATGTTACAACTACTAACATCATCCACACTGTCATTATACTGTATCTAATAATAACAAAAATACTGATCATAGTAATCATAATAATAATCATCATAATCATCATAATAATCGTCATAATCACTGTCATGTTCAACAGTCATCGTCATTATCCTTGATACCATCCATCCATCCATCCATTTTCTTCCACTTGTCCGTTGCCGGGTGTTATGTCTTCTTACTTTGGAAGTCTTGTAAACATCCTGTGATTTTCTTCTTGTAAAACATGAAATGCTTTTCTTTAGGAATGCTGCAATATGTAAAGTTAATGTGGACATTTGTAATTGTGTAATTCAGGAATTTGTAATGTAAGTGTTATATTGTATGAAAACACAAGATGTTGTATTACTGTATCCGGAATGTAAAACATTTTGAATATGGGGGTAGGCACTTATAAGCTTTCTTGCTTCGGCCTACTGCTTTTGAGTTTTTGTTACTTTATTTATTTTCTGCACTGTAACAGTGTTAATGTAAATAATGTAAATAATCATTCAAATAAATCAAATAAAAAAAATGTACCTGAAAATGACTCCTTTAAATCACAACTCAATGTAAATGAATTAACCTCTTAACCTCCGCCTTAACCGAGGTCGGCGTTACCCAAATCTAAAAGCTTCTGGACTGGAGAGTAACAGTGTAACGCCTCATTTGAAAGCCAAGACCTACTAAAGTGATCGTAACTTGTTTGTCACGTTATCGCCGTGTTTTTCGTCACTTTTTTGTTGCTATTTTGATGCTTTTTTTTTTGGGAAGCTTTTAGATTTGGGTAAAGCCAAACTGGAGAAAAAGTGCTCGGTTCAGGCGGGGGTTAAGAGGTTAAAATGTGCTGTCATGTGAGTAGCAACAGGAGTGAGTAAATATGTCTTTGTTATTGATCCTCCTGCTTGTTCAAACCTCTAAAACAATGATCTGTATCTGGACATAAAAAGAGATGATTTGATAATTGCTCCGGGATTCTCCAGCTACGTAAACACGCCAGGGCCTGGACAACACGCCTGCACCGCTTCATATTGAATTTCAGCCCACGGATGCGCAATAAAGCATCGTAATAATAAGAACCCGGAGCGACTTGTGGCTTCGGGAATAAATGAGACTAAATATAGCGCTGCGTAAAACCGGAATCCGCCGCTTTGACGCGTTTAGGCAGAAACATCACACATTCATCTCCAGGAAATGGAAAGGTAGGAGCGTGACACGACGGAGGGAAGGGAGGGAAGGAGGGAAATATGCGTAAAAAACTCACCGAATCTCCTGTCGGCGCAGACCAGGAGGCAGCCGTGGGAGCAGAGGAGCAGGAGGAGCAGGTGGAGCGGAGGGAGAGACATGTTTATCCAACACGATGCGTAAAAAAACAAGAACTAAATAGGTTTAATTTCCAGGAGGCTAAAACGCCATGGGGGTCCGGCGGTGCGTCCAGGCCGGAGAACAGGCGCGGTGGGTCGGATGCAGAGCTGGTGGTGGATGTGGGAGGAAAAGGATACAGCGGAGGAGGGCGCGCGGAGAGCGGGAGGATGGGCGTGATCTGCCGCTACAGCTGCGCGCACACAGCGGCACCGCAGGAGGAACAGGACGCGGAGGTAATGAGAGGCAGGCCTTCACAATAAAAGCCTGGAGCTCAGAGCTGGTCAGTTTGGACAGGGATAACACGCGTTTGTGTGACGATACATTAGAGAAAGATCAACTAAACATAAGGCATTTGCAACCCTCCAAATATTTCACTAGTTTTATGTCCGGGAAATAAATATATAAAAAAACGTGTATTGTTTGCTGTTTGGACACAAATGAAGTTCTAATCAAAGACATGACATTCCCGCAGGTGCAAAACTTTTAACAGGTTTAATCAGGGCCGCCGATAGACTCTCAGGGGCCCGGGGAACGGTTCTACATGGGCCCCGCTTCCTAATTTCAACCACTTGAATAGAAAATGTGTTTCTTCATGGGTTAGTTTTGGCCCATACTTGTTTCTAGCTCTCACAATCCTCCTGCACATCTGAATTGTTCAAGCAATTTAATGATATGTACGTTTCTTTGAGCGGTGGCAAAGTGAAGCACGACCAGCCCTGAAATAAATGATAAATAAATGATACCAATACAGATGTTTCTGTTTTCCATCGCTCAGTAAATATCTGGTAAAGGCCGTCCCGCCTTCGCTCTGCCTGATCCCGTCAGACCTCGAAGCTCCACAGGAAGGGCCTGGTCGGTATTTGGATGGGAGACCGTTTGGAAACACCAGGAAGCCTACGGTGAATGCAGTGAGGTTGGTGGTCGGAGGGGCCGGTGGCACAGACTGGTAGCCTCACTTTCGTCAGTCTACCCCAGGGCAGCTGTGGCTACAGTAGCTTACCAACACTGAGTATGGCGTGAATAAATAATGACGACAGTGTAGCGCTTTGAGAAAACTAATAAATAAATAAAAAATATTATAATTAAAGCAAACAAAGGGTTGTTGTTGTTGTTGTGTTTCAGATGGTTAGGGATGAGTCCGGGTCCAGGCGGTGGAGCGATCCTGCTTTTGTGGTGTCAGGGCCCAAACTGTGGAACTTGCTCCTCGTCGTCACTGACCTGCCACTGTTTAAGTCCAGACTACAGACTTATTTAGACGGGTCCACCATCACGCCTGCTGTACTTTGTCCTGTTTTACAGGTGTTTTTACATTTTAGGTCATTTAATTTTGACATTTTTGCAAGATTTCACTTTGCACTTGCCTCATGTAACTGATGTTTCTTCAATGAAAACTATAAAGTAAAATAAATTACTCCCATGCATGATCTAATATGGGGACAGGTCAGAGATATGCCCAGACTTCCCTCTCCCCAGACACTTCCACAGCTCCTTGTGAGCACCGGGAGCATCCAGGCCTTTGTGGAGGAAACTCAGTAACATATCAAATATTCTAACAATTGAATCAAATGTGGAGTGTTTGCATGAATGTGGTCAGTAACTGGACACAGTACCTGGACACAGTAACAGTAACTGGACACAGTAACCTGGACACAGTAACAGTAACTGGACACAGTACTGACACAGTAACAGTAACTGGACACAGTACCTGGACACAGTAACAGTAACTGGACACAGTATCTGGACACAGTAACAGTAACTGGACACAGTATCTGGACACAGTAACAGTAACTGGACACAGTATCTGGACACAGTAACAGTAACTGGACACAGTACCTGGACACGGGCTGGTGTTGCATAGCCGAACAAAGCGCTTTAATTAAAAATACAATTACAAGACATTATTCATGACTTTACAAAGGAATAACTCTGGGTAGTTTTTAAGGCACAAGTTAAAAAGAAGGCGACGTCCCAGAGGCCAAGCTTCATCAAAATATATCATTAATACACAGAAAATAGATATATTAACTCTATGCTGCACTATCGGCCACTACAGCCACGTTTATCAACATTCCACTTCGCTGCCAGCATTTTAGGATTAAACACGGATCGTCTAAGCTTCTCTAAATATAGATCTGTCCCTTATACGACAGAATAACGATGACGCTTGTGTACAGATTAAAATAAACATGTGGAGCCTTGAAGAGCGACAGCTTTTGATCAAACTGAAAAAACTATGCTAATAAAATATGTATCGTATATAAATATGCACTGGAGTCCAACAGAGAGATCAGCCAAAACATTACGACCACCTGCCTCGTCACAGGAAGCCACAATATAATCACTAAATCTTACTAACACAACCTAAGACAAACACACAATGGAAAAAGTTCAGTTTGAGTCTTGATTTTAGTTCCATTTTTGCCTCGTTTTGGTCCGGATGGAGGCTGAGACACTACAGGTAAATGCTTTTGGGCCAAATTGGTTTCTTAATATATAAACTTTCATCTGGAAACAAAAAAAAACCCTAATCTTCACAATAACATGTTCAACTATTGCACTGATTCCATGTTTCTCCACAGATTTATTTGGGAAATTGTCATTTCAAGGCCATTTTCTCACATTAGTGCGACATCATCTCCACTTTCAGCAGCTCCTCCACTGCAAAAAGCAATCTTGAAATAAGTACTAAGTCCTTGATTGAGAGCTTCATTTCAAGAAATCTGTCCATGGGGCAAGATATTTACACTTACATTAAGATAAACAACTACAGTTTTATTTCAAGTAAATAAGGATATATATATATATATTTTTAATCTAGTTTGGAGTGCAGTGATTTCTTTATCCTAATCTAAGTGTAAATCTCTTGCCCCATGGACAGATTTCTTGATATTAGACAAAATTACTTATTTCAAGATTACTTTTTGCAGTGTACAGACTTCAAACTTTCCAGTCTTGGACTAACAATATTTTTGTAATACCTCACCTGATTTATTAAGTTTTATATTTCAGAAATCAAGGCGAAATTTAAATTTGTACAGATTTTTCCACTAATAAACCATGAATTTAACCCAACTCCATTATTCAGATTTTGTTGCTGAAAGTATTTTTATATGAAAACCTGAAATGACAGAAAACTTGCAATACATGTATTCCTCATATTTATGTCCGTAATCTACAGCAGAAGTTTCAAATGTATATCTCTACATTTAAAAAGCCTCACTATTCACCTGCAGCGTCTCGCCTCAAGTCTTTAAAAGGAAACTGCCGACAAACCCCCCAAAATGCAACGATAATGAAGTTTATTCCTTGTACCACTTTTGACACGGAGCCCTGGCCTGCAGACTGAACACATCAAAAGTGCAAAACTAGCTCTAAACAAGGAATAAACTCATTTTCCTGCATTTCGAGGAGCTAAAATCAGCCGCACTATGTGGAGCCCGACGTCGTAATGTTTTGGCTGATTTATCTAACTATAGCACGTCTTTAAAAGTGTTATCACTGAAGCTGGTTATGGCTTTCTTACAGGCACTAAAAGCTTCTTGAATACATTCTGCTACACGCAAGACAGTGGAAGGTCTCTAGCGCCCTCTAGTGCAAATGAATAGCAATCACCACCGACATTGAAGCGCCTGACCTGGACTTACTTCAGCGTTAAACACAGTTTTTGTTTTTTTTGTTTTTTAAATACTATGTAAACTGGATATGGCCACGAGAGCAAGAAAACATTCAGTAAAACACACTTTTTGGTCGACAAATGTAAGAAATAGGTTTTGTTTTTCTGACTGTTCGCTTGTACGTGACCTGCACGACACAACGCTACAGTCAGTTTGCAAAGGACTTGAAATCGATGTCTTTTCTTTAGCGACTACTAAAAAGATGAAGCCAATACTTGTGATTTCTTTGGCGCGGAGAACCGACTGCTTCCTCAGCTTTGGAATAAAAACAAGTGGAAAGAGTGTAATACAGTAGTAGCTTTTGGCCATAAACAGACAAACCTGATCCTCTCCGATCTCATTGTACATATTTACAAAGTCTACATGATCATTACATGTACATTCGGAATAAAATAAAGTCCCTTCACGTGTCTTAAAGGGGTGAGCGACTGGTGAGTGGTAAATGCTTTCTGAATACGCCGTAGTGAGAGAAAACAAAGATCTGCAGGTGAAGCCGGAGGCGTGGACGGGTTCAGATGAGGTTCATTTTCCTCGTCCCGTCTGCGCTCAACTCGAACCTGCAGGAAACAAGATCAACGTAAATGAACCATCTGGAGAATTATCTTACTGTGTCGGACTGAAACGAGAGGCGGGCGACAGATCGTCTACGAAATAATAACGAAATCGCTGTTTGGAAGATACTGTACGCGAGTTTATCACGGAAACATTTGGGGGAATTATTTCCTTATTTTTTATCTGGAGAAAAATATGTTAAAAAATATGGGGAAGGAACTGTGGGGAAAAAATGCAAAAAATAAATGTGTAAAAATAAATTAATTTAAAAACATAGGGATGGAGAAAATGGAGAAATGGGGAGAAACTAAGGAAACATTGTAAAATGCTCTTTTGACGTCTTAACTTTTATACAAAGTCCCCACATTTGTTAACTACAAATGGCACCAATTCAAACCTCTGCAAGAATATCACAGACCTCGTGAGTTGATGTCAAATACATGGTGGTCCTTTGTTACAACTATCCCACTACCGAGGTAAGTTGTAACAGTTAGACAAAAGAAATAAGAACAGAGGCCACGACATGTAATAAGCTTCAAATAGAGCTGTATTTAAATAAAAGAACAATGTCTCTCTCTCTCTAACCTGTCATGGAGTCAGTCCATAATACAGGTCTGCTGTCTGAGTCAAACACTCAGCCAACACTTCCTCCTCCTCAGAGGAAACTCTGTTGATGCTTCAGTGTGACCTACACTGGGATGATCACTGGACCCTGGTCTCTCAGCTTCTGCAGTGTTTTACAGTATCTGCTCAGTGTTAATGGCAGATCACATGTGCCTTTGTAACTGATCTGACCTGCCCTTCTTTCTGACCACATCAGAGGCTTTTTTTATAAACATTATCTGGCACAAATCTGTCAGTCTTTCTTTTCCACTGTTTAGGCATTCTGTAAAAGTATTAAATCAAGTAAGTGTTATTAACTGTATATAGGGATGATTGTGTTACAACCATCCCTACCCCTGTCAGCCATTGTTTAGCTCTATCAGCATAAAGGTTTGAAATTAGCAGGGGAAATGTGCATCACATTGTGCCTGAGAAACTACAATTTAATCTAATGTAAGTCATATGGTTTTATGTGCAATAGTATAAGCACTAAACAAAATATAGTCTTGGTAAAAATTTACTTTTTACCACAAAATAATTTTTTTCTCTATAGAATCTGCATGAACCTGTTTACAACCTTGACAATCACCATGTGGGATCAGGGAGGAAGTGGGTAAACACTGATATGATCATGTGACTCTTATCTTATCCCTGAGTGGTGGAATTGGTGGGAATTGGAATTGGTTACAACCATACCCCATCTCCCCTATATACTATTATTGTATAATATGAAACTGGAAACTGCAGTCAGTGACGTTACAGTGCTTTTAAACACTAGCTATTATTTCTGTGCGGTGTTGAGAATGATTAGTCTCATCTGCAAACAGTGACTAAAGTGAATACATTCACTGAATTACACATAAAAAGGAAACACTCACCACTGTGTAAATCCTTTAGCGATGTCGTCGTTGGTCAGATCCACCAAAACCTGGGAACAAAAGGATTTGTTCTAAAAGTGCTACAAACGATCGCAGACGAGTTATTACTTTGACTGTCATCACGAAGTATATATGAGTGCGTTTACAAGGGCTCGAAATTCCCCGTTATTATCGGGAGTTTTTAATATTCTGGTTTTGTCTTTGATATAAACGCAGTTTCCCGATTATAAAAACCCGAAAATAGCAGTTTCCCGATTTTGAGAAACCCAGAGTTTCTGGCTGGGATTTTCCGTCAGTAACCGGGATATAACTTCATGTAAACTCTATTTTCCGGTTTTAAGAAACTTCCCATTTATTGCACAGTTAATCGTAAACAAACATGGCGGCAGCGAGTCTGAAGAGCTCCTGTTTCTGGAGTCAGGAGGAGACGGAGTTTTATATTTAACCATGAAAGAATATTAGTGAATATTTAAGATGGAAAGAAGCGTCGTAATGTGGATTTATGCGAAACTGTCGGTGACCGTTTGAAGGCGGCTGGTTTTCCTCCGGACGCAGAGAGGAGTCGACCACGACACAGAGCCGGATTAAGTTTTTCCTCCACTAACTATGGGTGAACTCCATCAGCTCCACTCTCTCACACCGGCTTTAACCTTCTCCCAGAGCTCCCTGTCCACTCGGTGATAAAGACAGACTCAGGACGGGTAAAGGTCAGGAATTATCCACAATCTGCCGTCACTGTCGTAGCTCAGGATGTCGAGGACGAGCAAAACATTGAGCCCAAAGTGACTCAAAAGAACAAGCCTCACAATAAGCCTCACATTTATGCTTTTCATATTTCCACCGTATTGTGCTCAGAATGTAATGTATGCGCCTGCGCGGACAGAGCTTAAATTCGAAAAGCCAGGTTTCCTTATTTGATCATGTAAGCAAGGAATTTGAGTTTCACGATTTCTCAGTGTCATATAAACACCATATCCCCAAAACTGCCATAACCGGAATATAGCGAATAACGGGAATTTTGAGCCCTTGTAAACACACTCTTTAACACAGTGTATTATATCACCTTTCCCAGCAGCCCTCTGTGTTTGGAGAGCAGCCCTCCTCCGTTCTTCACGGCCACGTCCAGAGTGCGTCTGTGCAGCTCCACCACGGAGACGCTGAACTCAAACCTACAAACACAAGGGTTAATCCACCGAGTAATGCTTTATTTAATGTTCGTATTTCCTCACGTCTGGTCGTAAACCGGGTTGAGGTTCTTCTTGAAGGTGCTGGTTTTCCTGCGGCCCGACCTGCGTTTGTCCGGGAGCAGATACAGGCGCACGTACGGGTCCGAGCCGTGGTCCGTGAACGCGCTCAGGTTTCTGCAAACGCAAAAACAGACTTATTTAAAGAGCGGGTTTCACACGTTTGGTAATAATATCATAACTTCATCACGATCTCACACTTTGTTTGAGAATGAAATATTGATCTAAAACTAAATATCCACTAGTTTCACTTAGGACGAACAGTACTTTCTCTTAAAGGGGGGGTATTATGTAAAATGGACTTTTTCAAGCTTTATATCATGTTATTATGTCATTCCCTCATTAAACACATGCCTGGAGTGTTGACTTGGCTCATTCACATATTTTTGAGTAATCAGTAAAAACTTAGACGGCAGCCATTTTAGGTGTAGCTATGCCTCAGTCCTCCTAGGAACGCCCCCACCTCCTGGAGACGCCTCTGGACCTTTCGTCACCAGCCAAGCCACCAACCACTGCTCCTCAGCTCAGCAGAGCCCCCTCCCCGCACAGTAGTGTTGTTTAGATGCCACAGCAGTGTGCTGAAGGGGCGTGTCGGAAAGCTTCTTAAAGAGACAGAGGCCTATTTCAAGACGTTCAGTACAGCCATTTTGAGAGAGCAATTTTATTCAAGGCAGTTATTTTAATTTACTGCATATACAGACCAACAGAAGGTTACGTCATCATTGTAGTATGCTATAGACTGGTGCTATGTGATTGAAAAAGCATAATACCCCCTCTTTAAAATATCCAACAACAAACATGAAAGTAACATAAAAGTACTACATGAGAAAAATGGGGAAAATGTACAGATGATAAATATTGAGCTAAAATGTATTGTTTATCATTTGCTTAGTTGCTTAGTATGGGAAGTGTTTTATTCTACGATGAAAGGATTATGCTTTGGCAGAGATGGAGAGGTGAGGAGAGCGTTTCCTGGATACGTAGGAGGGCCAGGTCTGTTTTTGATAAGAGAGCGACTTTGTAACATTGTTAAAATATCAATAAAGTGTCAATTAGCAGAATAGAAATCAGTCCAATGTTTCTAAAGGGCCTGCTGCTCATGTAACTGCTTCTTCAGAGATTGATCGTTCAGAGATTTGTCCACAAACGACGAGTGCTTTATGTGATCTGACACGTTATCCAATAAAGACGGTTGTAGATCCGTAGCCACAGTAGCAGCGCTTGCTCCAGTCATGTACCTGCAGGAGTGCACGACCACGATGAGCTTGTTCCTCTGGGAGCTGTGTCGGATGGTGAGCTGGATCTCGCCCAGAGGGAAAGGACTCGAGCCGCTGCAGCACAACAGGACAGAGAAATATTATTATTCAAGTGTTCAAGGCTGAAACAGGCCAGGAAAACATGTACATGAGTCAGTTTAGTGTAATGTGCGTAATGTGATCTGGGACAGTACAGCTCACACTCGAGTCACTTTCGATGTAATAACTCGGTTTCCAGTCGTTTCTAACTGAGGTGGAAAATGTTAAAGCCGGTATTATAATAATTTCAAACATCTCGATCCATATTCCACAATTTGTTTGTCAGAATAAGCTATAATGGTCTAAACGTCCTTGGCCTGTCACTGCAAATCACCTCTTAAAAGTACAAATACTGCAGTAGTAAACATACTTGTGTAGTTGTGAGAGCCGGTTCCACAGCTCCTGCTCAGTGAAGGGGTTTAAAGTACTAATACTGCAGTAGTAAACATACTTGTGTAGTTGTGAGAGCCGGTACTGCAGCTCCTGTTCAGTGAAGGGGGTTAAAGTACTAATACTGCAGTAGTAAACATACTTGTGTAGTTGTGAGACCCGGTTCCACAGCTCCTGCTCAGTGAAGGGGTTTAAAGTACTAATACTGCAGTAGTAAACATACTTGTGTAGTTGTGAGAGCCGCTACTGCAGCTCCTGCTCAGTGAAGGGGTTTAAA
Source organism: Neogobius melanostomus (assembly GCA_007210695.1). Lineage (NCBI taxonomy): Eukaryota > Metazoa > Chordata > Actinopteri > Gobiiformes > Gobiidae > Neogobius > Neogobius melanostomus. The sequence goes on from VHKM01000828.1 coordinate 183,691, forward strand.
GTACTAATACTGCAGTAGTAAACATACTTGTGTAGTTGTGAGAGCCGCTACTGCAGCTCCTGCTCAGTGAAGGGGTTTAAAGTACTAATACTGCAGTAGTAAACATACTTGTGTAGTTGTGAGAGCCGGTACTGCAGCTCCTGTCAGTGAAGGGGGTTAAAGTACTAATACTGCAGTAGTAAACATACTTGTGTAGTTGTGAGAGCCGGTACAGCTCCTGTTCAGTGAAGGGGTTAAAGTACTAATACTGCAGTAGTAAACATACTTGTGTAGTTGTGAGACCCGGTTCCACAGCTCCTGCTCAGTGAAGGGGGTTAAAGTACTAATACTGCAGTAGTAAACATACTTGTGTAGTTGTGAGAGCCGGTTCCACAGCTCCTGCTCAGTGAAGGGGGTTAAAGTACTAATACTGCAGTAGTAAACATACTTGTGTAGTTGTGAGAGCCGGTACTGCAGCTCCTGTTCAGTGAAGGGGTTAAAGTACTAATACTGCAGTAGTAAACATACTTGTGTAGTTGTGAGACCCGGTTCCACAGCTCCTGCTCGGCCAGGGGGTTTGAAATGTCCGAGGCGATGGAGGGCGTGGGCTCCTTGCCGCCCGGCAGGTGCAGCTGTGACCCGGCGATGTTGAGGTTGGACTGGGAGAGGCCCATCCCGAACACGTCGCCCCCGTTGGAGACCGCCCCGGGAGTGCGCGGGGTTTGGTCCTGAGTGTCCGACACTGACGAGGTTTTGAGGGCGGAGTCTGAGGAGATGGAGGGGCGGGGCGTCGAGGAGGAGCTGGACTTAGAGATCGGCACTGAGGAGGGGGCGGGGTCTGAGCCGGAGTCTTTGTCCACAGACAAGATCTGGAGGGAAACAAGTTAAAAATCACTTTACACTTTTAAATGATTAGATTTAGTTTTTTTTAGCTTTTCTAGGCCGTTAAGTCGTAACAACTTCAGATAAAATAAGGCCTCTCTTATTCTTACTGCTATGCACCGGATCTGATCTGGCTTCAAATTAAAGTATAATTTGTTAATATAGTAACAGGTAAACCTTTTCAGTCTTTGATCAGATTAAATATGTGGATGAGACACATTCATATCGCACTCGGCGTTGCTCGCACTAGTTTTATGATAAAGCCTGTTCTGTTTAGAACCGTCCAATTCTGGAATGATCTACTTAAAGCTCTTTGTGCAGTTTATATTCCTTTAAAAGCAGAGGTTGTGTAGAACTGCTGCATAATGTCTCATTTTAAGATGTTATGGCATTATAGTCGTTTTTGCATTTTTCTTTGTACTTTTAATCCTCATTTTTTGTAAGTTTTGTCTCATTTTAATATTTTAATGTAACCCCAGGAAGATTAGTGACCACTATGGTGGAGCTAATGGGGTTTCCAATAATAATAAACTAGCAAGCAATGTTTGACTTTCTGAATATCTCAAATATGGCAGATAGGGATGGGTACCGAACCCCGGTATCATAACGGCCCCGGGGCCACGTGTGTCGGTCCACCCGGACCGATAAGCTCCAGCCTTAACGGTCTTCTTAACGGGGCTGCTGCGCTCAAATAATCACTCCCCCCTCATGGATGCGTTCGATGCATCGGATCTGTTTCATCCCCGCTACCCCACACGAAAGTGCAGGGTGTCACCCCTGCGCTCTGCCACTGCCCTGTCTCCCCTCTGCAGCCGTGTGCAGCGAGACAGGTGCGCACGGAAAGACACGCGGTGTTACGAGCTGCTACCGCTAACCCGCGGTAAAAAGCGAAACGTAACGACTTCGTATTGAACAGACAGACGAACAACTCGCACTTTTCTTCTTTCACAATACCCAAACTAAAGAGTTTCGGGTGGAGTCTATTTTTCCACAAACGGCGTACAGAGTGGCATGTACGTGCACATGCGTGCGTGCTCTCACGTGCACGTCAGCGCGAGCCGGTGTCGACCCGCTGGACACAAGCTGAGAAGCAGAAAACAGTTCATTATTTTACTGCACTAAGTTTTCATTTGGAGCTACAGCCAAATCTAACCAACAGCCTTGATTTACTAGATAATAATAATGATTTTTTTTTTTTAAAGCGACGTAAGTGAAGTATTTTAACTCCCATATATTAAGTGTATGCGCAAAGTGGAAATGAAATGTAGAGTAATAAATAAATAATATAGACCAAGGATTAATGCCTACATATACAGTAGTCTCAATCTACCTATATACAGTATATTTTTCTGTTAAAGTACCGATAAGAGTACTGTTAAAGTACCGGATCGATAAGGAGTATCGATAAGAGTAGTAGTATTGATAAATCCTTAACGATACCCATCCCTAATGGCAGATTAGAATATCTGTTGGTTAATCAGAGCAAACTGGGACGTCCCGATTTCAGAAACAGAAACACATTTTAAGGGACAGAGCATTTATCTCCATATTAAACTGGTTACATTTTCATAAGAAATGTGTGTAGGAAACTGAATGCTGATATTTGCAATGAATTTAATTGAATTTATTTCATTGCCTTTTTGTCTTAAGGATCACATTTTTTCCACCTTCTAAACTTGTAGAACATGGCATATAGCGAATATTGTCAAAGAATAATACACATAAGTGATTTAATCTTTGCAAATAATTATTAAAATGGCTGGCATTTTGAAACAGAACAGTCAGATTATATTTTGCATGTGAACGTAAGTTGAAGGCGTTCTTATCTTCTCCCGGCCCTGTGTGAAGGGTTTTGTTTTACTTGTGTCATGTGAAAAGTGCTATACACATAAGATTCCATTCTCAACTCATTTCCAAGAATACGTGTGTCCCCAAATGAACCATTACAGTTCAGACGATGATAGTGACGGAGACAAAAGCCTGGTCAAAGCTGTCACATAACATTAAATGAAGCGTTTACCCAGAGAGCCATCTTCATCTTGAGCGTGGAGGTGGGCCCCGTGGTCCTCAAAGCGAAGTGCTTCTCCAGAGTCATGTCCTTGGCCTCCAACAGAGACTGCAGCGGGACAGTCAGGTTCCCCAGCGAGCACTCCTGTTTATCACAACGCACCTGGAATACAGCACACAGCAGAGAATATTCACCTTATTCCAGACGTTCCCTTCACTCCTATTAGTTAACATAGGACTGAAGAAGTCCAGAGAAAATCAGTTACTACACGGACACAAAGCCGATTTTAGGCCACGCACAGAAACAGCGCAGTGTTGACTTGATGGTGTAAATGAACATTTTACACAAATCAATCTTCTAAACATTTTCCCTTGTTCTCTGCTTAATGAACGGACTTCACGCTCTACCGGAAGAGTCAATACAAAGCAAGAGCTGAACCGTGGCAAAACGAGGCAAATGTGGGCGAGGTGGAATAATGTGAATAGCCGTAAGTATAACCACATTTGAAAGATCATAAAACGCAGAGGCTGCAGTTTTTACCTCGACTTCCAGCTCCTGAGATCTGGGATTATGGACCAGGAAAGTGAAGGCTTCCTCCCAGACCGGCTCGTTGGTTTTATAACGTACCTGGGAAAAAGAAACAAGCACAAAATATCGGATGAACGACACGTTTGACCCATTTCACAAACACCAGATTATACACCCAATAAAGATCTTAATGCAACACTTTTGTTTTTGCTCTCATTTTTGATGGGGGAAACTCAGAGACATACAACGTTTTACTGTAGATGCAGTTGACCCATTTCTCTCAAATATTGATCACATATCTGTCTGTGTTTGTGAGCACTTCTCCTTTGGTGTGGCACGTCAGGATGCAGAATAGCTGTCAGTGTCATGTGCCTGACGCAGAGCAGCACTGTCCTTAGGAGTTGATCGGGCCGTTGCCAGTGGAATGTTGGCCCTCTTCAGTGGTTGGGCAAAGTTGGCACTGGAACACGCCGATCCAGAGCATCCCAAACATAATCAATGGGTGACATGTCCGGTGAGCGCTGGCCATGCAAAAACTGAGATGTTTTCAGCTTCCAGGAATCAGCACAGATCCTTACAACATGGGGCCGTGCATCACGCTGCAACATGAGGTGACGGTCGTGGAGGAACGGAACAACAATGAGCCTCAGGATCTCGTAATGGTGTCGCTGTACATTCAAAATGGCGTCAATAAAATGCACCATAACAAACGCCTGCCCACACCATACACTCCCACCGCCCAGTGTTAATTTCGTCGACTAAAATATTTAGTCATAATTTTAGTCAAAGTTATATTTTTGTGACTAAAATTGGACTAAAACAAATTAAAAGTTTTTCATGAGACTAAAACTGTGACTAAAATGTCCAGATATTTCGACTAAAATAAGACTAAATGAAAATGAAAAGGAGAGACTAAAATCATCCAAACTTCTATTGACCGTCTGAAAGAGCCTCAGATCATGTAAATTCTCTGCCAAAGGAGCAGCTCTGAGCTTTGTTCATGTGGAGCAGCTCCATGAAGCCGAGGAGCTGATTAAATATGATTATAATGAATATTATAATCATATTAAATTTAGTCGACTAAATTTACTTGCAATTTTAGTCGACTAAAACTAGACTAAAATTGAAGATATTTTTTTGACTAAATCTCGACTCAAATTGAATTACATTTTCGTCAAAAGACTGAGACTAAAACTACATTAAAATACGTTGTCAAAATTAACACTGCCACCGCCACCATGGCACAACTCCATTCACAACGATGAGGTCAGCAAACCGCTCACCACATGACACCACACGATCTTCTGCCCGCCCTGAAACCAGTGGAAACCAGGATTGATCTGTGAACGCCTCTCCATCGTGCTGGACACCATCACAGTCGGTTAGGACTCCGAGCTGCAGTCAGGTGGACACCCCAATGAGAACGACAGAGAATGAGCTTCCCTGAGACAGTTTGTGCAGAAAGTCTTTGGTTATCAAAGAGACCAGCTGTCCGAGGCTGGTCTCAGAGGATCTTGGAGGTGAACGTGCTGGATGTGGACGTCCTGGTCTGGTCTGCGGTTGTGAGGCAGGTTGGATGTGATGGCAAATTCTCTGAAACGGCTTATGCCGGAGAACTGAACATTCTGTGGCATTGTGCTGTGTGTAAAACTGACCATTTCAGAGTGTCCTTTTATTGCGGACAGCCTAAGGGACACTGACCTTGCTCTCGAAGTGTTTGTGGCCCATTCTGAACTGCACGAACGGACTGGGATCACTCGTCACCTTTTTACCCGACTGAGAAGAGAAGAGCAAGTTATGCACCGTAATAATCAGGACAAACGATCCACACAGTTAATCAACCAGGAACACATTAAAATCAACTTACTCACATTAAAATCAACTTACTCTGTGCGTCATTTATACGAGATTATTGGAAGATTTTGCACTTGATGATAACAAATCAAAATGCACAAATTAAAAATATGATTAAAGATTTATTTTAACAAGAGTAGAATGGGCGTGACAGAAATAAGAAAAAAACTAAAGAAAGAACATTTCCCCAAACGTGAAGAAATCAAAGTAAATCAAAGAATGAGATGTTTTCTTAAATATATCGTATTCGAGTTGCACCACGTTTGATGAGTTTGATGAACGTGATTAGTTTGTTAGCACATGCTGACACTCAGGAATCTGGGATTTCTGAGGTTTAGTTTTATTCACCACATTCACTGCATCAAACTCAATATGTGGATCTTTTTGTTCTGCTTTTGCTGAAGCGACAAGTCAAATACGAGCACCGCCACAGAAGCTTTGTTCTGAACCAAACCGGTTTCTAATCCTCATGTCTGTGTTTTTATTCTGAAACCGAGACAAAGGCATTTCTTGTAATGGACGTTTAAACAGGCATAATTGTGGTAAAGCAGTTAGCGCTCGTGCTGGAAGGTCCCGGGTTCTCCCTGTGTCTGCGTAGGTTTACGCTACTACTAAAACATGTATTCTGATGGACTTTAACGATTGGTCTATATTTGTATCTTAAACTTTGTTCTTTCCTGTGAGTTTAAAGGGGCTTGATGCAAGTTGGCCATTTTATACTGACTACTGCCACCTCAGGTCTAACGTGTAACTGCAGGTTCTATATTAAAGGGATATTTCAGGATTTTTGACAGTGGGCCTCATTTCCTAGTTATCCAGAGTGTTGTTGATGTCTGGAGATATTTTTTTCTTAAGAAGAGCATTTCTATGGTATCAGTTAGCCTGCATTAAAACAGTCTGACCCACTCCACAGTGCACCTGAGGTAAATCACTTATAACACCAGACTAACCATATAAATGTCTGTGTTAATAGAATCATTTAAAATAACTTATATTTGAGCAGCATCAGCTTCGTGGCTGTAAGCTAACACAGCGGCGGAGTGATCTGCGAGAAAATAGTCCCTCAAAATGCGGTAATTCATGTGATACAAGGTCAGTTATATTTCAAACATTATTCCATTAACACAGGCATTTATATGGTTAGTCTGGTGTTATAAGTGATTTACCTCAGGTGCACTGTGGAGTGGGTCACACTGTTTTTAATGCAGGCTAACTGATACCATAGAAATGCTTTAGCCTTGCCCTAGCCTAGCGACACTAGACTCTTCAAATATAAGAACTGCATGAATTTAAGAAAAAAATATCTCCAGACATCAACAACACTCTGGATAACTAGGAAATGAGGCCCAATGTCAAACATCCTGAAATATCCCTTTAAGCTGCATGACGGCATTTCGGACCCAAAGTAACAACTTTTTGCAGGATTTTAGAGGCAGTTGTGCTGAACAGGTCTGGGCTCATTCTACACATTAGGACATTGCTGGAACATGTAGGGGGAGGAAAATACATAATTTTAACATTTTTAAACTCCGTATAGTCTCTCTAATTAATACTGAATATTAAAGCTGAGGTTCCGGACTTTTTGTTGTTGTAGAGTCGCCTCAGAGTAAACATAATAACAGATGTTGCATCGTCGTCACCTAATATTTATTGAGCGATGGAAGATAGAGTCTAAATTAGTGCATCTAAACGTGCTTGTAAGTAATTTGCTTAAACAACAGGAATATGCAGGAGGGATTGTGACAGCTAGAATAGAGTTTTTTAACACAATTTTAACATGAAAAATCAGGTACTGTACATCAGCTTTAAACACTGCACAGGCATAAATCCCAAGAATAACATATCTCTTTCTATTTAGCTAAGCATGACCAGTTCAACACATTCATAATATAGAAATAATTTTTGGGGAATCTCTCGACACGATAACGATAGAAATGTGCTTAAAATATGCAGCTAAATGTGTTGCTCAAAAGAGAGAACTGACTTTATGATGAACTATTAAACTTTAGAAATAACACTTTATACTTTTTTGTTGAAATATTTTTACTGCCATTTTTCACTAAGTTTTAGAATCTTTGCTGCTTTTTGGTCATTGACGACTTTCTGTGCGTCTTCCATGCAACAATATTGATACACTGCCCACCCCTACTATATTAATATCAGCCCTCTGGTTGTGGGTTCGACTCCTGACCCTGTGCGACTGTGGCAGAGCGGTTAGAAACAAAAAGCCTCCACATCTTTGACAGACGCAGTGAATGTGTGAACATGTCGCTCCTGGTAATGATGTGGATGGTGTTGGCGTTAGCGGCTGGTTACCTTTAAGACCTTACTGACCGAGGCCGTCTTCAGGTGAGCCCGGGTCAGACACACACAGACACATACAAAAGGGTTAATCAATGCAGAGAGGAGTGGGTCCCCAAACCAGGACGTCCCAACACAGAAAACACACAGATGATCTAGTTAGTGACAAGATTGATATTAAAACAGAGATGATTCTTAAAGGGACAGTTCAGTCGATTATCTTTTTATGATTCTGATTTGAGGAGACTGAATGCTGATATTGACTAACAAACTGAATCAAGACTAAATGAATCTGTGGATTTATTGGTGTTTAGCCCGTCTAACCCTCAGTAAATCCTAAAGGAGCTCCACTGTCTGGAGGTAAATTATTTATGAAATGCAGGTGAAATGATAAAAGCATGTACTGGCCAGAGTTAAGACAGAACCACAATCTTTTGGATTAATGGGCAAATACTCTGCCACTTCTGCTGCTTAAAGTGTCCTGTTTCATCCCCGTCCACCAGAGGGCGACGCTACAAGCATCAAATGTTCCTTAGTGCGTGGTTCATGCTCCATAAGTAATATATTTCTGGCAGAAATCGAGAATCTCTAGTCGTAGTTACATTTATAAGTTCTAGAAGAAATACAAGTTTAAGTTTTGCTGCAGACATTAGGACCAATTTCTCCTCACTCTGTCTCTGTGAACTGTCCCTTTAAGAGTGTGAGATGATTACAGACAGTTTGAGTGATCTTTAACAAACACACAGATACAAGGGGCTGAGGTTATGAACGCCGTGAAGGATGATTGAAGATGATTGTTCATGAAAATAATATGGTTTTAAAGAAATAAAAAAAGACACTTTAAAGTTGTGCCTCTCTGTCACTGACTGATCAAATACAAATGGCGTCTGAAGGCTTTCATTAAATTAGAAGTGACTAAAGAAAAGACAAAATAGGACAAAACTGCAGGAGCTTCAGAAATAACCCCACCTAGGTTTACACTCATGTTCCTGTGATGAAACTCATTTGTTTATATAGAGAGTGGTAAAAGTTATGCTTTAACTCATTATTAATTAAAAGGTAAATAACAAAAGGGTCACAGATTAATATCATGTGTTTTGACCACAAACTACACTCAAACTCCGGACTCAGGTCCAGCTGTGGACCTCGGGGTTATTTGTCTGCGAGGTGAGTTTTATTGCCGTAGCCGTTAACAGAGGTTGGTGCATTCCCATAAGTTGCAGATTTGGCCTGTTGGGGAAGCGTCATAAAAAGAGGAACACAGTCTCCTGAAAGGCAGTTTCCCATCCATAGACTGTATTATGGACTGAGGAAGCGATGCTTCCCCAAAGCGTTCAGCGCAGGCTGAAGCTGAAGCTCATTTGTGCTGCAGTTTGACAGTGTAGAGCAGAAATAAAAATAGTAAAATTATAAAAATTAGGACGATGTTGTGCATGTTCAGATAAACATGTGGAGGTCAAAATGACGAGCCTGTGATCAATAACTTAGAGGCAAAAACGTTTAATAAAAGCCAGGAACTTCCAGAGCCAGCCGCCATTTCCTTATGTAACAGGAAGTAGGCCACAATAAGGCTAGTTTTACAACAAGGCTAGTTTTACTCTTTTGATTTGATTATTTCTAGGCAGAATTTCTAGGCGCAGCCAGGGGTCTGAGGGTGTCCGGTTTGGGAACCTCAGGATCTCATCTCTGCTGTTTGCAGATGATGTTGTTCTGTTGGCTTCATCAAATCAGGACCTTCAGCTGCTCTGGGGCGGTTTGCAGCCGAGTGTGAAGCGGCCGGGATGAGGATCAGCACCTCCAAATCTGAGGCCATGGTTCTCCACCGGAAAAAGGTGCTTCCCCGCTTCAGGTCGGTGGGGAGTCCTTACCTCAAGTGGAGGAGTTCAAGTATCTCGGGGTCTTGTTCACGAGTGAGGGACGGATGGAGCGTGAGATCGATAGACGGATCGGTGCAGCGTCAGCAGTGATGCGGTCGCTGTATCGGACTGTTGTGGTGAAGAGGGAGCTGAGTCAGGGGGCAAAGCTCTCGATTCACCGATCGATCTACGTTCCCTCCCTCACCTATGGTCATGAGATCTGGGTAATGACCGAAAGGACAAGATCGCGGATACAAGCGGCCGAAATGAGTTTCCTTCGCAGGGTGGCTGAGGGTGAGGAGCTCAGTTACCCGGGAGGAGCTCGGGGTAGAGTCGCTGCTCCTTCACATCGAGAGGAGCAGCTGAGGTGGCTAGGGCATCTGTTCCGGATGCCTCCTGGTCGCCTCCCTCGGGAGGTGTTCCAGGCATGTCCTATTGGAGGAGGCCTCGTGGAAGGCCCAGGACACGCTGGTGGGACTATGTCTCCGAGCTGGCCTGGTGTCGCCTCGGGGTCCCCCCAGAACAGCTGGAGGAGGTGTGCGTGGATCGGGAAGTCTGGGCATCTCTGCTCAGACTGTTGCCTCCGCGACCCGGCCCCGGATAAAGCGGAAGAGGATGGATGGATGTAAAAAAAAAAAAATACTGGATTTGACTCTTGAATTAATTCCAAATATTATACAGGGCTCGAACTGCGACCATTTTGGTCGCAAATGCTCCCAAAATTATGCCTTTGCGATCTAAAATAGAATCACTCGCATGTTTGCGACTGCAAACAAATGCTCCGGTCCACCTTAAAAGAAAACCTTCTCGTGCTACCTTAAAAACGCTTGTGTCATTGTTTTCACAAACGCTGCCTGTCAGCAACAGCAAACTTTCTGTTCTAAAATAGTTCGAGAGCTTATAAACTACGATCTGTCCTCTGTTGTGGCTCAGCGCTGCTGTCATTCCTCTCAGTCACACGCGCTGGGCCGACCTGCACCAGCCCAGCTCGCGTTCCTGCGTGTGCGTGTGCTCCGCTCTCATTCATCTGCCTGCTTTCATTGAATGAGCCACTGTATTTACGCAACTGTAGTCTCTTTATGAGAAAACGAGGAATATATATGTCATTCATAAACTCATTGGGACTGGGAACTATCTCTCCAATGACGCTCAAATCGATGTCGTGCGGAGAAGCAGCGCAAACTTCAATCCAACCCGCTCGCCCCCTCGTGCAGCTGAAAGCGAATCATCGCCGCTCTCGCAAAATACAAAACGTAAAGTCACAAACGCAATGTTTAACACGTCTTCTAAGGTTCTGGCAAAGGAGTTTGCCGCGTGTAGCGCGATCTATGGAGCTTTCTCCCACAGCACAGAGTGAGGAGAGTGAAGAGGAGACGATGAAGTGCGGTGAAGCAGGGGCGGAGCAAGTCGGGGGTTGGGGGCAGTTGGGAGGCACAAAATCTGGTGTCCCATTTATAATGTTAAAATTTAGCCTAATGAGTTTTGTAGATTACTGAATCATTGCAAACAGCTGAAATAATACTTCTAAAATGCAACAGAAGGCTGGAAGGGGCATGTGATACGTTTAAATCCTCTTCATCCCTGTTAAAAGCTTCCCTGTTTTTTTGGTTGCGCTCCTAAATTTTTGACTGTGCTCCTAAATTTCAGAATTAGGAGCACAAGCGCTACCAAGAAAAAAAGTTAATTTCGAGCCCTGTTATACAAACATGTTTTGCTAAAATTCACTCTACAGATTAATAAATGATACCATTGTCATTTACAAATGGATTTTAATTTTTACTATTTAAATGTTTACAGTTTAACTGCAATGAGCAGAATACGTTTTTCGGACCTTTGACGTCTGTGAATTTCTCATTTCTGATCTTTTATTTTAAAGTTTGAGAACCTCTGCACCAGTGTTAATTTCGTCGACTAAAATATTTAGTCTTAATTTTAGTCAAAGTGATATTTCTGACGACTAAAATTGGACTAAAACTAAATGAAACGTTTTTCATGAGACTAAAACTGTGACTATAATGTCCAGATATTTCAGTCGACTAAAATAAGACTAAATAAAAATGAAAAGGAGAGACTAAAATCATCCAAACTTATATTGATCGTCTGAAAGAGCCTCAGATCATGTAAATCCTCTGCTAAAGGAGCAGCTCTGAGCTTTGTTCATGTGGAGCAGCTCCATGAAGCAGAGGAGCTGATTAAATATGATTATAATGAATATTATAAATGCAAAGTCGACTAAATTTGTCTTAAATTTAGTCGACTTTGCCTAAATTTAGTCGACTAAATTGACTTGCAATTTTAGTCGACTAAAACTAGACTAAAATTGAAGATATTTTTTGACTAAATCTCGACTAAAATGTAATTACATTTTCGTCAAAAGACTAAGACTAAGACTGGGGCGACCGTGGTGCAGAGAGTAGAGCGGGTCGTCTTGTGACCAAAGGGTCGGCGGTTCGAATCCCGCAGGTGCCCACTGTCGTTGTGTCCTTGGGCAAGACACTTCACCCACCTTGCCTCCAGTGTCTGCGTACACTGGTGTATGAATGAGCGTGTGAATGGGTGACTGGTTCCTTGATGTAAAGCGCTTTGAGTGCCTAAAGCAGGTAGAAAGGCGCTATATAAAATGTGACCATTTACTAAAACTAAATTAAAATATGTTGTCAAAATTAACACTGCTCTGCACTACAGTATCTGGAGCAAACCTTACCTGAAAGTCAGCACTTCATTACAAACAACATTGTTTGCAGTTGGGCTTTAACATAGATTTATGAAATAGTTATTAGTTTGTTAATAGGATTAAATCTTTGTTCCCGATGCTGTATATAGAGAGTGGCCCTTCCTCACGGTTCTGGCGACACATGCTCTAATATGAGACAGTAATATAGTATAATATATATAATAATAGACCTAAAGATACTCTGCTGATGTCTGGAGTGACTGCTTAAACACTACAGAGGGATGCGGCCGTCACACTCACAAAGAGACTTCTATAGAGCGACGCCGTGTTCTCGCAAAACACGAATCCGCACCCTCTGCTGCGCTCCACCACACCGCCACAAGTCAGACTGCCCTCAAACACAGACTTCAACACGAGACAGAGGGGGAGACAGGGAGACAAAAGGAAAAACAGGACAGAGGGAGACAGAGGGAACATTGGAAAGGACAGACCAGGAAAAAGGACAGAAAGAGAAAACAGGATGAAAGAGGAAGGTAAATGTTCTACTATACTTGATATTTTTTGATTGCCATAAGGAAAAACTATATTATAAACGCTTAACAACTGCATTTGTTTGTGAGACAGATGATCGAGTTACTGCGGCCTACAATATGAACAACATCGATTTACTTTTCATTGATTAAACTGATGAATCAAATCTCAGATTACAACACAAAGACATGCAAGTCAGATCATTACGGAATCACAGTCCAAACTGGTGATTTCTGATTTGACATTCGAGCGTTTGAATCATTGACGGTGCAGAATCACATAGTCGGGGGTGAGGAGGCGGGAGGGGGACGGAAAGGGGAGGAGGGACTTACGGGGAGATTTCGAGCCGAGTCCAGGAAGACCACGAGCAGAGCGGAGGACAGACCGTCGTTGGCTTTGCTCTGGCCCGCTTTGATATCAGACAGCACCTGAGGGTCAGAGAGCAGGACAGGGCTTTATCGTCTTCAGGAGGAAGGACAGGGTTCATTGTCTTCAGGAGGAAGGACAGGGTTCATCGTCTTCAGGAGGAAGTTCATTTGCAGTGATGACATTCTAAACATGTCGTCAAAAAGCAGCCTGACCAAAAACTATCCCCACACCTTCGACCTCATCATAAATGTCTACATTATTTTAAGTTTATTCACTTGCAGAAGTACTCATGGTTTAAATGACTGGCTGGTCCTGTTTTTAGTGAGGGCTGGGCACCGATATCTCTGACCTGAGGGGAAACTCTCTGAACAGCGGATGAAGGCCTTGGATCTTGCCTGCTTCTTTTGCACCTCAGTTATGGCCCAGTACGAACGGACAACACTAAAAAACAGCACTGCTGATATTCACTATATTACTGCATGTACCAAAGTGCACGTATATATTTTCTCACACATGCACCTCTTGTTCTAACAGTACATAAGCCTGTTGACATTAGGAGAGATTCCAAATACAATGACTGTTTGATTGTAGGGGGTAACGACTTAAGGTAAAAAAGAATTGGTGGTGGGAATTTTTTTTTTACAAATTCAGATGTAATATCTTGCAATCTGGCGTGTTTTAATTTATTTAAAAAAAGTCAGCTGGTCCTTTTGATGCTGTCATAAGAAGTAGGCTATATTCAAGATTATTCATACAGGAGGAAGTAAATTTACAAGAAATCAGTTCACATTGTCTCTGTTTGGCGCATTTCAACATGAGTCGAGCTCATGGTGCGAGTAAAGTTACAAATACAGTGGGTTCAGAAAGTAACTTTTAATTATTCCAGTGTTACTTTGAAATCTAATAATGAACATTTTACAAATGTTATGTTTAATGTTTAATGCTATAGTCAGCCTTTAAGAGGCCGTACCTTTCTGGATCATGGGTAATGAAGAGCATTTTCATAGAACTTAAATGTTTAAAAACTGTACAATGACTCTATAATTGTTGCGTAAGGTGTGAATACAAATGACACAAGAGTAATTTATTAAAAGAGGTCTCAAAGCTTTCAGGAGTGGCCTATGTGTGAAAAGAAACACTTGCAGTACTGCTCATGGGACGCAGAGGTTACATTAACTGACAATTCTCTGTCATTTACAGAATATTGTGGGACCCAGTGTCCTCTCTAGCTTCTGATTGGCTGATGGAGCGGGTCTAGTCACTTCACAGTCTCAGCCTGAATGTGAAGTCCTGACAGTACTACGATTGAATACTTTTTTCCCTGATTAACTTCAAATCATAACAACGCCGCCCAAGAAGTGACTTCCTGTTTCGTTCCAGCACACCAAAATAAAAGCACCATCTTATTCATTAGTTCAGCAGTTCATTAGTTCAACTTTCTTTCTGCTGAACTATTAACAGACAAAACACTTAAAATGTGTGTATTTAATTATATTGTATTGTTGCAAGTAGCTGCTGAACTAATCAATGAGACGAGCTGTGTGCTTTTATTTTGGTGTGCTGGAACGAAACAGGAAGTCACTTCTTGGGCAGCGCTGTTACGATTTGAAGTTATGCACAGAGTCAAATGACAGAAATCTGTAGCGACGGAGAACTTTAAGCTCTGCATTGTAAGATATTTTCAACATAGTTTTGTCCACCTGAAAGGAAATATGTCATAAGACCAGACACAATAACAACATTATTTAGTCGTTTGATATACTGAGGAAGAAAAATGTTGCGATAAACATTATTGAAGACGTTAAGCCACTGAAACTGACCAAAAAAAATGTAAATCTCTGTAATCTCGTGTTCTAAAAGTACATATCAGATGTACTGATGTAGGACAGGGCCGTGTTCGAGCTCATCCTCCCAAAGCTTACCCGACCTAAACTAGCGTGGAGCTTTGAATAGTCTTGGTCAAGGTATTTTATTTTGTTTGAAAAGCATTAAATCTTATCCTTCGTCTGCAAACGCATCATGACAAAAAGGGTAACCCGGTGTGCAGTACCTGGTCCAGTTTGTCTGGTTTGGGGAGCAGAGATAACCACTCCAGCTTCAGGTGCAGCTTCCCCTGGGATACGTCTTCCAGATCAAACCACTGCAACACAAGCAAACGTTCAAATTAAAAAAGTAACATATGCTTCATCAGTCAATAACAAAAGGTGTGAAAAGCAATGAGCTGAATAAACTGTACCGAGTCTACTTTATGCTCCTTCTGCAGCTCGGCCAAAACAATCATCAAACTGAAAACAACACAAAACGCATGAAAAATAAAGTTCTATAGACCAGTTATCATATACATCAGATCAGAAACAGTTTTACTGCTATGCGTTATTCATGAAAGCATAATATAAATGTTTTTAAAAAGTAAAATCCCATCAAAAGTAAGTTTGTAGAGTGACCTTCCCAAGAAGTCGTCTTTGTCCGTGTCCTCGTCGAACAGCTCCAGCTCCAGCTGCTTCACCGAGGAGTTATCGTAAATCAACGCCTGCGCAGAGACAAACACATTCACCAAAGTTATTAACTCACTTAACTCAAATATTAATAAGTGGATGAGAAATGGGTAGTAATGGATACAATAAAAAACAATCCTAGAACTTTAACATTAAACAAATCACATCAGCGTCAGAAAAAGGTACCAAACAGAACTCCTTCATGTGGGGGGGTGATGCTAAGAGCTGCTTTCAGGCCTGGATCTCTCTGTAAGGGTCAGACGTACCTCGTAGACCTCGTTCCATTTGGGGTTGACAGTATCGTTGATGACTTTGCTTTTGAAGAGCTGCGTCCCGACCTCGAGAACTCCGTACGGGTCGGACTTGCCTTTGATCAGACCCCCCAGGAACTTGTCCTTCCCCAGGAGATCCTGGGCCTCCAGGAAGTGGATCCTCAGCACGCCCTGGAGGAGGAGAGAGGAACGTCAGACATTCATCACGAAGCAGGGGATACGTTTAACCAGGAAGACTCAGGATGACTGGATTTACTCCTTTCACTGTCATAATCACAGCCTGATACTTTCATCTCTCACCAGCAGATATTCAGACAGATACACTCACTCTCCCCTCCATTGTCCTACTGTTTCAGCTTAACCCTCCCCTGCCCATCCCCACCGCAGCAGCAGAACCATCAGCTCCCACAACCGGAGACACTGCTATAAAGGTTCTCCCATCAGCAGGACCAGGACAGCAGCAAGTTCATTTTAATACTTTCTAATGCCCAAGCGCTATATCTTTAATGCCACATTTCATTTCTTCTTTAGGAAAGAGGGGAAACTGGAGAAACAAAATATTTTTGACAAACTAATGCAATAAAAATAGTTGAGCGTAGGGCTGGGTACCAGTACTTCAACAATACTTGGTTTACGATACAGAGACTTGAACGATAATACCTACACTAAAATATTTCTCATCTAGAACCAGAAAACGGAACTAATGTAAATGTATTCCATAAAAGACTATTTACTTTACTTTTAAATGTGTATCATTTATTTGAGCTGAAACAACCATCACAACTTGGTCAAAAGTTTTTTTTCTGTACCTGCTTTCAATCATTTTACTTTTTCTATACCAGTAGAAGCTTCTTTTTTTTTTTAGATATAGAGGCATCTTTTAATGTGACACAGTTCATTTGACGTCTTCATGCGGAGGACTTACCTTGGGCACAGGGAAGCGAAGCTGGGCGAGCTGATCGTCTCCCACCAGAGGAATTTTGATTTTGTTTGGCATCACCAGGTGCTGGCACAGGATGTCCAGGATCAGGTTATCAGTCAGACCACTGGAACCAAGACAAGTGCATTAACGGAGAGAAAGTAAATTACCTGCATCACTGGACAGAGAAACAGAAAGACACGTATTGATCTTACGCAAAACACTGAACACAAATGAATATAATAAATGATTCACTGATTATAAAACATTATGGAATCCCAGCGGCTATAAGACAATGCTCAGTAATAACATCTGTACTTTTATATTATGTGTGAATGAGAGGTTAATCGTATGAGCTGCAACACTCGGATATCCTTCAATAAAAAATCTATGTATCACATTTTTTGTACAGTTTTGTTAGTGTTTGTCTAAATATAACTGTTTAAAACTTAAAAAGCTCATTGTATAATGAAGTTACACATCATGGCCTGTAGGTGTCAGTACAATCATTTCAACTCTGGTCGACTTTGCTGCAAATGTTTTTGTCGTTCATTCAATGTTCAAAAAAAAAGGTGATATAGATTAAAACATGGGTTCCAAACTTGTGACCCCCACTGCAAAAAAAAGTTTATTAAGGCATTTTAATGGTTTATTATGTTATGTGTTAAGTGTGAATATTTTCAATTGCATCTGAAAATCGTCTTGAAACCCCGAGTTCGATAAATTGAGGAAAATATGGCAATAAACAATATTATTGACTGAAGATATAAGATATAAATTAACTCAAAGCATTTATCTATATTTATCGTCCTTTTTACTCAAAACTGGCCCACTCTGTCCAATTTACTTTAAAATCTTCAAATATTCTTGATATAAGTCTTGAGAAAATATAAATGCATAGACTTGTTGCATTTTAAAAAAACATTAAAGTTTGCTTGCTGCCTGTAGAGAGAAAAACAATAGTAGAAATATGTAAATAAATGCACAGATGATAAATATTACGTCCAAAAATGTATTGTTTATAAGTACTTGATTGTTAATGGGTGTTAGAAAGTGCTATATACTTTAAAGGACAGATCAAGCTAATGATGAAGTCTATTATTATTATTTTCATTATTATTATTATTATTATTATTGTAAGAGGACATAACCTATAACTCAGTAAATAAGAAAAACTAAGTGACGATATTGTATTAGTAATATATTATATTAACTATGTTTTTTGTTTTTTTTTATTAATGCTGGTGATCAATAATGTATTGTGACTATATTAGTATAAGAATAGATTATATGGGTAATTGTTATTGCCATTGTTATTGCTATTGTTGTGTCATTATCATCATTATACTAATATATTACAATCATTATCTTAATCTTAGAAACAAATTAAATCATTCAGACAGCGGTATTGGTATTGGTGCTGATGGTAATAAAAATAAATTAAATTCTTAGAAGCTATAACATGTACATAACCATGTATTTCCGCATTCATCATAACCCATAGTACAGGGCAGACATGTGGGGGCCGGCGGCTCGAGGAAAGCCTCTTCTGGCAGCAGACTCCTGAGTCTCTTTTAATGCACAGCATAGGACACTTAACAAAAGATGGTCCGGCTGCTCGGGGCTGCTCCCCTCTGGCAGCAGGTCCAGACACAAGAAAGAAAAAAGAAGAAGCTCGATTCTTTAACACACATTAAGATTAATCTTGTTATCATGAGCATCAATCAGTCTATTAATACTATACTTTTCATTAATAAATGTGGATTATGTTATGTATCATTCAAGTACTTTGATACAGAGTAATGTTATATAAGCTGTAATGATGATGATGAATAACAGTAATACCAACATGGTAATAAAATAGGTATAGGAAACAAAATTATACACTTGTTATAAAGTGTAACATACTGTGAATGTTGAGTTAATGTAATGCATTGTTGCATTTGTAAATATGTAACCAACTTAATTGTTTAGTAAGACAATAAGGACTAAACATTGTTATTGTTGCAACCACATTATTATTTAAGTATATGAACAAGGGTGGGAGTCAATATCTTTTGTTTATCTTGTTTATTTATTTGTTTGAGCAGTTAACCTGCTCAAAGGGAGTGGCTGAAGCCAAAGGCTTATAAGCGCCACCCCAAAATAAAATAATAACATACATTAATATTACAAGGTAGCAAATCAATAAGCTTGTCTTCTTCCCACTCCTTTTCGAGCTAGAATGTTATTTATTTTTTCTTTCACTTTTGTGCCAGTGTTGTGTAGCTCTTAATAAATATTCAAGTTATTTATTAAACGTTAAGTCAATATAGTGATTATCGCAGTGTAAACCCTTGGATTTGATTGAACTCATGTTATTTACTTCTCTTATCGACTTTTACTTCTGAAGAGTCTCTGGGTGACGCAGTGTAACATTATCGTCTCTGTCTGATCTCAAACAGGAAAACGTCGAGGGTGGAGCATGACACAATCAGACTTCAGCACGAGAACTGGAGCAACCCGATAAACCGGGAGAGCGGCATTTCACCGGGACGGGGCGGAGAAACAAACAGGCGGACGGGAGGGGCTAAGGACACCCCAGGGAGTTCCTTTAAACATAAACGGGGAAGAAATACCAAAGCAGTGACGCAGCGCGGGAGGAATCTGTCAGAACGCACTGCTGCTGTATCACAACAACAACGCAATACACACAAAGAGCTTTAAATATGGATCATGTTTGGTTAGGACAGGTGGCAGGAAGACAAAGTCAAAGCCCAAATACTTTACTTTTAATGCCACAAACAACAAATCTGAGCAAAAGTCATTTCTAAAGATTTGTAAGCATTCCATCAAACAGAGGATGAGGAGAGATGTTATTCAGAAGCAAATTAGACACAACGGGAAAAAGTAGTGAATGATTTCAGACAAAACTGCATCTGAATGTTTGTACTTTTGACAAATGCAGGACAATAGTTAAGTCGAAGTCATGATATTCCAAGAACTTTAGATTTAATGCTTTTAATTGGGCCTCATTTCCTAGTTATCCAGAGTGTTGTTGATGTCTGGAGATATTTTTTTCTTAAATTCATGCAGTTCTTATATTTGAAGAGTCTAGTGGCGCTAGGCTAGGGCAAGGCTAAAGCATTTCTATGGTATCAGTTAGCCTGCATTAAAAACAGTCTGACCCACTCCACAGTGCACCTGAGGTAAATCACTTATAACACCAGACTAACCATATAAATGTCTGTGTTAATAGAATCATGTTTGAAATATAACTGACCTTGTATCACATGAATTACCGCATTTTGAGGGACTATTTTCTCGCAGATCACTCCGCCGCTGCGTTAGCTTACAGCCACGAAGCTGATGCTGCTCAAATATAAGTTATTTTAAATGATTCTATTAACACAGACATTTATATGGTTAGTCTGGTGTTATAAGTGATTTACCTCAGGTGCACTGTGGAGTGGGTCAGACTGTTTTTAATGCAGGCTAACTGATACCATAGAAATGCTTTAGCCTTGCCCTAGCCTAGCGCCACTAGACTCTTCAAATATAAGAACTGCATGAATTTAAGAAAAAATATCTCCAGACATCAACAACATTGGAAATGAGGCCCTATGTCAAAAATCCTGAAATATCCCTTTAAGAAAATAATGTCAGTTTGCTGGATATGAAGCCTGGGCCTTTAACCTCTTAACCCCGACCTGAACCAAGCAAAGTCAGCAAAACATAACGTCTCTTATTTCTTGTTTCCCAAAGCAAAAGTCTGACACAAGTCTGAAATCTGTTAACGTGTAACAGATTTTCATGCCGATGTTTCTCAGTTCCCCTGAGGCCGAGGAAGTTGTGGGAGGTTCATTTTAAAGCTCTGACTGAGCTCTTTCCAATGAGAAAACTGGGACGTATCTATCACTTTCAGCCTTTGTCGGCATTTGATTGGCCGATAGCTGATATTGTCAAATACCCATATATCATGGTATTGAACCACTGATATATGGTATATCAGTCAACCTCTACAATTAACTTTTAATGTCCCACTGAAACCCTGAGTGGGTGCATTGATATGTTGCTGAAGCTAAGGCTGTGAGGTTCATTTTTAAGATCTCTAAATGCTCTGATTTCAATAATAAAATATATTTATTGTCGTACAGTGAGACCCTGCTGTAAATGATCCTGAATGTTTACTTTGACAGCGTCACTGTAAAGATAATGTGTTCTGTTGAGTGAGGAGCAGCTGATGTGACTTCAGCAGCAGAACCTCGTTACAGCTGTTGAGTGACTGTTCTGTGTCATACATCATTGTGTTATACATCTGTCTACACCAACTCCTAACTTCCCTCCCGTTCCCTGTAAAGATGCACAGATAAAGCCTGAATGATTCAGCAGCTCATCTCCCGGGGATTTGAATAACAAATGACATCATGAAGTGTCATGGCGGCCGTGTGCTGAGGATGTGCCGGATTTGAAAGGGAAAGCAGGCTCCAGTTAGGCCCAGGGCAAAAGGGACATTTGTTCAGGCCTGAGGTTAAAAATGTACCACAAAAACTATCACTTGCACAGATATACAGCGGAACAGGACTTTCTTTATAAAGTGGAGCTCAGACTCTTCAGATCAGGCCTGGTTTAGCTCTGATTTAGTCATAAACACCGGATTAAAGGCTGTTATTAGAAAATCAAAAAGGTTACTATTATTTTGGTAATATAATATCCTCTGCAGAGAACTAAAGCTGCAAACTCTCTGTCCAGGGGTCTTTTATGAAGCTGTACGAGAGATTCTTACTATAACATAAAACTTCACGTATGAAAGAAAACATTTGGATTTGCAAAACCCTCTGTGCGCACACTTGTCTTCAATGACACCTCCTCACACCCTCTGTACGCCTCCATTCCACTATAAAAAGCCAATGCAAAGTAACCTATGAGTGAGATTTACCTAAACATGAAGCGATACTGAGACACGGAGCACAGAGAGGGAGGGGCAGGACACTGTGGATCTTTGCTGAAAAGTGAACTCTGCTTTCTCAGTTTGGCATCATGGACGATCCCATCAATAAACATACACCCTTTGGAACGTAAAGTACGGCTTCATTTATTCTAAATTAGAGGCACAGGATGAACACTGTGGGCCATTTCATTCACAAACCGATAAGCATAGCGTACATGTACACGGAGGTTTGAGTGAGTTAGAACCAGAGACGGTCCAGTGCGAGAGGTGTGAGTGGGTTCAGGAGTGCCGGGCACTGCCGCGGAACGTGAGCTTCATAAATGAGAACTATCTTGTATTAGTTTAGCAGTTCTTAATCCAGTCTCTGTCTCGGTTTTCGTTCATGTTTAGTTTAGTGGTTTATTTGGTCGGGACAGTGCATGTTAATGAACAAGCCACACCGGAGTGTAGCCCATGCAAACACACTCTCATTCATCCGGGTCTATTGTACATATTTTAGTGGTCGGGGAAACTGGAGTACCTGGAGGAAACCTACGCAGACACGGAGAGAACATGCACAGAAAGGCCCCATTCATGTGGGAATTGAACCCGGGACCTTTTAGCTGAGAAGCACGAGCGCTAGCCGCTGTGCCACCGTGCTGCCATGGTTAATGCATCTCCTTTTTCTGGTGTCAGGTGATCATTTCAAAGACCTCTTGATCACCATCTTGCATTTTGTTTGTTAGAAAATGCTACATTTGTCTAAAACTGCTTATTCAAAACCTCTTATGCTCGTTTTCCGGTTCTAGACAAGCTGCAAAAGGCCTCCCCTCGCTCCCCATCACAACAAACATGTGGATGTAGCTACTGTCTGACATCAGTGGCAATAATAAAAGGTGCTGCAGAGTGTTGTTTTGTAGTAGCGAGGCTCCAGTGCAAGAAAATAATGGTTCTCTACAGAAGACATTAAAGCTATTGTAGACGCACTGTCGATGATATTTGTGTAAAGGCTTAGCCATTATGTAAAGTGCCCGTCCTGTATATGTTAGGGATTTGTATGAAACATAAAACCTGAGATGCTTTTACTCACTTGACTCCGGGAATATCCAACATGTTGGTGAGTCCGGTCCAGTTAATGTCCAGCCACTGAAAAACACAGAGAGTCTTTAAAACACTGAAGCACCAGCTTAAGATTAGACTTCAGACAGTTCGGACTTCTGTGTCTGGACGTGGTTTAGTTTGGGCTTAGTCCTGGTTTGAAGGTGTCACACACAGGCTGAATTGATGTCTTGGAAGTTAAAAGTGTCCAGTCAATGTCATGAGCATCTCCTGGGAGTCTCCCTTTACACAGGGACGGCTGGTATAAACTCGTACTGACGCCTCACTCTTTGTTTCAGTCTCATCTGCTGTTGTTGAGACAGAAACACCTCACGACACGCTCAGACACGCTTAAGCTGCGACTGAAGGATTTTACACAGTGTTGTTTTTTCTCTTCAATAAATAAAAACTATCAATACAAAACATATTTTTGATAATAAGTGCAATAGCAGGTTTATTCGGGCAGGAGAAAGTCCAATCGCTTTTTAATGCCGAAATACTACATTTTAATGTCACAAACGCAGAAAAACATCAGTTCATAGTATTTCATTTGCGAAATAGAAGCCGTGGTCAATTTCAGCCCAAACTGCAGGTCAATATGTTTTAATTTTAATATTTTCGATAA
This sequence comes from Neogobius melanostomus, assembly GCA_007210695.1. Taxonomy (NCBI): domain Eukaryota; kingdom Metazoa; phylum Chordata; class Actinopteri; order Gobiiformes; family Gobiidae; genus Neogobius; species Neogobius melanostomus. Next base: position 206,991 of record VHKM01000828.1, read on the forward strand.
ACCTATAAAGTAAAAATTGTTGAGCGATGTCATAGTTTTCCAATAAATTTAGATTTAATGCCAGTTTCAATCCAATGTAATGATTTTTAAAGACATTTAAGGCCTTGATTTTGGCACAATTGATTTAATGACATTTAATGCTTTTTAAAGCCCAGCGGAAACAATTTTTTTTTTTTTTTTTTGATTGAATATTTTATTTCGAGCTAAAGAAGAAAAGAAAAACAGAAATATATATTATATATATATTATATATATACAATGAATAGGTTTGTTTTGTTGATTTATTAAACACTGAACTGCATAGTGTTAGAACTATACTGTACATTCCAGTGGGCTTTTGGCAACACTTTTTGCTGCCAACAATAATAATATATAGATTTTCAGTATAAAGGTGAAACTCGGAAAATTAGAATATCGTGAAAAAGTTCATTTATTTCTGCAATTCAACTTACAGTATGTGATATAGACTTATGGCATGCAAAGTGACATATGTCAAGCCTTTGTTTGTTTTAATGCTGATGATTTTGGCTCACAGCTTGTAAAAACATGAGCCCGAACTATACACAGAAGCTTAAGGAGCTATTGAAGCATCCTGGTCTTCCATAACACCTCAGCAGAGCCACAGGCTGAGAGCATCCACGCAACCGCATTAAGGCCGTCATTCAAACAAAAGGACTAAGGACATTTTCAACATACTCTGTTTAGAATCATTTTTTTAATGATTTCATGTAATATTCTAATTTTCTGACATTTTGATTGTGGGGTTTTTACAAGCTGTAAGCCAAAATGTTCACAATTCAAACAAATAAAGGCTTGACATATGTCACGCCATGACTCTATATCATATATTAGTTTCACGTTTTTAAGTTGTATTACAGAAATAAACAAACTTTTTCATGATATTCTAATTTTCCGAGTTTCACCTGTAAAGTGTGCAAATACACCAGCCACCCAATGCTAAGCCAGGAGTATTTATTAATTAATTTGGAAAATGCATTTTAATCAAAATGTCAGCAAAAGGCATCAACATAAATGCCAGAGTCTCACTTGGGTAACGACAAACTGGAGAATGTGTTCTGTTCAGGTGGGGGTTAAGAGGTTAAAACCATAAGAGATAGAGACGTATTGTTTTTTGTTTTGAATCTGCTGATCTTTGACTCTTTAACTTTAGCTCTCTCTGAAGTACCTACTAAACATGACTGTCCTGAATAACTCATCCCTAAGCCTCTAATAAAGCACCCCTGCTGTGCCAGATCAACACTGACGCATTTTACAATTTAGAAGCTTCATACACAGGATTATATGAGGCATTTTTAAAAATTGGCAAGTATCTCGGTCGACCTCTAGTTAATAAGCTCTCGTCTCTACAACCAAAACAATCAACATAGGACTATCCTAAGACAAACAGGTAAACGACCAGCTCTAAACCAGGCCCTGAGTTAGAATGAGTGTGAGACGTCTGAGAAATGACACAGCTCTGTCACAAATGCCTCTGAACTGTGATAATTCAACACTGACTCGATGCAGGAACATTACGTCTCCAAAGGTCAACGCAAGATGTACAGTGTCAGCAGCTTTAAAGCGTTTTAATGGCGTTTGGATGGAGGCGTGTGCTGTCAGCAGCTCAGGGTTTATCACAGGACAGCGTCTCCAGAGAGAGCGCTTCCTTCCTCTGTTATAAAACTCTGCTTTGATTAAACCTCCAGAGGAAATGGACCATTATCTTCAGCAGGAGGGAAGCCTGTCGTATAAAACATGATGAATTAGACTGATGCCTCTTTAATCATCTGGGGAATTCTTAAGAGTTTGTTTGTTTTGTACGTGCCTTTTACAGAAACACTGGGGAAAACAGTCACATCACTGCCTTAATCTCATAACACCACCAGAACTGAGCATCGTTTGTCCAGTTTGGCTTTACCCAAATCTAAAAGCTTCTTGAGAAAAACATCAACGAAAACGAGGATGACAAAAACGGGCCGAAAGCAACAATAACACAATGGAAAAGAGTCTAATATAGTAACACCTAAAGAGTGATTTATGATTTAGAGTGATTGAAAAAGCAACAAAAAGCCACAAAAGACAGTGATGAAAAGAAAAAAAGTGTTTTAAAGCAACAATTAACGGCCAGAAAACTATAAAAACTTAAACGTACTTCGCTTTCAAATGAGGCGTTTCTCTGGCCTATAGTACTAGGGCTGAAACAACTAATCAATTATTGTAGTAATCGTAATTGTAGTAATCGATTAATCGTCTTCTGGTTTACACAGACAAAAATAACATCAAATACAGAAAAAAATGACATGAAGATTTAGTATTTTTGATGAAAAACTACTTTGGGTGTGTAGTGTGTTTTGTACATTATAAATTTCATAAACTGTCTGTGCCTCAGGACAAATATCCAATCAGAAAGCAGAATTAACCCCACTCTTATTGTTGCCAGATCCTATAGTTTTAAACCAGTTTGGAAATAAACTTCCTCAATTCCAGCTCTGTCCCCCGATAGTTTATTTTATTTATTTATTTGAACAGGGACAGTGTACCATACAATATACATTAACCTCAGAAAGGAGAGCTGCATTGTACCGGGTTGTAGCACCACCTGCAGTCCCTGGGCAGACTGATGTCAACAAAGTCTTAGAAAAGAAGATAAAGTCCCAGTCAGAGCCAGTGCCGCCTCCAGTCGTTAAAGCTTTGAACTCTGGAGGTTCTTAGTTTTCAAGTGAGGAATGGATGCACACGTGATCACGCTGTGGATGGGGAACCTTTTTCCTGTGGATGGGTGATAAAAGTCAAAGTTTTCGTGGTGTTATGACACTGAGCGCAGTTGCCACATCTATAGTTTCCGTTCAGGAATGTGGCAACTGCGCTCAGTGTCATAACACCACGAAAACTTCTGACTTTTATCCACAGCGTGATCACATGTGCTTCCACGTATGTGGTTTAGATGTTGCGCTGCCCGTGTGGAAAAACTCAACGGAAATTAAAAATACACATAAGTGAGCACAAAAGCGCCATCAGACGTCAAGACACTGACTCTCCAGTCGCAATACATTTTAACGATCTCAAACATGACGTGGCATCTCTTGGTTTTTGTGGGATAGAGCAGGTGCCGGTCCCACCCAGGGGGGGCGACCACAATCTCATTCTGAAGAGACGCGAGGCCTTCTGGATCTCTACATTACAAACTCTGAGTCCTAAGGGACTTAATGACGAACTGTTGTTGAGTGTAATGCTGTAATTGTGCCGCGGTATGTTCGACCGCACCGTGAAACCTTTTTAATTATTTCTGACATTTAGAATTGTCAGATTTTGAAGTTCTTGGTTTTAAAATAATCTGCACAATTTTGTAATTATTATGGAAGTGAATTGCCTAATTATATGTGCTGTGAAGGCATGATTTTTTGTGATATTGGTGATTATTGGATGCTATGATCAGGTACTATGTCATTGGTCCTGATTGGATATGGCTTGTTGGGGGCGGTCCCTGAGCTATAACTGATCAAGCGGAAGGGGCTGTCTTCTAGTGTGATGAAGGTCAGAGTGACCGAAACGTTGCTGCAATAAAAGCCAAGTAAAAGAGTGAGACAGTGTGCGGGAGCTTTTTTCCAAGTTAAGTATTCTATTCTTCTACGCACCTGTTGCCGACTCAGGTGTGCAGAGCTTCCACTTATCAGCCAAGCAATTACCAAAATAATCGTTAGTTGCACCCTAGTACCCTGAGTTATGTGAGCTCCAGTCGAGAAGCTTTTAGATTTGGGTAAAACTGAACAGGAGAACAGGTGGAACGTTAAGAAAAGTCCAAACACATCACTAATATTCACGTTGTGTCTTATCTGTGTGCACACTTGTAAGTACAGAAATGTAACAGTTCAAAGTCAAGCACAAACAGCATCTTTTTATCCTTCAGATCTCACTCAATAGATATTTTCCCACCTATTCTTATTAGAGTCAATACATTTCAGCAGAAAGGCACATTGGTGACTTCCTGTGCTTTGCCCGAGTCCTCCCCTGTGTTTCCGGTGCCACAGTGGCGTGTCACTGTGGTTTACAGTTTCCTTCAGAGCTGCCACCGCTGCTGCTGCTTACATTAAGACTCGCGCAGGGCGGGGCTCAGAGGGTGGAAAATATGTAGGCAAACATCCTCTACAGAAACTTAATCTGTCTGTACTTCTTAGGAAAGTCACAGTAAGATATTATTTCTAAAGCAATAACAGCAGGGACAGGTTCAGATGTGTGAATTTGCAACACTGACTCACAGGTTTCTTGAGGAAGAAGACGGACAGGGCTCCGATGAGCGGCATGTCCCCGAGCAGCGGCTCCATCACCACTCGCAACACGCCGTGGAGCTGGAGGACAGAGATCACAGTCACTTAGAAATATCTGTAAAAATATGTTTATGTTTAATCTTTAGTGAAAGGAGAAATAGGAGGACATGGGCGTAACTTCCTTAAGGACTGGTGTGGACATGTCCCCACCATTATTTCACACCTTTTCCTTTCTGAGCATTTACATTTGCAGCAGTAACTGTGTAGTGTTCACAGCGTCTTCAAGCTAAATGCAATGATGCGCAAATGTTTTTAAGTCCCGTGCTCCTGCTGTGATGTGAGAGGAGCCAGGGACATGTAGAGATCTTCTCATTGTGCAATTTTTCACAAAACTTAACACTGATATTATATGGGTGCCTTAGGCTTGGGAGAGCAGTGTTAATTTCATCGACTAAAATATTTAGTCATAATTTCAGTCAAAGTAATATTTTTGTGACTAAAACTAAATTCAACGTTTTTTATGAGACTAAAACTGTGACTAAAATGTCCATATATTTCCGTCGAATAAAATATGACTAAATAAAAGTGAAAAGACGAGACTAAAATCATCCAAACTTCCATTAATGATATGAGTTTGAAAGAGCCTCATATCATTTAACTTCAGTCCCAAAGGAACAGCTCTGAGCTTTGTTCATGTGGGAGACGCTCCACAAAGCAGGACTTTGATTAGATATGATTAGAATAAATATTATAATATAAAGTCGACTAATTTGTCTTAAATTTAGTCGACTAAATGATATGCATTTAGTCGACTAAAACTAGACTAAAATTGAAGAAAATTATTTGACTAAATTTCGACTCAAATTAAAGGACATTTTCGTCAAAAGACTAAGACTAAACTTAAAATATGTGGCCGTCCCTCCTTTGCTCTGCCTGATCCTGTCAGGCCTTGGAAGCTAAGCAGGAAGGGCCTGGTCAGTACTTGGATGGGAGACCGTTTGGGAACACCAGGAAGCCTGGGGTGATGTAGAGAGTGAGTGAGTGGGTGGTGGTGCTCGGAGGGGTCGATGGCGCAGATTGGCAGCCTCGCTTCCGTCAGTCTACCCCAGGGCAGCTGTGGCTACAATAGTAGCTTACCACCCATAAGTATGGAGTGAATGAATAATGCAATGTAAAGCGTCTTTGAGTGTCCAGAAAAGCGCTATATAAAACCAATGCATTATTATGATGTTGTCAAACTTCACACAGAGAGAGGACGGTCAGCATCACAACACTGTTTCGTGTTCATTGGTGAAATGTTCGGGGAGATCTTCATATTTTCAGGTTGCAACTGGGCTACAGTTTGTTCATGGAGCTTATTTACATACGCTGCATTTACGCGGAAACATGTGATGTCTGTAGTTTAATGTGATCAGATGTTTAATTAAAAAAAGATCAGAAAATAGTCATTATGCTCTTTCTATTACTTAGTTTTATTGAGGGAAAGAGAAGGAGAGAGCAGGAGAAGGGAGTAGAAGAGAGGGAGGAGGGAGTAGAAGAGAGGAGGGAGTAGAAGAGAGGGAGGAGGGAGTAGAAGAGAGGGAGGAGGGAGTAGAAGAGAGGAGGGAGTAGAAGAGAGGGAGGAGGGAGTAGAAGAGAGGGAGGAGGGAGTAGAAGAGAGGGAGTAGAAGAGAGTGAGTAGAAGAGAGTGAGTAGAAGAGAGGGAGGAGGGAGTAGAAGAGAGGGAGGAGTGAGTAGAAGAGAGGGAGGAGGGAGTAGAAAGAGAGGAGTAAGAGAGTGAGTAGAAGAGAGTGAGTAGAAGAGAGGAGGAGGGAGTAGAAGAGAGGGAGGAGTGAGTAGAAGAGAGGAGTAGAAGAGAGTGAGTAGAGAGAGGAGGAGGGAGTAGAAGAGAGGGAGGAGTGAGTAGAAGAGAGGGAGGAGGAGTAGAAGAGAGGGAGGAGGGAGTAGAAGAGAGGGAGGAGGGAGTACAAGAGAGGGAGGAGGGAGTACAAGAGAGGGAGGAGGGAGTAGAAGAGAGGGAGGAGGGAGTAGAAGAGAGGACGGGGAGGACGACTAAACTGAACACAGCTCCATGTAGGTTTCTGAATTAAAGTTTAGGATTATTAGGGCAATTGGTTGATCTTAAGGACTGCAATTATGTAGGTAATATAATGTTCTCTAAAAACAAAACATCTGTCTCCATTGGGATTTATTAGCTTCATGAAACTGCTCACACTGTGGTTTAGAGTCTTGTAATTACTTAGCAGTTCATATTTCAGTCCTAAATGTTACAGCTCCTTGACGTGTTTAAAATGATTGATATGCTAATGATCGTTAATGAGCAGTTTTTTCCTCTCACGTCCTGCGACCCTGAGAGATGAAGGATTAGCTGCATAATGTAACAAACTCCAATGAAAAGGTTTCTCCCTGTGGTTGGTGAAAGTGACTCAGAGTTGGGGCATGCTCCTCTTTGGCCGGACTCGCTCCAGTGTCTGTGAGTAATCCCATAAATGTCCCGATTTCACAGATGAAAAACAACAGGACGGAGCTGGAGGTCATGAGGGGGAGATTAACTCAGACCAATAGGAACTGTTCATACAAATGTGATTCAGTTTACGCTGCTGGACACACGGAAGACCAAACTACGGCCCGGGACCTGATGTGACGGGTTTATGTTCCACAGCTTAAACAGTCAGCGATCAGAAGCACAAGCTAATCTGTAATTGATCCAGGGGCATGAAGAAATGTATGCTAATATACAGCACATAAGCTGAAGGTTGTGAAATAAACACAGCTCATTTTTTTGGCTTGATAATGGGGGAAAAACTGGGCCTTTGAGGAGGTGAAAAAGCTTCAGCTCTGCTCCAGTGCAGCCTGTGAGTGCGTGACCGCTGAACTCCTTCTGCAGAGTAAACATGGTCCGATGGAGTCGGTCTGTGAGTGGACACTGCTCCTGCGTCTGCATCAGTCCATTATGTAAACCCGAGGTCACAGCAGGACGGCACTTTACTCATAGGTTTCTACACTTTACTCTTATGTTTCTGCATAGGATTAAGCTCAGAGGGAGCAGGAGGATTTGTGTTATAGCAAATACAACATGTTGTGAAAAGTACAAGAGCTAAAATACTCATTTAGAGATGGTATATGCATGTGACATTTTTCCCTCATTAGTTTAAGTAAATTACACACTGTACAGTAGACGCACACGGCCGACCTGCTCTCACAGTTTGAGTGACATGACCTCGAGCTGTGAGTCTGCTGCTCTGTGGAGGAGGTTTGATTCCAATTTCTTCACTAACAACTTTAAAACTCAGACTCTTCACCTTAGTTGACAGGTTTAAATCACAGCCACCAAACTACTCTACAGTTACAGATATATGGCACATAATGTTTTGAAAATGTGTCCATTACTTACCAATCCTCTCTTGGCATAAAGCTTTCTCCCTGGAGCCGTACTGGCACCCAAGCCTTATCCTAAGAGAGGACTGGCATGTAAGTGAAGGACTCATTCTCTAACATTACACAGGTAATGCTCTGTTATTTCAATGGAGTGTTTCTTTCTACTTTGGGCTGTATGTTGCCGTGTACACGCTACACACTTTTGTCGTGATCCAATGCGTATCATGGCACCGACTACCTGATACAGTAAGTATTGCGACACAATAGATTATATTCCAATGCACGAAGTATTAAATGTATGATTTTTTATTATAACAAAGTGATATTTTTACTCCAAATGAATGAAATAAGAAAGTGAAATTGGTCTGGTATTGATTCAAACATTTTGAAAAGCGTAAATGAGAAGCATTTAAAAAATCTGGCTCTTTTTGTTTAAACCAATCAGCACCAACTCTGGATTTAACAAAACTAACTAAGTCAAAAACATTTGCATAGTCTTTTCTAGAACTGAGTATGTGTGATTCAAAGTTTCCAATAGAAGTATTGTGATATATTGTAAAACGATATTTAGTCCCAGCACAAGCTGCTTTCAACAGACTTGAAGCCAGTCAGAATCTCTGTGACCGTGACCCAGTCACAGTGAGCAGGTCCTCTCTGCTCTTAACCCCCTGTGCACTGTATGACACAGACTTAAGGCCTATTCATACTCCACAAGATGCAAGAACTTTTTTCTCGCACCCAGAGCTCCGAGAACAAGCTCCTGTTCGGCAGTTCTATCCCATTGTTCTTGACACCTGAGCTGAGCAGAACTTTGTTCAGCAGGGCTGCGAGAACTCTCGCTGTGATTGGCTGGATGTTTAGTGGGCGGGGTTAATTTGCCGGAACCAGGAAGCGAGAATCCAATGTTTAATTCCTTAGAACGGAAAACGGGAGACAACATGGCTAGTTTTATTTCTGTAATTCCTTGATTGTTTGGCTGCCGAAAAAGGGGGCGTGGCAGTGCGGCAGGAACACGTCTTGTGGAGTATGAAATTTCAGAGCCCAGACGAACTTTGTTCTTTTTGCCTCAAGAACAAGAACAAAGTTCTTGCGTCTTGTGGAGTATGAACAGGCCTTTACAGCTGACCATTGTTTACCTGTATATTTTTGATGCCCGCTCGGCAGTAGAACTTCTTTATGTCTATGTCGATCTCCGTGTTGCCCACAAAACTGAAACAGACACAGGTTTCAGTCAGGACGGTCAGTTTGCTCCATAATCCTCCTTTAATAAAGCTCTGGTGAGATACTCGTGTCTGTAACAATCACAGTCGCTTCACCCACCTGACCTCCAGGTCCATGATCACTTGTCTCTTATCCACGTTTTCAGTGTAAACTTTCACTCCGTTCACCCTCAGAGGCTGCACACACACAAGAGGAAAAAGAAACATGAAAAACTGGAATTTAACTCAGGTCCGACACAGGAACGTGACATAAATAAGGAGGACGTGGAGATAAACGATATGCATCATTGTCATCTCTAAAATCTACTTTTAAAACAGCGAAATGACATCACAGCGTGCTCCCAGCGGCTGAGCTCTTTCAGTGATAAAATGAATGGAATTTTCCGCCTGCGTCCTGTGTGGGAATGTGAACCGAGCTTTACCTTGTCTCCCAGGTCGATCTTGGTGAAGCAGAAGGAGCTGAGGTACGGCGTGGCGTTCTTCACGGCCGGTTCGATGGTGTCTCTGAAGAGTTTCTCCACAAACTGAGAGATGAACGGCCACATCTGCTTCACGGTCTGAACAGAGAACAAACAACTGTAACACCAAGTACTGGTCTGGTATCGGAAAAAAAAAAAAAGTATTGAAAGCAGGTACTGAAACGAAAAATAAACTATTTATAGTCAAGTTTTGATGCTGTTGTTCATCAAAATTTAAAAGAAAAGAAAAAGTGAAACACAAATTGAGAATTTTTTTGAAAAAAGTGGGGGGGGGAAAACAAGTGGAAAAATTGACAATTTCATGGGGAAAAATGGGGAAATTTGAGAGAGAGAAAAAAAAAAATTAGGAAAAACAAAGTGGGAAAATTGGGGTAAATTTGGGGAAAGAAAATGTGTAAAAATAAATGGGAAGATTTGGTGCAAAATTGGGGAAGACATTTTTTTATTTTTTTTATTGGAGTGGTGGGGGACTCCAGTAATTATAAATTATTCTAAATCTGTTGTATGGTTTTATATGAGAAATAATTTAGTATCGGTATCGAAAACAAAGTATCGTTAAAGTACTGGCATAGGAAAAAACTAACGGTGCCCAGCCCTACTTACATGCATTCATTTTCTAAATAAAGTCTAGAGATTGTTTATGATTTAAATTCCATGACAGTTTAGCCTGGAATGCTATAAACAAACACTCTCATTCACATTCCACCCACACAGACACGTTGCTGTTATCATCCTATTAATAATAACCCAATTAACTTAACCTCAAATCCGCCACTTCTCTCCAGGGACGTTTGGCATCTGCTTTAATTAGAGCATTGTATTCAAATCTATGCAACGCTGCCATTTCTAACAACACTAAAACACACAGTTTACCTTGTTCAGCCACTCCACCCTCTCCACGTCTGGGTAGTGGACCTGAGGGAGAGAGAAGAGGTTCACATTAAACCACAGCCACATAAATAGAAAGCGTGAGTGTATATGGGGCAGATGCAGGTGATTAATAATGAAAGTAAAGTAGCACAAGCCGCTGGTCGGAAAGAAAACGGAAAATGTCCCTGTGAGGCCAGTACGAAAGCGTGGTTTGTGAATGTGGGACAGTGGGGGGCTAAAATTAACTTGGTAAAGACACGTCCACATGAAACAACAGCCATCAGCATAAACAATGTTAAATAAGTTATCAAAACAGTAGAGCATCGAAAAGTGCAGACATTATTCAATCACGCCCATTTCCTGAGGACATAAAGCTCGACAAGGATCAGTACTTGTGGTTTTTTTGTTATGATTTCATTCAACTGAAATGGAAAGTTAACAAAGATGTGCAGATGTCGAGGTCCTTTCATCATAATCTAAAAACTAAACCCGAATTCAAATCCAGGGGAGATTCCAGCGCTCAGACGTCCCACAGATCTGGCCTGAGGGGATTGAAAGGAGAGAGCGTTTGTAAGGCGACAACAGAAGCAGTTTTAAACGCAGGAATCCAGCTCTTTTCAATGTCACGGTTAAGTGCTGGTTGCTGGGTTAGAGAAATACCTTGAAACCAGGCCTACACTGTAAATGAGGTATGGTCTAAAGAAACGCTGAATAAAAGAATCAAAATTAATGAAAGAAACCGGTTTTGTGTTTAAATAATTCCACATTCAGATTACAGAGTGCATTTTAAAGAGTGGGTATTATGCTTTTTTCAATCACATAGCACCAGTCTATAGCATACTACAATGATGACGTAACCTTCTGTTGGTCTGTATATGCAGTAAATTAAAATAACTGCCTTGAATAAAATTGCTCTCTCAAAATGGCTGTACTGAACGTCTTGAAATAGGCCTCTGTCTCTTTAAGAAGCTTTCCGACACGCCCCTTCAGCACACTGCTGTGGCATCTAAACAACACTACTGTGCGGGGAGGGGGCTCTGCTGAGCTGAGGAGCAGTGGTTGGTGGCTTGGCTGGTGACGAAAGGTCCAGAGGCGTCTCCAGGAGGTGGGGGCGTTCCTAGGAGGACTGAGGCATAGCTACACCTAAAATGGCTGCCGTCTAAGTTTTTACTGATTACTCAAAAATATGTGAATGAGCCAAGGCAACACTCCAGGCATGTGTTTAATGAGGGAATGACATAATAACATGATATAAAGCTTGAAAAGTCCATTTTACATAATACCCCCCTTTAAACACGCCCAGGAGCATCGACGCTGAATTATTTATGTATTTATTGGTTTATTTAGTTGGAGTAGTGCATGTTAATGAACACACCACAAAGTGTAGCCATGGGCCCAATTTGCATCTGTCGTCCCACACATTCATCCTGGCTTATTGTACATGTTTTTAGTGGTAGGGGAAACCGGAGTACCTGGAGGAAACCTACACAGGCTCGGGGAGAACATCAACAAGAATCTAGCTGTGAAGTACGAGCGCTAACCACTGCTGCACTGTGCTGTATAAACACGGTCAGCGGCTTCTAGACACAATAAGACCTCATGGAAACACAAGGACATTTAATCTCTCTGCAAAAGACATAACATTACCTAAAACTACAGCCTCCGTGACTGGATAATAGTGCGGCCATTAAGGACTGTCACGATAATCACTATATCGACTTCGTTCAGTAAAGGACAGCTCAATATTAATCGTCAGTACATTTATTTGCATTCTACCCTCTAATATAATACTTAAAGTTGTGACTCATCGTGGGATATTTCAAGATTCGGCACGTTTCGAACAGAGCCTGAGTTTAATGTGAAGCGATCTCTTGCTGCACTTTTCTACAATCGATTTCACCCTTTTGACTTGGCCTCAAGGAGGATTACACTTTGAATAGATTTGAATGCTTCTCCAGGTAATTTAAGTGTTCAGCCACTAACGCCAACAATAAACTCATTGTTTTATCACCTGCCGATTTACTGTGAATAAACTTCCTCAAAACGTGAGATTCATGTTGGTTCTACTCGGTTTATGAAGCTGTGAGTAATAAGGGAGAGGAGCGGTAAGTGTTTCACAATAGCAACACATTTTTGGCACGTTTTATATGGAGCGAGACTCCACCCGAAACAAGCAGGTCACAGCGCCAAACAGAGAGCACTGTGTTTACAATCAAACGCTTGAGCGGAGTTTACAGTCAAAATGAGTTTGTAAAGTAGAAAACCTAAATGGGACCAGCACAAACCAGACAAAAGTTTGGCTGAACAAAGCAGAGATAACATAAGATTATATGGATTCTAATGGGGAAAAGTTTGTGATCCGCCAGGTGTAGCACAGTCCCCTCAGAAACAGGAGTTTAGATCTTCACAACAGAGCGGGATGTTTTACTGGGATCTAAAACGCTTGAGAAAAGGCTGAAATATAAACACCATACACATATACCTGTAGATGGGATGATAAGTTATAACCAGTTTGAAAGTAATACCATTGCATCATTTTGTGAGGTGTTGACTGACCTTATTGAAAATGCATGATTTATAGTTTCAATTTGGTGTTGAAATATGGAATAATCTAGATCAAAACATCAACTTTGCAATAACCTGGTACATTTTTAAAAAGTTTACAAAGAGTTTATATTTCTTAGATATGAGTTGTAGCACATTCTTTTGTTGTGGTTTCTTTACTTTGCTGCTGTTGTTTTTTTTATTGTTCATTATTTGTTGTTACTTTGCCCTATGTTCCTTTGTTTATGATTTGCTAGCCTGCAATGTTAAATGTAATGTTATTGTTTTTATTTTGGGGTGGGCGCTTATAAGCCTTTGGCTTCGGCCCACTCCCTTTGAGCAGGTTAACTGTTCAAACAAATAAATAAGCTAAACTAAACTAAAACTAAATTTGCAGAAAGAAAACCTGGCTCCGGATGCCATTGGATCTTCTATGCAGGGTTTATACAGGCAGACAAGTAAAATGTAGGCTCATACTTTTTAATGGCCAAATACTAGATTTTAATGCCACAAACGTAGAAAAAAATGGCTGTATATTTAATTTCTTAGGAAAGAGAATTGGACAAAACATTTGGTATTTTCAGTGAACTTGAACAGTAAAAATTGTTGAGCGCAATTAATGTAATAACTTTTAATGCTTTTTCATGACCCGCGGAAATCCTGTCCATTTGAAAATGCCTTTCTGTTTTACTACATTTCCATCGTTTAAATGTGCAAAAGTGAAATCAAGATCAGCGATATTTATGTCATTTCAAGCCATTTTAAAAACATCAAGGCAGCTTTAAACATTACAACATAACTGTCATATTGAGATGTTTTCATACAGCGGAAATGCCAAACCCTTCTATCCGTAACTCCAGGATATTTGACTCAATCTCAATAGCCCTCTGTGAATGACTAAAGGTTCTTTAATAACGCTCTTGACTTTCTTAAACAAGTGTCACAGCTCCATCAGTCTTTTACAGAGGACTCACTGTTCTGCACCTCAGTTACTACGACAGCAGTTTTCATGACAAACTTTGACCTGTGTTGTAGATATACTGTGATCTACAGAGTTATTTAGATACGAGTCCTGCAGCTGCAGCTCACACCATAACTCTGTGACTGACAAACCCATTCACTCCATCTATTTGTAAGAACACAGTAATGATGACTGCAGCAAACGACCAGCGGAAGAACCAGTCCATTATAGAGGTAAAAGATACATTTCTATACAATACAACATCAGCGAAAAGCCACACAGATCATTCTACTCCTCATAGCCTTGTCCTGGTTTAGTCTATACAACTCTGACGGTTGCATCTTGCAGCTTTGATCCGGTCGAGGAGCCAAAACAGAACATGTTTCGAGCTCATGGTAAACTGGATACAGCGCAGTCACCTCCTCGCTGTCTTATAGAAAACGCCAGGGTTGTTTTGCAAGGCCGGAGCGATGGGGCCAGTTAGGCACGGTCACTAAACCTCTGGGAATGATCTTTTGATTAATCTACATGTCATAATAATTCCAAAATCATCATAACAATTTAAAATGTTATGATGCTATTCTAGCCCAAAGTGGCTAGAAAAGGTAACAACTCCGCTACAAGTAAAGTTGTCAAAATGATATATAGTTCTTGCAAAACGGAAACAGATTTAGTCGCCCGGTGTGATTTTCCTTGACAGCAGATCAGCAAGACCTTTAAACTGAGGAGCTGGTGATAAACTCACAGATGTAGAGGAAAGTGAACCAATCCGGGATGAACTTAGACCCCTGACGTTAGCATCAGGTGGAGCTTCATCTGCAGCGCCTCCGTCTCAAAACTCTACACAAATCACATATTCACTCTTGCATCGTGAACAGAGACCTCTCCATCTCTGCTCCTGACCTCGCCTCCGACTCTTACAACAGTTACTACAAACATTCAACAGCATCTATTAGTCCATTTAGGGAATCTAAGAAGAAAAGCAGTAGCAGTGCGATTTACAATTAAACAACTAAAAACAATAATATTGAGATTTTAATTACATGTTTATCCATCAGTGAGAGGAAGACTGAAATATGAACGGCTTAACTCATGCAAGAATCACATTACAATTTGCAGTCAAATCTAATAACAAGTCAGTGTTGGTTTCCAAGCCTCTGATTTACTTTGCCAACATTTATAATGATCTGTCAAAGCAACAGCAGATGATTTAAAGTATTGACGTCATCTCGTCATGTCTTTATAGTTTTACAAGCAGAGATTCACATGGGCAAAACGAAAATCTTATTAGTGCAATGAAAATCACGGGGCTTTAGTTTATTCTCTGGAGGAAAGTTAAAACTAATCCAAATATATTTCTTCCTATTGATCACTTCCAATTTTCTAAACAAATATGGTTCATAGACAAAATCAAAGTGGACTTTCTTAATAAGCCTCATCTAAAACAGCAATGCTTTCTCCAACTCTAACTCCAAACCTGCTACTGTCACCGGATGCAGTGGACCTGTGCATTACAAAGCCACAGACCGATAATGTTGAGATTTGACATTGATTCAGTGACATTTTGATTTGAAATAAACTTATTATTGTGACTACTTGACATTTCTTCCATTCTTTAGGTGAGTAGGTCAGTAAGACACGTGACAGTGTGCTTTGCCCCCACACATAAATGAAAGTGATGTATAACCACAATAGCTCTCATAGTATCAACAGGGCCCTCCCCAAAACCACAATGAGCTCGAGCAACATCGCTTCATCAAAGTTCGACTTCAGCCATGCCACCTCCAAATCTCGTCACACCTTGGAAGCTAAAACATGTACAATAGGATCCCTTGAAATAAAGATTCTGCATCTTAGAAGGACGTTCCTCTTTTATATGCAAGTTGGCTGTTTTGCGGATAAGCCCGGGAAAAAAAAGTCTGTGCAGTATTTGAAAACCTCTGCAGAATGCACAGCCTTGGAAAGCACAACCCACAGATCATAATTAACAAATCACAGACGCAGCGAGAGGACACTAAACAAAACATCCCGTCCGTCTGGATCTATTCTGTATAGAGCCTGCAAACCCTGTAGTTTAGAGCTCTACAACCCTGTTCTGATATGCATTTGGTTCATGTATTTGTTTATACGTTCATGTTTCACTCTTTTTCACATGTTTGAAATCTTCACAATTAAATTCACAATTAAATGTTTATGTGAAAATTGCCCCAGGTTTGATATCACAAAATGGCCTCTGAATTTCTATAGCAGTGGTTCCAAAAACTTTTCAAACCACGACCCCCAAAATGACCATGCAAACATTTTGGGACCACCACTTTAAAGAGATTTCGGCGCTTAGAAATATAATACACTGCCTGAACCACAAATGAATATAACTTAATGTAACTAACTGTTCTGATCTGGGGCTGATGCAGTTGGTCAGGTCTAAGGTCAGCAACACTATGTTCTTCTTCCCTGAGCGCACTGACAAATTCAACATGATAATGCTAGGATTCACGGGGCTTACGTTGTGAAAGAGTGGATCAGGGAGCATGAGATGGATCAACCACCACAGAGTCCAGACCTTAACCCCATTGAGAATCTTTTGGGATGTGCTGGAGAAGGCTTTGTGCAGTGGTCTCACTCTCCCAACCTCAATGAAAGATGTTGGTGAAATATTAAATCAAAGGTAAATGCGCTCCAACCATACACTGTAAATATATTTTTGTGGTAACTTTTTTGGCCGGACAGTGTAATAAAATCAAGCAGCACAACTTTAAAAATCTGAATTAATAATAGCAATTTGCAGGATCAGGATTTTTGACTCAGGTGCACTGTGGAGTGGGTCAGACTGTTTTTAATGCAGGCTAACTGATACCATAGAAATGCTTTAGCCTTGCCCTAGCCTAGCGCCACTAGACTCTTCAAATATAAAAACTGCATGAATTGAAGAAAAAAATATCTCCAGACATCAACAACACTCTGGATAACTAGGAAATGAGGCCCAATGTCAAAAATCCTGAAATATCCCTTTAAATATCTTTCTTTTTTGTGTCTTTGTGTACTCACTTCCTCCTCTTTTCTATTCGAAAGAAAGTCTCCAGTTGACAAACAGAGGAGAATAATCTAGAGTGCCAGGCTAACTCACGACCCCACTTGGGAGTCATTGCTCTATAGAAGTGACTTACCCACGGAGGCAGCTGGGAAGTCGCCGCGTTTCTTTTTGTGACTTTCTCCTCGTGGTCCAGAAAGCGGAGCGCTCGGTTGATGTGATTGTCCTGCGTGCTGTAGTTCCTCTTCCAGTAAAACATCGCCGCGAGTCCCACGAGAATCCAGCTGAAACTGAACTCAAAGTAGCCCAGGATGTAGATGGGCAAGATCACCAGGAAGGTTTTCCCGAACTTCATCCACATTTGGGACACGGCCGTCAAGGAGGACATGGGGTCGTCCTCCAGATCCTGGGGGTCTGGCAGGGCGTCCGGGCCGTAGGCCGCGGGAGGGATGGGGCCGTTTGGCCTCGAGTTCGGACCGTTCATGGCAGAGTCCATTTTAGATCCGGGATTCGTGCTGGCGCTCATGTTCCACACTCCTACAAACAACAGGGAAAGAGATTGATTTTTAACCAGACCTTTTATTATTTCAAACTCCATAAAAGCGATAACAACTTGAAACAAAAGCAACAAATTATAGAAATATTGAGGATGTCCAAAGAGGTTTTTTTTTAATACATATTTTGGTTGTAGCCTATGCTGCATATGTTATTTGTTGCAAAAGTGCGTGTTTGAACTCTGTACAGCACTTAGAAACTTGGTGTTGGTAAAATGTGAAATACAAATAAAAGTGGGTTGGATAAATTTAGCAATAGTTTCGTCAGTAGTTACATCTGCCAATACCGAAACGCCACGCCTGTATCTACTTTCTATGCAACATGTTACATCTTTACAGAAAAAATTGAAGTTATTTAGCAAACTCAGATAATCAAACCATTTGTTATTTTTATTTAGAGTACTATTTCTCTTCTAATAACTTTCAAACTCCTAAAATGGAAATATTTCATTAAGTGCTCCACAAAAGCAGTAGTTGAATAATTAAAAAGAACTACCCACAAGTATTTCCAAAGCTGCATTTAATATTGATCCACTGCAGACTCTGTGGCTCTTCCTGATTCCACGTTATAGAAAATAAAATGTGTGGGTTGGACAGCATTACTCACAGGAAAAATCCTACAATTCCTGCCTCGTCATAATGTCTGGGGTGAAGGCAGTCCATACAGCTTTTAGGACAAAGCAGCAAACACCTCCATGCTACCCTTACAGAAATAATAAAAGGGCGAATCAGGTCAGAACGAGACTAAAGCATGATAATTGCTTCAAGTTGCATAATAATGCCCTCATACAATTCAGCGACCAACATCAACCTATACTTTTGTCTAACTGTAAATGATTTAAACTCCATGGAAAGTTATGCCACGTCTGCAAATCTCAATAACCTTTTCTTCTTTTATAGATTGTTGTCATTTCGCTGACATAAACAAAAACGACGTAAGGACATCAACAGATTACCTCGCATTAATTGGCAGAACCTAAACTCATACAAGTCTCACCCCTAGTCAACACTCAAACTGTTTTTATAAGAATTAATAATAAAAGTGGGCGATATTTAACGTAGCTGCAATAGTGCGTTTATAGGCTTCTAGGGTCATGTTTTGTTACAGTACTTTGATTTAACTGTACTAAACATCGTGTAAATCGTTTAAATTGATTCCCGAACGGAAGTAAACATCGTAGTTTATGTTTATTGTAGTTCATTTATATTTTTTACGCACTCATATTTCAATACTCTTTAAAACAAAGCGAATCTGCGTGTAATTTCAACCGAGTCTGGCGTGACGTTTCTCCAAAGTGACACGTATCTGATTAACGTACATCCCGCTGAAGAAGTGCCATAACAAACTCACCGCTTTCAGTCCGCGTCTTCTGTCTCGAAAAACAAGGCGAAATTTACACCCAAAAGCCTGTCCGAGGCATGACTACCAGCACAGATCCGCTTCGCTGCCTCCTCAACCGGTCGCTCCTTCCGCACATCCAGGGCAGAGCTGAGGTTGGCGGAGCCGTGGCGTCGGTGAGCCCGCAGGAAGTCGTCATGACGCTGGGAGAGGTGGAGGGAGAGGTCGGTGACGGGAAGAAAAAAAAAACAAAAAACAAAAAAAGAGGTCGGTGACGGGAGGAGGCCGCCATCGTGTGTTCAAAAGAGGACAGCTGTTCTTCCACTTATTCCACTACAACTACACTACACTCTCAAATCATAACAATAATTGCGAATAATTATTTATTTCAAACAAATAAACTTAAATAGGAGTGTTTAATGCACCCGTAGTCCTTTGTCATATTTAATGATTATAAAATGTGCTCAAATAATAAACATCATTTATGACCTGATCCTCTGACCAGACAAAGCTCCGGGCCCTCTGCTAAGGCAAGGCAAGGCAAGGCAAGTTTATTTGTAGAGCACAATTCATACACAAGGCAATTCAAAGTGCTTCACAGTTGCAGAAAGAGAAATTACAAGAAAACAGATAAAATCAATCAATAAAACATCAACATAAAGTTAATCAATGACAGTAAAAGGCAAGAGTGCAGATAAAATACTTTCAATTTTCATATGCACGGGTAAAAAGAGCTGTTTTCAGCCTGGATTTGAACATTGTCAGAGTTGAGGCCTGTCTCACATCCTCATGAAGACTGTTCCAGATTTTAGCTGCATGAAACTGAAACGCAGCCTCACCGTGTTTATTATTGACTCTGGGAACCACCAGGAGACCCCTCCCTGAAGTTCTCAGGGCCCGAGATGGTTCATACGGCTCTAACATGTCAGAGATGTACTTTGGTGCTAACCCAAGCGCCCCCCAGGTTGGGAACCACGGTAGTAGACTAGTATATAGTCAAAGGTCCCACTACTTTCTCGCTGCGTGTTGTCATCGTTGTCACTGTAAAAATTGTCACGCGCGCTGTGGAAAAGGAAAGGAGTGAGAACGGTGAATGATCTAAGTTCGCTAAACTCCGTGAATAATGTATTTCTGCAATTATAATAGATCCATGGGAAAAAAACATTGGGCTGATAGTGTTTCTCATAGATTTAGCAAGCAGGTTTATTCATCCATCCATCCATCCATTTCTTCCACTTGTCCGTTGCCGGGTCGTGGGGGCAGCCGCCGGAGCTGCCCAAATCACATTGCACCAGCCCCCCATGGCTCCTTCTGCAGGTGGTGGGTCCACGGAAGGACGGCCTCACGGTTCAAACCAGGCCTGTTGGTCTCTCCTAGGGGGCTACCAGTGTAGGCAGACACTGGAGGCAATGTGGGTGAAGTGCCTTGCCCAAGGACACAACGACAATGTGCACCGTCAGGAGGCGGGATTCGAACCCACGACCTTCCGATCATGAGACGACCCGCTCTACCATCTGCGCCACTGTCGCCCCTTAGGTTTATTCATAAAACAGTATTATACACTAGCCCACCACAGTGCCTTATTGCCACTGCGTCACATACAATTACAAGAAAGCAGAGAAAATCGATAATAAATATGATTCATTAAAAGCAAAACAGTAGAATTTATTTTTTCTAATTATTTGCCGATTGTTTTAGACTATGTGAGGGAAAATTGGAGGCACCATAGACCTTAAATATTACATCCATGCCATCGACTCTGATTGAGGGAAGATTCAGATTCAGTTTATTAGTTTATTATTATTTGCAGTATAAAATCACACGGGATCACCACAGTTCCTCAGAAGATAAACAAAGTGGGTGAACATAATAGTCTGAGACGGGGTTCAAACTAGTGCTGATCTTTGGATTTGAGAAGAGAGGGTGTAAGCTACTGTTGTCCCATAGATTCAAAATTCAAATAAATAAAACGCTTATTCCAGTTACCACCCGTGCAATGTCTCTGCTCTATTAGCATCAAACATAATTTTCAACTTTTAACGGAAATTATCAACATTACACTTTGTTAAAGGAACAGGCCAACGTTTCTCCACACTGAGATCTGTTCTTACCTGAGCTTAGACGAGTTGATGCGTACCTGTCTGGTCTTTACGCGTGCGCTCAGTCACGCAAAAACACCCAACATGTTGTTAGCATTTAGCCTCTCCTCTATGGAGCCAAACGGGGTGAAGTTAAAGGCGACCAAGCTCTTCTACGTTTCCCTTATTTAAATACGATTACGTGAGCAGTTACACGATCCAAGTCTAATTACACAAAATTAAACATGTCGATTTTCTAAGCAGATAAAAAGGGGAACTATATTGCAATGCGTAATAATACCTACTTCGACATTACTGCACGGACGTAGAAGCGACATCGTGTTGTAACTAGTGTTGTAACTTGTTTTGTAACTTTTCCTACACATGTGACTGACACATAAAGTGAGTGTTGCATTTCAGTTGTAATAAAGATTTATAACAATGTGAACATTCTCCTTATGCGCTGTTTGGTTCAGACTCGTGTCGTTCATGGTGTGGTAGAATATATTCATCATGAGTTTAGTGATAGATTCTGATGTTCAGATGAACTGTGTCTCTTCCCTGATTGGCCGCTTGGCACTGACTCTTCTTATTTCACATGAACACGCACACAAATCCTGAGAGAAACCCAGGGTTAACCAACTTTGTAGTATAACTTGCTCCATGTCAGGGTTTGTCAACCCGGGTTAGATGAACTAGTCAGCTTTGTAGAATAGCCCTCTGTGGAACAGGTCCAACAGGTTAGAGAGTGAAAGCATTGTAAAAGCTGTGTATTACTTGTTATGTTTTATCCAATTGTTGTTACTGTACTGTTAAGTACCTGCTGTGCAACAGGGGGGCGCTGTGGGCAATGGAGAAGTTGTGCTCTGAGAGAAGGAGAGGACAGACTTTTGATAGAAGGTTCTCGGCTCTTTAAATTCTGTTTACAGCTACTGTACTTTGGCAGCTTGTTAATTAATAAACCATGTCGGCTGGTTATTGCATGTAAGTGCAGGGCATTACAGTATTTGGAGACGACGCTGACACAGTGAGTTTTCCTCATGATTCTTCTGTTTCCTGGTGTTATATTATTTTATTTACCTGTTTCGAAATTAAATTATGGTTTTAAGGCCTATTCCCACGCCCATAGAATAACCGGAGAAGTCGGACATCTGTGATTTTTACTTTTTACTGAAGTCCTTCTGTAATTTTATCACTGTACGAATACAAGTTTAGTCTGTGTTTAGTCCGGATTCAGAAGTAGAGCAGTTTGGTTTAAGGACTGGACTAGACCTGGTTTGGTCTCACTTAGGTCAAGTATGAACATGCCTGGTGTGGTCAAAGGTTGTTTCGAATAGTTTAGTCCTGGTGTAGTTCAATGTTAGACCTGGGTAAATCCTGGTTTAGTCCTGTCTGTGTCATTGTCTGGACCAAGCTTTACAGGAAGCATAAAACAAAGGGAAATGCAGTTGATTGTATTTGGTGCAGGCGAACAGCAGAGGGAGACACAGACAGAACCATGATGCAGACTCCGTGAAAACCAGGGTTTTGTTCAACTTATGATCAACTTGGATTAGTATCATTACCTTTCAAAAATAAAAAGATATATTGTTATACACATTTTGCAATGAGTTCAGAGTTGGAAAAGCAGTCTCCTGCCCACTGATGCAGCGGCTGTTGGGCAATGGTTTCTAAATGAGGATTAAAATGACTTATTACATCTCTGAATATTCTGCTCAAATAGACTCTTCTGAGTCCAGGCACCAAATCCATGGACTCACCTGGAACTGGCCCCGGGTCTAAACCAGGACCTAAACCTGCTCCCAGCTCTGTCTCTCTGAGAAGTGACCGCTCGAAAGGCAACCCCCTGTCTTTAGAGAACCTCCTCCTGCCAACAAGAGGTAAAATACGTAGATGAAGAGACTAAATTGTTTGGCTTGTTTCTGTTATTGGACAATAAGTCTACTTTATTTTATGACTGTCTTGTGTTACCTCACCTTTATTATCACACTAGATTATGTGCTTTTTATGTATTTACTAATTAATATGTTAATTTACCTTTTCTGACCAGATAAAACTCATTAGTTAAGTTACATTTCACAAAAGAAGTAAAACCTACAGAGAAAGAGATCTTACGTTATCATATTTAGAAACACTATAAATACATTAGGAGCAACATCCGGGAACTTTTGCTGAAACACGCCTCAGTTTGCAAGTGTTTTAAGCTGTAGGCTCAGCATAAACATATGTACAAATATGGAGCTATATTTTTAAATTGTAAACCGACTGTTCTGATTCTCAGCACCTACATGTACCAACCTGGACCTGGCCCCGGGTCTAAACCAGGACCTAAACCTGCTCCCAGCTCTATGTCTTTGAAAAGTGACCGCTCTAAAGGCTGGGGTCCTAACTTTAGAGAACCTCCTCCTGACAACCAGAGGTAAAATATGTCGATAAAATAGTGTGACGAAATAGTGAAGGGCTGTTTCTGTCATTGTACGATGTGTCTTCTCTATGCTTTGATTACATTCATTATGTCTTCTCGTTACACTTCTTATATGTTAAATTATTTTTGTTATTTTTTGTGTGCCTCTTTTAAAGTTTATTAATTGTACATACTGTAGGATACCTTTATTTGCTATTAGCCTATTTGTTTGCACATTACCATGTTTTTGTGAGCTGTTATAACAGGTGAATTTCTCCTTTGTGAGATTAATAAAGTTCCATCTTATCTTATAGGGTTGTATAAATCTACTGCCTTTATAGAAGAACCCGCTTCACCTCATTCCGGAAGTTTGAGTAGGCGCCGCCATGAATTGTGCCGGTCCCTTCACTCCCATTAGTTAACATAGGACTGGAGAAGGGTTAGAGTTAGGGAATGAGATCTCTTTCAACCACAAGTAACAATTGAGAAACACCATCACTGCTCAAAAGAATCTCAATTCACTCAATTTTAGTTAAGTTTGTAAAGTGTTTCATGCTATCGGCACAGGGCAAACATGTACAAATATGGAGTTATGTCTTTAAATTGTAAACCTTTAAATTGATTCTCAGCAGCTACAACATGGACCCACGTGGACCTGGCCCCGGGTCTAAACGAAGACCTAAACCTGCTCCCAGCTCTGTGTCTCTAAAAAGTGACTGCTCTAAAGAAAACCCTCCTGTCTTTAAAGAGCCTCCTCCTGAAGACCAGAGGTACGTCACATTGATAAGACATTGTTGGGCGGTTTCTGTCGTTGGTCGATGTGTTTACTTTATGACTCCTCTATAATCATGCTCTCTCACCTTGTTTATAATGGTCATGTGCTCCAAAGAAACATACATGAGTTTTACCAGTTTCACTCCTCTCATTGATCCTGGCCTGTTTTACATTTTTAGTGATCTGGGAAAAACATTTAAAACTCTCAACTTATCTTTATTGTGAGTTTCAGTATCAACAACCCTGTTTAGCCTCCTATGAATCCATTGATCTGTGCTGTGAGAGGATTAGAGAATGTCTTCTTCCATAAGTAAAATCAAACAGCATTAAATAATAACAGGGCAATGTGTGCATGGAACACACTACATGAAGGAATAACTCTGGAGGAAAACAACAAACAAATAAATAAAATAAATTAGCAGTGACACTATTTTTATCAACTCAAATACACTGAAGCAAAGAGGTCTGGAGGTGTTGTGAAGGTTGTAGATATTTGTGTAACAGTGCCTTGTATGCACTGTATTTTATATAATCATAATGTATCTTGTGTTTTCTAATGAATGGGGTTTTATCAGAGCCAAACTCTAGAATAACTACAGTTTGGCTGTTAATGGGGTCCCTGTAATGAAGCATGTGCATCAACGAGGAATGAAAGATGATTTCAAATGCTTTAAAAGGGCCTATTTACAGTTATTAAAACATTCCTATATAGCCTCTGATATTGTTACAGTAACAACAGCTTCTGTATATCATTAGCTCAGCATCAGAGCCCCTCATTCAGCTGCTGTAAAGTTCACTTTTGAAGAGCAGAGCCAATCAGTCAACACCACAGTATGTTCAAATTGACTCTTCTGATTCCCAGCACCAACAAAATGGACCCACATGGACCTGGATCTAAATCCAGAAATAGACCTGCTCCCATCTGTGACTCTCTGAAAAGTGACCGCTCCAAAAGCTTGATTATGCATTTCAAAGGAGCTCCTGACGATCAGAGGTGAGTCACACAGATGAGATATAGACTAAAATGGATAAGACCGGTTGTATCATTGGACGATCCAGTAGATCTATGACTCCTCCTCAATCACTGTGTATCTCACCTTGATTATTGACCCTCTGGGGTTTGTTTATGTTTATGTTTATTTGGTAGGGACAGTGCAAGTTAATGAACAAGCCACACCGGATTGTAGCCTTGGGCTAATTTCCATCCGTCGTCTCCCATGCAGACTCTCAAACACACTCTCATTCATCCTGGCCTATTGTACATGTTTATAGTGGTAAGGGAAACCGGAGTACCCGGAGGAAACCTACGCAGACACGGGGAGAACATGCAAACTCCACACAGAAAGGCCCCAGCCTTGGTGGGAATCGAACCGGGACCTTCTAGCTGTGAAGCACGAGCGCTAACCGCTGTGCTACCGTTGCTGTAGTCTGCAGTGAACAGGGTGTTTACACTGAAAGAAACAAGTTAAACAAACTTAATGAGCAGACTCCGAGTTTGTATCAGAACAACTACAATCCCAACCCCTCACTTTGTACAAGAGCTGTAGCTCTATTTTACCTCAGGGCTCAGGCAAGAACAACAGGTGACATCACTCACACCCCCTTTGTATAGAGCACAATTTATCACCGACTTCATCCCACAACAAGATACAGAAAAATAATAATAAAGTCACACCTCACATTTAGGGCCAGTTTCACTGTGCTAGGTTCTAAATTGTGAGAAGTTCTAACGCTTAGTAAATCAGGCCCACATACCCACATATCTTTATAAAGTTACACACATTTCAGTTTTTTTTAATGTTATAGTTTATTATTGCTTTGATCTGTACGTTTAGTCATAACTTGACATGCTTTGATTGCACTTTCCCACTTAATCAGGCAATAGATTGATATGTTTCCTAATCTTTAGAAAATCTATTACTTTCACTAAGCGCATTTGAAACCACGAGAAACCTTTTTTTATGTAAGTAGATTATAAAGAGATTTAAAGCATATTTTTCATCTAGTAATTTTACTTCTTGAAAATAAATTCTTGGCCTCTGTATCTGTACTTTGCAAGAGTGGAAAAATAAAGTATTTCATGCATCAGTGGAAACTGATCAAAGTGCAGCGTGAAGCACAAAGAGAAAACTCTGTTTAGTAAAAAATGACCTTCTGTTCAAATGGACTCTTCTTCTCGTTCTATATGGACCCACCTTCTCCCAACTCCGAAAGTCATCACTCCAAAGACTTCTATCCTGACTTAGAGAGCCTCTTCCTGAAGACCAGAGGTAAGACCTGGTTTAGTCCTGGTTCAGAGTCAGACCTGGTTTAGTCCTAGTTCAGAGTCAGACCTGGTTTAGTCCTAGTTCAGAGTCAGACCTGGTTTAGTCCTGGTTCAAAGTCAGACCTGGTTTAGTCCTGGTTCAGAGTCAGACCTGGTTTAGTCCTGGTTGAGCTGTAGATGGTGAGTCCTCAGGAGGTCTGTGGAAGAGTTTCTTGTGAGTCTAAATGAGTCCAGAGGCTGCAGTGGTCTCTGCTCAGAGCTGTGGAAGTCTCTAATGTTTCTGTTTGTTGGTTCATAGGGAGCCAGGCCCAAAGGAGCAGCTGGACGACATATTCACAGTGAGTAGCCCATGACTGCAGCATGTGTGGGGTTCTCTGTGGGGCTCCTCAGGTCCTCTCTTTGACTGAAACTCTTTATATCTGATTCTATTCCAGCGTCTGGAGGAAGACATCCTGACGTTTGTCAAAGAGCAGCTGCAGAGGCTCCACAGGCTCCTGGTCTCAGAGTACCCAGAGAGTGGCTCAGAGAGTGAGGAGAAGCAGAGCAGCAGAGAGGCTGTGCTGAACATAACCCAGGACTTTCTGAGGAGGATGAAGCAGGAGCAACTGGCCGAGCGTCTGAGCTCCAGTAAGAACTCTTCCACATCTACATAACTTTAATAACTTATATTTGTGTTAGTTTCCAGTGAAGAGTTCACTGTTGTCTCTGTCTTTATTCAGGGAGTTCTGCTGGAGTTTGCAAAGATAAACTGAAGAGTCATCTGCAGCAGAGGTTCAGTCATGTGTTTGAGGGCGGTGCTATAGCAGGAAACTCCGCCCCCCTGAACCAGATCTACACAGAGCTCTACATCACAGAGGGAGGGGCATCAGAGGTCAACCAGGAACATGAGGTCAGACACATCGAGACAGCGTCCAGGAAACCAGCCGCTACAGAGACCAGCATCACATGTGACGACCTGTTTAAAGGCCCCGCCCACAGACAGCGGCCAATTAGAGCAGAGCAGAAAGAGGAGGGACCAATCAGGACGGTGCTGACGAAGGGCGTGGCCGGCGTGGGGAAAACAGTGCTGACTCAGAAGTTGAGTCTGGACTGGGCTGAAGGCAAAGTCCACCAGGACGTCCAGCTGCTGTTCCCCTTCACTTTCAGAGAGCTCAATGTGCACAGAGACACAGAGTACAGCCTGGTGGAGCTGCTGCACCACTTCTTCAGTCAAACCAAAGGTCTCTGCAGCTTTCAGCAGCTCCAGGTGCTCTTCATCTTTGACGGTCTGGACGAGTGCAGACTTCCTCTGGACTTCAGCCGGACCCGGGTCCTGACGGAGCCCACAGAGAGCGCCTCAGTGGAGGAGCTGCTGGTGAACCTCATCAGGGGAGCCTGCTTCCCTCCGCTCGCCTCTGGATAACCACACGCCCCGCGGCGGCCAATCAGATCCCTGCATGGTGCGTCTCCATGGTGACAGAGGTGCGAGGGTTCAACGACCCACAGAAGGAGCAGTACTTCAGTAAGAGGTTCACAGACGAGCAGCAGGCCACAGCCGTCATCTCCCACATCAAGAGCATCCGCAGCCTGTACATCATGTGCCACATCCCAGTCTTCTGCTGGATCCTCTCCACAGTCCTCCTCCATCTGATGGAGACCAGAGAGAGAGTAGAGCTGCCCCGCACCCTCACCCAGATGTACATCCACTTCCTGGTGGTCCAGGCCAAAGTCAAGAACATCAAGTATCATGAGGGATCTGGGACAGATCCACACTGGACTCCAGAGACCTGGGAGATGGTGCGGTCTCTGGGAAAACTGGCCTTTGAGCAGCTGCAGAAAGGAAACCTGATCTTCTACGAGAGTGACCTGAGCGAGTGTGGGCTGGACGCTGCAGAGATCGCTCGTTACTCCGGAGTCTTCACACAGGTCTTTAGAGAGGAGCAAGGCCTGTACCAGGACAAGGTCTACTGCTTCATCCATCTGACTGTACAGGAGTTTCTGGCTGCTCTTCACGTCCATGAGACCTTCTTCAGCTCTGGAGAGAATCTGCTGTCCACACCACACTCCTCTGAGAGCCCTGACCCCGAGGAGAACCTGCTGTCCACACCACATTCCTCTGAGAGCCCTGAGGCCTTCTACCACTCTGCTGTGGACCGGGCCTTACAGAGTCCAAACGGACACCTTGACCTGTTCTTGCGCTTCCTCTTGGGCTGTCTCTGCCGACCAATCAGAACCTGTTGCCAGATCAGCTGACTCACACAAGAAGTGACGCAACCAATCAGAAGACAGTAAAATACATCAAACAGAAACTGGATGAAGTGGCTCTGTCTGCAGAGAGGAGCCTGAACCTGCTCCACTGTCTGAATGAACTGAACGACCGCAGTCTGATGGAGCACATACAGAGGATCATGAGAAAAGGAAGTCTCTCCTTGTTGCGTTCTCCTGCTCATTGGTCTGCTGTGTCCTTCTTCTTACTGTCCTCAGACTCAAACTTAGAGGAGTTTGACCTCAGGAAATACTGTTCTTCAGAGACAGCTCTTCTGAAGTTGCTGCCGGTCGTCAAAGTCTCCACCAAAGCCATGTGAGTCCAGACTGTATTTAAACACTTGTGTCATGGCTCTAGTCTCTAATCGTCCTCTCTGTCCTCAGTCTGAGCGGCTGTGTCCTGTCTCCTCTCAGCTGTGCTCCTCTGGCCTCAGTCCTCAGCTCCTCCAGTCTGACTCACCTGGATCTCAGTAACAACGACCTCGAGGACTCAGGAGTGGAGCTGCTGTGTTCTGGACTGAAGAGCGCCCCCTGCAGACTGCACACCCTCAGGTGAGATGCTCCCATGATGCACTTTGTCTCTGGCTGATTCCGAAACCGTTAAATTGGTAAGAGGTCTAACGCCAAGGGTCCGCCATGATAAGAAGCGTCCGAATTGGGCTGTCGGTTAGGAAGGAGTTAGGGAAAGGAGCCTCCATGCTAACTGATGCTACCTCACTGGCGATTAGGAGCTATGTGCCATCCCATAAGACACCGCACCCCCACCCTCGAGTGATTCTTCATGCGCAACCACTGTTGATTGACAGGTGCACAATTAATTAAAAAAATATATATAAGAGATTCTGCACAAGCCAAACTTTATAAAAGTGACGAAATACATGTTAGAGTCACCACAGCACAGTTAGTGTTTTAAAGAGCCGCCTCAGTAAACGGATTAAATAAAGGCAGTTTGTACTTCTGTTTTTATTTAGTAGATGGCTAATTTGCATACTGTAGCTTTATGAAACAGCTGTTGAGATTTTTTAATTTTTTATTTCATTCAAAAGTGACATCATGTATCACCACAAGACCGCCAATCCAACATAGCATGAATGAAACGGAGCAGAGGAGAAGAACAAGTCTTAAATGGCGCGTGAGATAAAATAAGGCTAAAGGAAAAAGTGAAGGATCATTTGGATTTTTTGTTTTGTTTTTCTCCTTAAATGTCTTTATTTGGACACTATGTTGTTGCATATGCAGTACAGTAGGTGGCGACATGTGCTTTTTTTGCCTGCCAATGACCTTAAAGAAGCAGAACAGCAGCTGTTGGTGATGTCACTTCCCCTTCCCCTGGGTAAGAATGGTGGAATTGGGCAAATGCTGCTGAAGCTCTAGTTCACTAACTGCATAGAGATCTAACAGTTGACCCCATGAAAGGTTAAGGATCAGGAGCTAGGGTTAGGACTTAGAGGCTATAATTTAAGCAGTGTTTCCCACAGATTTCAAGGAGACTGTGGTGGGAGAGAGTGCCACCTTGGGGCGGGGATTGTTTTTAAAATTAGATATACGTTTTCCTGAATTCTGGTGCATTTTAAGCAAAAAATAATAACTATTTTTGGCTATTATGCTGTTGTGAAAAGAATAATTTCTGGTTAACTTACATAGGGTACAGCTTTTTTTTTAAATAATGTAATGGATCAGTTTTCTTTCAAGGGCGCAGGCCCTTGATTCTTCTCTCAGCTCCGCCCCTGCAGCTCTCAGATACAGACTCTGAACCTCAGCCTGATGCTGCAGAGAGAAAACACTGACCAACATGAGCAGCTCTCACCTCGTGTAGGGTAAGAGCAAGAGAGTGGGAGGGGAGAGAACTAAAGTTTAGAACGGGTCCTGAA
Organism: Neogobius melanostomus; assembly: GCA_007210695.1. Taxonomy (NCBI): domain Eukaryota; kingdom Metazoa; phylum Chordata; class Actinopteri; order Gobiiformes; family Gobiidae; genus Neogobius; species Neogobius melanostomus. The sequence continues at coordinate 237,269 of VHKM01000828.1, forward strand.
TTAATTCCACCGCGATCCAAAAAAAAATAAAGTAGAATAATTATCAAGCAAAGGTCTGGAACATAATTTACCGTAATAATAATTTGTGTGCTTGGAAAACAATGCAACAATTCATTATGGTTTGTTTTTACTCTAAAATTACATTTGGGTTTCTAATATACACAATGTGCCAATGCAGTGCTGTGTTTCTCCTCTTTGCTCAGCTCAACAATGAGCCCTATTTAGTCCAGGTTTGGTCCTGGTTTAGTCCTGGTTTAGTCCTGGTTTGGTCCAGGTTGGTCCTGGTTTAGTCCTGGTTTAGTCCTGGTTTAGTCCTGGTTTAGTCCTGGTTTGGTGCTGGTTTGGTGCTGGTTTAGTCCTGGTTTAGTCCTGGTTTAGTCCTGGTTTGGTCCTGGTTTAGTCCTGGTTTAGTCCAGGTTTGGTCCAGGTTTAGTCCTGGTTAGTCCAGGTTTGGTCCTGGTTTAGTCCTGGTTTGGTCCTGGTTTAGTCCAGGTTTGGTCCTGGTTTAGTCCTGGTTTGGTCCTGGTTTAGTCCAGGTTTAGTCCAGGTTTGGTCCTGGTTTAGTCCAGGTTTGGTCCTGGTTTAGTCCAGGTTTGGTCCTGCTCGCTGCTCTTTTGTTTTAAACGATGGAGAAACAGCCGTGCTGTTGGCGCGTAACTATCGCATGTGCATATTTAATTAGATGACTAGCGTCTTCTCGGTTTTAAATCTTTAGCGAGCCGTATTATTTTATCATTCTGCATCCGTTTCTAAAAGTTTAAAACGAGCTCAGAGGCTACAGTTTCTCTTTCTGTTCAGCTGGGTTAGCGTAGCGTGAGGGTGAGACAGCGCAGATGCAGCTGCAGGACTGTCACGTCGGGTCTAAAGTTTGGATCCAAGTTTCGGGTTCGGATGGGTTGGCGCGTGGGTCCGGAACCAGACTGAGGTCCACCATTTCGTGACATCTGGTTTATTCATTATAGTGACAGCTGCATTAGCAGCGCAGTAAAGAGGTTTACTATGCAAATTAGCCATGTGGTCTTTTAGTTTATAAGCGAAAACAAAACTACGCGAAGCTGCCTTCATTTTCTGTAATAATAATAGGCTACTTAAACAGTGAGACATTGTTCACTGCTCCTTATTTGTCCTGTTAAACCTGCGCCTCTGCTGCAGATGTTGGTGTTGGGTGAGAGACAGAGAAAGAGAGGGGAGATCGAGACTGTGGTGGATAAAAATAGACTATGGTGGGCCACCACAGACTAATGTATTAGCGGGAAACCCTGTTAAGGGTTTCGGAATCAGCCTCTGTGTCGACATTAGATGCTAATGCTGTGTCTTTAGTCTGTCTGGATGTCTGGTCTCAGAGAGGGGCGGGGCTTCTCTGGCCTCAGCTCTGAGCTCCGCCCCCTCCCACCTGAGAGAGTTAGACCTGAGCTACAACCATCCAGGACCCTCCGCCGAGCTCTGACCGCTCTACAGGCCCCTCATGGGCCCTGGACTCCCTTAGGTGAGTCTGGTTCTGGGCCAGGTCTGGTCTGGTCTGGTCTACTCTACAGTAAACTGGACTTGTGTGTTTCAGTCTGGATCCTGCTGGAGAACAGTGGATGGTCCCAGGTCTGAGAAAATGTGAGTCTGTGACAATGTTTGTGCTTGTACTTATTGCAGCTTTTTATGAAAAGAAAAGCAAACAATAAAGAACTCCTCAGACTCACAGGAAGTGATGTCATGATGTTGTGTTTGTTTCCTCAGATTCCTGTGAGTTCTCTCTGGATCCAAACACAGCTCAGAGGAACCTCCTTCTGTCTGAGGAAGAACGGACAGTGACCAGAGTGGGAAAGGAGCAGCAGTATCCACATCATGAGGAGAGGTTTATCTCCCCTCAGGTCCTGAGCTCCACTGGCCTCAGGGGGCGCTGTTACTGGGAGGTGCAGTGGAAAGGGGGTGGATTGATATAGCAGTGAGTTATAGAGGAATTAGACGGCGAGGACACGAAGAGGAGAGTAAGTTTGAAACAATGATCAGACCTGGAGTCTGAGGATCCACCGTGGAGGTTACTCTGTCTGTCACAACAACACACAAACACCCCTGGCTTCGTCATCCTCCTCTCTCCCTGACTCAGGTGTAGTGGGCGTGTTCCTGGACTCTGAGGCTGGAGCTCTGTCCTTCTATGAGGTCCGCTCTGGTGGAGAACCTTACCACATTTACACCTTCACCTCCTCCTTCACTGAGCCTCTGTTTCCTGGGTTTGGGCTGTGGGCTGAAGGTGACTTCGTGTCTGTGGTGGATCTGACGATAGCGCCCCCCAGTGGACTTCATTGACTTGAATCTTTCAAGATACAAACATTCGATTGACCAATCACAGCTGGCTCAACCTGTAATCGCTGATTTTGACAGATACGTGTGTATAGGTGGAGCTGTCGCCCTCTTACTGTGACGTCAATGGTTCAAATTCCAGTCTCACTAGTTCTTACATTCGAGTCACACTTTCCAACATATCAGAGGCTTAGTGGTTCAAATCCGTGCATCAGTGTTAACTTTGTCGACTATTATATGTAGTCAAGGTATATTTGAGATTATTGGAGACTAAACTTTCATCTCTGAATATTTCATATTGACTGGTAAATAGTAAATAAAAATGAACAGAAGGGATGAGTGGGACAAGATCCAAGCTGTAAAAGAAAACCATGAATTTCATAGTTTCCTTTTCAGTCAAAGAACCACAAACCAATTAAATTAACCATTGTGGGAACAAGTCTGGTCCTTTGTACATTTGCTAAAGGGTCCATGCAATATGAATGATAATTCTATTGTAGCACTTTTTAATTTTCTAAATGTATTACAGAGTCTGACAACTAAATTTGCATCATCACAACTTTCCGGGTCCCCCAAGGCGAGTTGCAAAACCAGGGGGGCAGAGCGTTCTCCGTTATCGGCCTTAAACTGTGGAACACTCTGCCCCCTGACGTCCGAATGGCCCCACAGCAAGAGCCACTTTTATTCTCTGGCTTTTAACACTGTGCGAGTTGTGTGGTACTCTGTGTCTTTTATTTGGGGCGACAGTGGCGCAGTGGGTAGAGTGGGTTGTCTCGGGTTGCCTCGGTTTTGAATCTGAGCTCCCGCAAAATGTACACTGTCGTTGTGTCCTTGGGCAAGACACTTCACCCTACTTGCCTCTAGTGTCTGCGCACATTCGTGTATAATTGATAGATAGTTTCTTAGATAGATAGATAGATAGATAGATAGATAGATAGATAGATAGATAGATCCTTTATTAATCCCAGCGTGGGGAAATTCAGTTGTCCTTCAGTAGCAAACAGTGGATAAAAAGACAATACATATAAATATAATAAAAAGTACTTGCCCGAAGTTAAACTATGTGTGTGGGACAACAGCAATAATCATTATAAAATCGAATTGCAGCAGGGATGAATGAGAGAGTGAATGGGTGACTGGTTCCTTACTGTAAAGCGCTTTGGGCCTGATAAAGGTAGAAAAGCGCTATATAAGTTGAGTCCATTTGCCATTTTATTTTACTGCTTTTATTTTTACTTATGTTGTTTCTCATCATTTATTGTTTATTGATGTATTTTTATTTTTTTTTATGATTTATTCTTTAAGTGTTTGCTGTTATTTTACTGACTGGCGGAGCAACATTAAGATGTTGTTGTGAAGCACTTTGGAACTGTCATGTTGTTTAAATACACTATAGAAATAAAGTGGATTGGACTGCATTGTGTCTTTGGGCAACACACTTCGCCCTCTTTGACTGTGTGTGTGCTTTTGGTAACATTATTTAACCTGGTGAAAGATTTGAGCAGACGTCTCATTTGTGTACCATCTTAATGAGCCCATGTTAATAATGAACTTATGTTACTGTAGTTTGTTTTTTGGGTAAGTTACGGAAAAGCCAAGCATGAATTATCCTCCTGATGTTTGAGGAAACATGATGCATGTAACATCTTTGAGCTGCACTCACCGCCTGGCAAACTCTGACCGGTCGTTATCACCGCAAGGTTTCCCCAGACAGAGCCAGCCAGGTCTGAAGGTCTGGGCTGTAGGGCCTTCTCTGTGCTCCTTCATTCTGCCACTGCTTTACTGCCCCCTGGAGGAAAGATGGAAAAGGTGAATACACTGGAGGTAGTTTATTTACAGGTAGTACAAATAGATTGTATCACATTAATAGTATTTTTTTGTTCATTTAGTTTAATTCATGTAGGAATTAAAAACAGAAACTTTAAGACCCACCTGAATTACTTCTTGTTGCTGTAGCACAAACAGCCCAAAACATAACATAAATTCTGTTCTCAATGTGATGTAAATCTATAGTAAAATAACCAACTGTAAAAACACATAATAAATGCATTCAACTCATCTCATTGTAAAACTGTTTGAGACCCTGGTGAGCCACTCCAAGCTCTATTTATTATTATTCTACATGTTTTTAACTTATCTCCTTTCTATAGTGTTTAACATAAAGATTTAAACAAAACCAAAGTAAATTTGTGAGCTAAAAAAAGCTACTCATAAAAGTGCAGTTACTTCAAGAAGTTACTCAAGTACATAGTATACTTGAGTAAATGCAAACGAGTACTACCCATCACATGTTCACTGTCAATTCGACATTTTAACCATCTGCTAGTTAGCTTGTTAAAAGATAATGAGTAGCTGACTAACTCAAGTAACGCTAGTCAAAACTTTAGGAGCAGACGTTTCATCCTGACTGTGCAGCACAAACATAAGAGCGGATATTTTCACGTACCTGTTTGAGACTGAAATAAAGGTGGGTTTTCTTTTCACTCTTTGCTTCAAAACAGCTCCTTTTGAACAGAATAAAACAAAGAAAATCAGCGAAAACGGCAGAAACCCCCCCCCCCCCCCCCCTCGCAAATTCAAGCTAACTTTAATAACTGAAAGACGTTAGCTAGTTCTGTTTAATGAAATTATCGAATTAAATCTTAGAAATCGGCACAATTCTCTCGTTTAACACGCTGGGAATAAAGAGGGAATATTGGTAAACTTTAGCAAACAAGGCCTGGACATTTTAAAAGTGTAAATCTCTTTAAAAATGTTTTTATATCATCACCGTTTCTTACCTCGCGCTCCCGGTCCAGCTCGTGCCCTGCTGCGTCAGGGGGATAGAGCTACACAACGTCACTGCACTGAGGGTTTGATTGTTTTCATTTGTTTACATGAAAGAAAAAACTTTGTGTGACTTTATTTCTGTCTAAAACCGCAGCCAGACTTCAGCTGCAGTTAAAGCCTTTGGGCCTGTAGTAGTACAACTGTAATAGTTCATTATTAATAGATTTATTTGGTGGCGGCCCAAAAGTACCGTGGCCAACCGGGAAACGTCCCGACTCTCATGATTACCCAGCACGCCTTTGAGCCAAAATGTAAATTTCTCCCAGCCATTAGGGGGCGCTGGTGACCTTATGTCTCGATGTTAACTTTACCTATAAAAAGGGCCAAATCAGTAACCCAGGCGCTGCTGGTTTAGAGGTAAACTGTTTCTTACCGTGTCAATTGGACATGTGTTGTACATTGTGGAACTTTATGTAATAAAATAATTGGTCATAGGGGCCAATAATAATAAGTACAATACCTGGACTGGTTTTGTGGAGACATGCGTTGGGGAAAACCTTAAAAACCGAGCAGCCAGGAGGCGACCAGCAAAGGACCATTTCACATGTAGAAATATGCAGCATCATAAACTTATAACAGCTTCTTTACACTGTGTACACTTGTGTCCTTGGGCAACACATTTCGCTGTCTGTGCCTATGTGAATGATTGTGTGCTTTTGTTACATTTATCAGAGGAGAGGCCAGTTTTTGCTTTATGTGATATTATAAACCAGCTCCAAACATCTACAACATGAGGGTTAGAAGACAAATTGTACCGCAGTTTCTAAAACTACAGGCTGTTTCCAAAGACTATCACCTGAACCCACTCAATTACTGAACAGCGCCTGTAAATATGTGGTCAGGGACGCCCTCTGCTGGTCTACACCTTCTACTACAGTACAAAGGAGTAATTTTCTTTTCTAAATTCACAAAACACATACATTGGCAGTGTTACACAAATATCTTACTTTTTCAGTAACTAGGGAATATAACATATTACTTACACAAAATACAGGAATATGTTAGTCATTACAATTCAAGTAACTCAAGTTGCAAAAGTATTTAAACGCATGAATGAAAAAATGCCAAACTCCCCCCAAATAAAATGCAGCATGCCAGATCAAGTTGGACACTGGTGAATAAGATCTGCAGTTGCATGTGGTTAATGTCCTCAAAACAAAACACAAGAGAATGGGGAATGCGAAGGAAAAGGAAATCTCTGACTGCACTTTTCCTCAGTGGCTTTATTACTATTATCACTTTATATTTTGCCAAAAGTAACTGAAAAATAACTCAAAGTAGTGTAACTCAGCTACATCTTTCAATCAGTATGTAATACAAACATATTACATTTTTAGAGCTGTACTAATCACTAATATAGAATATATTACATTTTTTGCCCAACACTGTACGTTGGTTTATTTATTGGTTTATTTGGTCGGGACAGTGCATGTTAATGAACACACATGGGACTCATGCATGTAAACAAGCCACACCGGATTGTAGCCTTGGGCTAATTTCCATCCGTTGCCCCCCACTCGCACTCTCAAACACACTCTCATGTTTTTACATGAGCTCTGGGCATGTTCCAAATAGGGCACTTGTTTGTGACTTTATACACAATCAAATTATGATAAAAGGAATAAAAAGACACTTTCATTTGTCATATTTTCATATTTCAGTGCCGCATAATATCGTAACAAAAATAAACCACATCAAAAGTGTCTTCCTCCTGCATCTGCGCTTTAAGCCGAGTCCATCTGACCCCGGACGCGCTGTGCTCCTGAATAATTGATCGTATCCGCGTGACCCCCCTCTCTCCGAGCGCGTGCTGGTGAACCGGAAACGCTCGTGAGGATGCGCCCGTGTCCGCGAGCCGCTCATCCTGCGTCCCTCCACCTCTCCATCCCACCATCCCAGAGCGTAACGATGCTGTCTCGGCCGTGACAGCCCCTCCGCGTGTCCCCGGGTCTGGCTCTCAGCGTAACCGACTGAAGGCGCTCCATTGGCGGGTTGGAGCTGTGAGGGACGGCGGCCTGAGCGCAGAGGCGAGGGCCGAGCACCAGGGCCGTGTCTGGGGCCTCGGAGGATGAGCCAAATACGAGCATCACTCTGTCTGTCCTCCATGTCTCGCTTTCGCTCTGGTGGTGTAAGTGTGTTCCTGGACTCTGAGGCTGGAGCTCTGTCCTTCCATGAGGTCCGCTCTGGTGGAGAACTGTTCCACCTTCACCTCCTCCTTCACTGAGCCTCTGTTTCCTGGGTTTGGGCTGTGGGATGAAGGTCACTCTGTATCTGTGGTGGATCTGAGGAGAGCGCCCCCTGGTGGACCTCCTCGACTGAACACTTTAATGATACATTTGATTGACAGCTGTAAGGACCAATCACTCCTGACTCCACCTGTAATCACTGTTTACTGTGGAAAATAAAACACGTCTTTATGACTTCATAGCTTTCATTTAACTTCCTTTCATTATGTCACGCTTCACCCACATTGGCAGCAGTAGCTCAGTTGAGACGCTCTCCCACCTACCAGAGGGTTGGTGGTTCCGTCTTATTAAACGTCATCAGCTAATTATGTTCAAGTAATATATTTGAGACGAACACCAGAAAAAGTAGTTACTGGAGACAAAAACTGTATTTTTATATATTTTGTGACTAGAACCAAGTGAATGAAAATCTGTGAACTTCATTGTTTCCTTTTCAATCAAAGAACCTCAAACCAAACAAAGTCACTGAAGAAACAAATCTGGTCCTTTCTACATTTACGAAAGGTCCATGAAGCCACACAATGTGAATAATACAATTGTAACACTTTTAGGTTTTCTAAATATGTTTGAGCAGACGTCGCAGTGGAACAAATGTCGACAGAGACATGAAGAGATGAAGCAGCTCGTGTGAAAACATCTGCAACAGGAACTTGTGTCAATGATCTGAACTATGATCCAGAAGCTCAGGTTTTATCAGAGTTTGACTTCACAACATCCAACAGCAGATTCTACACAAACATGACACATTTGAAAAGGTGTTTCCTTATGAACCGTCTTAATGAGCCCATGTTAATAATGAACTCATGTGACTGTAGATGATGTATTTGTAAAAGTTATGGATAAGATATGATTCAAACCTCCCTCTGTTTTGGTGAAACCGAAGCATGAAACATATAAGAGCTGGACTCACCGCCTGACAGACTCTGACCGGTCGTTATCACCGCACTGCTTTACTGCCCCTGGAGGAAATATGGAAAAGGTTCATTCACCTGGAGGAGGTTTCCTTACAGGTAGTGATTAAGTTGCACTGCATTAGTATTAATTAGAAACTGTTTTAATAGCAGGTGCAGGTATTTTGTTTAATATTACTTCCCAAATGTGTGTCGGCATAATACATGAAAAGTAAAAAGCCAAATCCTGATCAAAAACAGTTCTCAAACCATGGCAATAAAACCTATTCTGATTCTGATAGGTGTGAAGGAACCTTTACACAATGTTTTTTTTCCTCAAACATGACCAGCACAACCTGAACAGGCAAATATCATCAGGCGCATTGAGTTGCCTTGTGTACGAAATGTGCGGTATAAATAAAGTTGCCTTGCCATCTGTTCATGTCCAGTTCTTAACTCCGTGTATATTTCAGATGAACTGCCTGAGACTCCGTTTGTGGCCAGTTTAGACGTGTTTGGTTCATGTTTTGACAGAGTTCCAGCCGTGTGTATCTAAGCTCATGGAGATCTGACAGTGTAGTGTCACATTCATGAGCTGAATCAGACAGTGTTAAAGTCCACAACGTTACAACAAAAGGAAGAGGAGTTACATTTAATTTAAGAGGGAAATGTTTTATCTTTTGGACAACTTAGAATTGGTATGGGCCATTTCCATTTGCGTAAATTGAAGTAGGAGACTATAACAAATCAAAGTCACGCTGTTCTGATTTATACAAACAATCCAAATGACATTGAGATGTGAGGCTGTTTAAATCATGCTAAAAACATCATCTGCAAAGAACTTTATTTAGCTATGGGGTAAACTTGAGCAATGGAATGACCAGTAGCCTGTGAGTGTGCGGAAGATGACTGGACTTTAAACTTTAAAGCATAGAAAAGGAGCACTTTCTGGACTACCACCAGAGGGCGCCGAAAGGTGGAGCAAAAGCGTCAGTGCAGGATTACTCAAACATACATGAATGAAATGAAGCAAGTCTCAAGGGGACAATTTACAACATGGTTAGAAGAGAAAAGGTCAAATTAGCAGAATATGCAAAGTCCTAGAGATGGAGCTGGTATCTCTGACTTTATTACAGTGGTACCAGTCATGACAATAATGCACAATAGAGTCACATTAGTAGTTGTTGCAGTAATGGATTCTTCAAAGCATCTTGTTGTCTTTTTTACTTTTACTTCCTTGATATAACAGCACCTATAGTTGCATAATAGTTTTCACCAAATACTTCTTATGACAATATTAGCGTCACAATCACATTGCAATAAGCTGTAAAACTGTATTTCACAGAATCCCTGAGGTTTTTCATCTGACTGAGATTTACACATTTTTACAAACACAGCCTAAAACAAAAAAACTCAAGGGAACTGTGTTAAATTTCAGATTTAGTCGTGATTTACCAAATTTAGTTCCAATATAGCGTTGTTTTGGGCCTTGTCTAGTGTTGTTTAAGACTTGTTTCGACACAATTTCATTTAGAATAAAATACCTGGGAAAATGGAGCAGTCACTCTCAGGATTCAGAGTTTTCCTTCATCACCTGTTGATTCAGCTGAAGTCTGTGTTGTTCAAATTAATCTGGTTTTAACAACAACAAAGTGCCAAATAATCACAGCTACATTAAAGAATGATAAGAGAAACGATTCCCATGCACTAAGTTAATTTTCTGCTGAAATAGATTGAAGCCATTCATATAATGCATTCTGTCTCCTCTCCTTCATCCTGCTATTTCAGCGACAACCCTCCTCTGCCTCATCCCCAACGCAGCAGCACAAGCATCAGCCACCTCAACCTCTCCGTCTCCTCCTCTTCACCACCTGCAGAGTGAGATATTTTCACTTTAATAAATCTATCATCCTGTGCCTTCATCACATCACTGACGTCTGCACCTGCCGGAGTCTAAGCGACAAAGCTCATCCATTTCACTCATGTGTCCATTTCTTCTGTAAGTTCAGTATTTTCATTGATCTCGTTTGGTTCAAAGAAAAAAAAAACAATCACATCTTAAATAACGGCTCAGAGACAAAGCTGAGAGCAGATCTTCCCTTTCATATTATCTGGACAAATATATAAATATAAGAGAGAGACTCAGATGAAATCAAACTAAAGTTATCCATAAAGAGCACCACTGCCTCCACCAAAGAGACTGAACTAACAGACCCAGAGTGTGGCGCCCCCTGCTGGAGCTCAGAGCCACGACACCTCAGTCACCGAGGGGACAGAGGGAGGAGCCAGAGCAGTCACATGACTCCAGGTGAACAAGGTCCAACAGGTGAGAGAGGGAGAGGATTTAGAGACGACGCAGACACAGTGAGTTTTTCTCATGATTCCTCTGTTTCCTATTTTATTGACCTTTATTTAGCCAGGAAAGTCCCACTGAGATTAATAATCTCTTTTTAATCTAATGTCATATTATTTCAGCTTATTGTGTTCAAGTGAACTGATGGTTTAGTCTGTGTTTAGTCCAGAGTCAGGACTGGAGCAGGCCGGGATTAGATCTGGGCTCACTTAGATAATAATTAATCTTGACGACGCCTTGACTGATAATTTAGTACAGGAAGGTGCAGTCCTGGTTTAGTACAATTTTAACCTGGTGTTCAGACAGTTTTTGTCCAGGTTCAGACCAAATTAAATTCGGGATTATTATTGGTTTAAAAAAGAAAGAAAGAAAAGATTATTAAAAGTCGATGTCAATATGTTCTGTTCTTGCCAGCACCTACAACATGGACCCACCTGGAGATTGCCCGGGGTCAAAACCCAGACCAAAACCTGCTCCCAGTTCTGTGTCTCTGAAAAGTGACCGGTCCAAAAGCTTGCCTCCTGAGTTTGGAGATACTACTCCTGAAAAACACAGGTAAGAGACAATAATAAGACAGGGACCATATACAGTGTAGGGCTGTTTCTTTAGTTTAGTTTAAAGAAACAGCAGTCATACCAAACATTGGTATGACTGCTGTCGTATGACCGCAGTTTAGAGGTTTTTATTGTTGTTTTTTTTTATCTGTTTGTCTTTTGGTCTGGACGATGAGTCTGTAATAAAGGTATCTATCTATCTATCTATCTATCTATCTATCTATCTATCTATCTATCTATCTATCTATCCTGAGTGATACTTTTTCTGATTCCTACACTAAATATTCTAGAATCAGAAAACTGAACAATAACGTGTGGAAGATCTGCAAATGTATGATATATAAGGAATAATTTGGGGAACAATGTGGGAAAATGTGGAGAAATTATGGTAAAAATAAGAAAAAACCTAAAAAAAATATATATTATTATAATAAAAAAATAAGGGGTAATAACTTGGGAGGAAAATTGAGCAAAAATAGGGGGAAATATTTGTAATAAAACATGAGCAAAAATGAGGGATAATATTGGGAAAACAAGAAAAAGATTGGGGCAAAAATAAGAAAAAAAAATTCTGGTGAAACATGGGGTCATTTATTTGAGCTGAAACACAAGTCACTTCCTTTAGTCCTGTCCCTGGAACAACAGCATCAAAACTTGAATCTAAAGATAAAAGATTTTTTTTCGATTCATGCTTTTGATGCATTCATTTTTTTCTATACCAGTAGAACCTACACTTTTTCAATACCAGACTGGTATCGTTTTACAGTACCAAGCTCTAATGGTCAAATGGCCAAGTGCTATATTAAATATCTGTGCAATTATGAAGCCAAAGTTCCTTTAATAGTTTATGACACACACATCACAATTGAGTCTAGAACAAACACACTCTGCAAAAGACAATGCTGCTGTTTATTTAGCGTTTGGGCTGCACAGGACCATCCTGTTTTTTTACAGTAGTCATCTGGACTGCGATGCTTAGAATTTAAAAATGCAAAAAAGAACAGCCTTTTGAATCATATGTTAACGTCTGAAGAACTAGATTTCTTGTATTGTAGAAATTTGATGGACACAGGCATCAGGTCTGAGCTCTCTCAGTCATAAAGATGTTACACTAAATTTACCATTTGAAATGACCTGAATTATAGTTTTAGGGCCACAAATCTGACATGTCAATGAGAGAATGATGCGTGAATATAGTACAAGCATGACTCCGGTGATGATCGGCTTAAAGCAGTACTAAGTGTCCGGCTCTATTCGGTGACAGGCAATGATGAGGATGGCACCAAAATGGGCAGTTAATGCCAAGTTTTATTAAAAGGTACAATAATAAATAAGTGAAAAATGTGCAAAAGTCTATGCTGGTTGGAGACCAGACTGGAGCAGGGCGGAGAGACACAGCCAGGCGCAGCCAATCTTATTACAGTAAATGAGGAGCAGCTGAGGAGGAGCCACACCCAGGAGCAGATCAGGAGGGGCCAGCCAGGAGATCACACCTGCACACAAATCAGAGGAGGAAGGAGCAGCAGGAGCAAATACCCTCCCCCACACTCACACAGGCCAGTGGCCGTCACATAAGTAACTCATACCCTAGAGGCCATAAGCGCCACTGCAGGTGTCGTAGCATGTTGTGTTTTTTTACTCATTAATTGTCCGTGAGAGTAAATACTACGCTGACAGAAAAGACAAAGGGATAGAGGGATATCGTTCATCCAATTACACAATGGAGATCATTTTTTTCACTCAAACTTACTATACTGTTTAAGTGGCGCTAGCCCGCAGTTAGCTTTGCCCATTAGCCTGTTAGCTTCTTCTTAGTGATTCTATTAGTGTGTATTGGTGACTCCGACTCAGATGCAGGAAAGTTGCAATTGTGGTTTTCTGGCCAGAGACACCAGGGGGAGATGAAAGACCCCCAATCATCCCATTAACACTTGTATTACCCCCAGAGGGACTACAGAAAGGATTTATTAAGGTAAAAAAGTTACTTAGTACTGCTTTAAACCAATGGCTGCTGGCTGCTCTGCTTTGCGACGACGACACTGGAGGCCGCCATTGCTCCACCATTGCTGTAGTACCTCCATATAGCCGCTAGGCCCCCATTGGAATCCATTGCACTTTAGACACGTTAAAAACAACTTTAATGCCGGTGCCTAATTGTTTGGAACTGTCTACAGCTCGATATTCCTCCTGTGATTACGCTGGGTTAGACACAATCAGAGGCACCAGGCTGGTTATCGTAGGAAACATTTTAGAAATCTCGTACGTAACGGGGGTCGGACTGTTAGCATTGGAGCTGCGCGAGCTACACGTCACGCAAGGGCCAAATCTACAGTGAAGATCCCGCCCTTATGCCCTTATTAGGAACATGCTTCGTCAGAGCTGGGGAGGAGGAGTCTGTAAATCCGCCATGATTTCCCCCTCGAACGTGGTTATTATGGTAAACGCTCCCCGTGAGTAATGACGGTCTATTAATAATATGTCTATGCTTTAAACACATGCTACTTGTTTGGCACATGAGCAAATGCTTGGTAAATGACCATCTTAACGTGTTGAAACTACCTGGAATCAAGAATATTATACCTTAATTCTGACAAGATTTAAATACCAAAAAAAAAACTTATTTCAAGAATTCTAAGTGCAAGAATACATATGCCACTGGAAAAAAAATTGTACTTATCTATTCAAATCTCGGGCTAATGAATGTATTTTGTTGAAGTGTTTACTTTGTTAAGATTACCTAATTTATCGCAGTGTGTTCAGTAAAATTAGGATTAAAGTGACTTATTAACAGTCAGCATAACTGTATGTTATAATGGACTCTTCTGATTCCCAAACAGCATGGACTCACCTGGACTTAACCCTGGGTCTAAACCTAGACCTGTGTCTCTGAAAAGTGATCGCTCCAAAAGTGCAATTATTCACTTTCGAGGAGCTCCTCCTGATGATCAGAGGTGAGTCGCAGATTGGTTGTGTCATTGGACGATCGAGTAGATTTCATGCACCACGTGATGAACCAACAGTTACAGAACTGCTGCATTTCTGTCAGACACTATTACTGAGTACAGAGTGAAGCATTTGTTTAATCTCATACTGTAGTTTTACTTAAAAAGAAGTGCTCACGTCTGAGCACTTCACAAAGACCAACTTCAGTTTAGGAAAAAAATACTTGAAAAATTACTAATCAATTCAAGATTCTGTGTGTTGTTGACTTGGACTTTTCTTCTATATGGACCACCTTCTCTCAACTCAAAGTGATCATTCCAAAGACTGGTATTCTGACATTAGAGAGCCTCTTCCTGAGGACAAAAGGTAAGACCTGGTTTAGTCCTGGTTCAGAGTCAGACCTGGTTTAGTCCTGGTGTGAGCTGTAGATGGTGAGTCCTCAGGAGGTCTGTGGAGGAGCTTCTTGTGAGTCTAAATGAGTCCAGAGGCTGCAGTGGTCTCTGCTCAGAGCTGTGGAAGTCTCTAATGTTTCTGTTTGTTGGTTCACAGGGAGCCAGGCCCAAAGGAGCAGCTGGACGACATATTCACGGTGAGTAGCCCACGACTGCTGCATGTGTGGGGTTCTCTGTGGGGCTCCTCATGTCCTCTCTTGGACTAAACTCTTTAAATCTGATTCTATTCCAGCGTCTGGAGGAAGACATCCTGACATTTGTCAAAGAGCAGCTGCAGAGGCTCCACAGGCTCCTGGTCTCAGAGTACCCAGAGAGTGGCTCAGAGAGTGAGGAGGAGCAGAGCAGCAGAGAGGCTGTGCTGAACATCACCCTGGACTTCCTGAGGAGGATGAAGCAGGAGCAGCTGGCCGAGCGTCTGAGCTCCAGTAAGAACTCTTCCACATCTACATAACTTTAATAACTTATATTTGTGTTAGTGTCCAGTGAAGAGTTCACTGTTGTCTCTGTCTTTATTCAGGGAGTTCTGTTGGAGTTTGCAGAGATAAGCTGAAGAGTCATCTGCAGCAGAGGTTCAGCTGTGTGTTTGAGGGCGTGGCTAAAGCAGGAAACTCCGCCCCCCTGCACCAGATCTACACAGAGCTCTACATCACAGAGGGAGGGGCCTCAGAGGTCAACCAGGAACATGAGGTCAGACACATCGAAACGGCGTCCAGGAAACTAGCCGCTACAGAGACCAGCATCACATGTGAAGACCTGTTTAAAGGCCCCGCCCACAGACAGCGGCCAATCAGAGCAGAGCTGACAGAGGAGGGACCAATCAGAGCGGAGCTGACAGAGGAGGGACCAATCAGGACGGTGCTGACGAAGGGCGTGGCTGGCGTGGGGAAAACAGTGCTGACTCAGAAGTTGAGTCTGGACTGGGCTGAAGGCAGAGCCCACCAGGACGTCCAGCTGCTGTTCCCCTTCACTTTCAGAGAGCTCAATGTGCTCAGAGACACAGAGTACAGCCTGGTGGAGCTGCTGCACCACTTCTTCAGTCAAACCAAAGGTCTCTGCAGCTTTCAGCAGCTCCAGGTGCTCTTCATCTTTGACGGTCTGGACGAGTGCAGACTTCCTCTGGACTTCAGCCGGACCCGGGTCCTGACGGAGCCCACAGAGAGCGCCTCAGTGGAGGAGCTGCTGGTGAACCTCATCAGGGGGAGCCTGCTTCCCTCCGCTCGCCTCTGGATAACCACACGCCCCGCGGCGGCCAATCAGATCCCTGCTGAGTGCGTCTCCATGGTGACAGAGGTGCAAGGGTTCAGCGACCCACAGAAGGAGCAGTACTTCAGGAAGAGGTTCAGAGATGAGCAGCAGGCCACAGCCGTCATCTCCCACATCAAGAGCATCCGCAGCCTGTACATCATGTGCCACATCCCAGTCTTCTGCTGGATCCTCTCCACAGTCCTGCTCCATCTGATGGAGACCAGAGAGAGAGGAGAGCTGCCCACACCCTCACCCAGATGTACATCCACCTCCTGGTGGTCCAGGCCAAAGTCAAGAACATCAAGTATCATGAGGGATCTGGGACAGACCTTCACTGGACTCCAGAGACCTGGGAGATGGTGCGGTCTCTGGGAAAACTGGCCTTTGAGCAGCTGCAGAAAGGAAACCTGATCTTCTACGAGAGTGACCTGAGCGAGTGTGGGCTGGACGCTGCAGCCGCCTCAGTGTACTCCGGAGTCTTCACACAGGTCTTTAGAGAGGAGCCAGGCCTGTACCAGGACAAGGTCTACTGCTTCATCCATCTGACTGTGCAGGAGTTTCTGGCTGCTCTTCACGTCCATGAGACCTTCTTCAGCTCTGGGGAGAACCTGCTGTCCACACCACACTCCTCTGAGAGCCCTGACCCTGAGGAGAACCTGCTGTCCACACCACACTCCTCTGAGAGCCCTGAGGCCTTCTACCGCTCTGCTGTGGACCGGGCCTTACAGAGTCCAAACGGACACCTGGACCTGTTCCTGCGCTTCCTCCTGGGGCTGTCTCTGCCGACCAATCAGAGACTGCTGCCAGGTCAGCTTACCCACACAGGAATTGACTTGACCAATCAGGTGACAGTGATGTACATCAACGAGAAGCTGAATGAAGAGGGTCTGTCTGCAGAGAGGAGCCTGAACCTGCTCCACTGTCTGAACGAACTGAACGACCGCAGTCTGATGGAGGAGATACAGTGGAACATGAGAAAGGGACGTCTCTCCTGGTTACATTCTCCTGCTCTGTGGTCTGCTGTGTCCTTCTTCTTACTGTCTTCAGACTCAGACTTAGAGGAGTTTGACCTCAGGAAATACTGGGCCTCAGAGGCAGCTCTCCTGAAGCTGCTGCCGGTCGTCAAAGTCTCCACCAAAGCCATGTGAGTCCAGACTGTATTTAAACACTTGTGTCATGGCTCTAGTCTCTAATCGTCCTCTCTGTCCTCAGTCTGAGGGACTGTGGCCTGTCTCCTCTCAGCTGTGCTCCTCTGGCCTCAGTCCTCAGCTCCTCCAGTCTGACTCACCTGGATCTCAGTAACAACGACCTCCAGGACTCAGGAGTGGAGCTGCTGTGTTCTGGACTGAAGAGCGCCCCCTGCAGACTGCACACCTCAGGTGAGACGCTCCCATGATGCTCTCTGTCTCTGTGTCCACATTAGAGGCTAATGCTGTGTGTCTTTAGTCTGTCTGGATGTCTCGTCTCAGAGAGGGGCGGGGCTTCTCTGGCCTCAGCTCTGAGCTCCGCCCCCTCCCACCTGAGAGAGTTAGACCTGAGCTACAACCATCCAGGACCCTCCACCGAGCTCCTGACCGCTCTACGGGCCCCTCAGGGGCCCCTCCACTCTCTCAGGTGAGTCCCCCCGGACTCTCTCAGGGTCTTGTCTCTGGTCCATGGTTGGTCCAGGTCTGGTCTGGTCTACAGTAAACTGGACTTGTGTGTTTCAGGCTGGATCCTGCAGGAGAACAGTGGATGGTCCCAGGTCTGAGGAAATGTGAGTCTGTGTTTATTATTACATTTGTTAAGAAATGGTTATTTAATTTACAAAATATGCTCCAAATAAAGCACTTCAGAATAAACATGTTTATTCTTGAACTTAATCATTACATCTTATTATGTAAAGAGAAAAAAATCATGAAACGACTCCTCAGCCTTAAAGGAACAGGAAGTGATGTCATGAGTTTTGTTGTTTCCTCAGATTCCTGTGAGTTTTCTCTGGATCCAAACACAGCTCAGAGGAACCTCCTTCTGTCTGAGGACAAACAGACTGTGACCGTAGTGAGAGAGAAGCAGCAGTATCCAGATCATGAGGACAGGTTCATGAACCGACCTCAGGTCCTGAGCTCCACTGGCCTGAGGGGGCGCTGTTACTGGGAGGTGCAGTGGAGGAGGAGGGGGTGGGAACATATTGATATAGCAGTGAGTTACAGAGGAATCAGACGGAGAGGACACAGAGAGGAGTGTGAGTTTGGAGACAATGATCAGTCCTGGAGTCTGAGGATTTATAATGGTTATTACTCTGTCTGTCACAACAAGAGAGAAACACGCCTCCCCTCCTCCTCCTCTGACTCAGGTGTAGTGGGCGTGTTCCTGGACTCTGAGGCTGGAGCTCTGTCCTTCTATGAGGTCGGCTCTGGTGAAGAACTGTTCCACCTCCACACCTTCACCTCCTCCTTCACTGAGCCTCTGTTTCCTGGGTTTGGACTGTGGTCTGAAGGTTCCTCTGTGTCTGTGGTGGATCTGAGGAGAGCGCCCCCTGGTGGACCTCTATGACTGAACTCTTTTATGACACACCCATTTGATTGACAGCTGTAAGGACCAATCACAGCTGGCTCCGTCTGTATTCACTGATTTAATGTTGAAAATAAAACACATCTTTATGAAATCATCACTCGTGGTTTTGAGGGTCTACAGATGCACGGCACTCTTCACTGTTACTGTGAGGTTGACGGTTCAAATCCTAGTCTCAATGAGCAAGACAATAAAAGCCACGCAATATGAATAACACATTTTTGGTTTTCTAAATATGTTACAGATTGAGTCCATTAAATTTGCATTATCTTAAATTCATAACAGCTTTTTTTGTTGAGTCGCTGTCCCTGTCACAGGTAAAATGTAGTGGGAGCCCATCTCTTGCGTCATCTCGTCGTCCTGGGCGCTACAGTCGCATTGGCCCACGCCAGGCTTCACCTCCTCCGCACCCTCAGTCTGTCCTCCTTCCTTTGGCGCTTTTTCCTTCTTTTTGTGTGTGCACGCTCTTGCGCCTTAAATCCCTCTCTCTGGGCTGCCAGGGCACTGAGCAATGGGTAAAATCAGTTTAAAAAACATGCATAAAACGTGCAGAATGAAACACAATAAAAACAAATAAAACAGTCCAGTCGTGCCCATGACATCTCTGCCTGTGTGAATGAGTGTGTGCTTTTGTTACATTCAACAGAGGTGAAGCCAGTTTTTTCTTCATGCGATATCAAATATAAAATATAGCCGCAAGCGGCGATTATCGGCCCTCGCCGACTGCCCTGCCTAAAACAAGGGGGCGCTTCGCGCCCTTTTGTCTCCCTCAATCTAAAATTATAGTATTGCTACTGCCTTTATGTTTGTTTTTAACTTTTTTCCCAAGGGTCATAAGTTTTAGGATTATTGGAATGCACTAACGCGCACTCCACGCTCAATTTTGACATTATACAGAGAAAAATTAGTATGAATTTGTATCACACTATATCTGCAAACTGAAGCAAATTTTTACATTTTACTTAGGGCTGCGGCTGTGCCGCAGATCATCCACAAAGGTTATCCAAGTACTTTGGAGGTCCTGGGTCAGTGACCCAGGGCTCTCAGTCGCCCATTGTCTTTTATGGGCTCTGTACAATTACAATGTTGATTTTTGCATTATATATGTATGTGCACGGGACGTGCACGACAAGAGGAGTGTGTTAGTGAGTGTTTGAGAGGAGGGGAGCGCTTCGCGCTCGTTTTGTGCATTTTGTTCGCACTTTGGGGGAGTGCGCTCCGCTTCGCTCCGCGCACTGTCCAATTACAATGTTCGTTTTCTGATACATGTACACGTGCACGGAACGTGCACAACGAGAGGAGTGCGTTAGTGAGTGTTTGAGAGGAGGCGAACGCTTCGCGCTCGTTTTGTGCGCTCCCCGCACGATTACAAGAGCCCCTTCGCCAGCCCTGATGGCGCTCGGGCCTAACCAGCTTCAAACATCTAATTGTACCACAGTTTTCTAAAACTAAAGGCTCTTTCCAAAGACTATATCACGTGAAGCCACTAAATTAAAAAGTGTGACTGAACAGCGGCAGTAAATATGCTTAAATTAAATAAACAACTTTAGGCAAAAGTGTCTTCCTTCCTTGTCTGCGCTTTAAACCGGGGTTGTCTGGGAGACTTTTTTTTAATTTAGATGCGTTTTCTTGCATTCTGGTGCATTTTAAGCAAAAAATAATTTTGGCTATTGTGCTGCTGTGAAAAGAATCATTTCTGGTTAATTTACATAGGGTACAGCTTTTTTTTAATAATGTAATGGATCAGTTTTCTTTCAAGGGTGCAGGCCCTTGATTCTTCTCTCAGCTCCGCCCCTGCAGCTCTCAGATACAGACTCTGAACCTCAGCCTGATGCAGAGAGAAAACACTGACCAACATGACATTAATAAGTAAAGTGAATGTGTGTGAAATATTACCTGCTGAGCAAAATCAAACTGTAATGTAAATAAAATATAAATGAAACAAGTTAAAATAGTAGAGGGATGGACACAGGAGATCTCAGCAGATCATCTCCCTGGATAATGTTAGCGTATCGACGAGCTCTACAGTAAAAAACCTTGGAGTTCTGTTTGACCAAGACCTCTCTTTTAAAACACATATAAACCAGGCTTGTAAAATTCCGTTCTTTCACCTGCGCAACATTGCTAAAATACGAAATATCCTACCTAAGAGTGATGCAGAAAAACTTATCCATGCCTTTGTTTCATCAAGGCTGGACTACTGTAACTCCCTGCTAGCAGCGTGTCCTAAAAGTTCCCTAAAAGTTTTCAATTAGTAATTGTTAACACGTACAAAAAGAAGAGAACACATTACACCTGTGCTAAAGTCTCTCCATTGGCTTCCTGTTGAGTTTAGAATCAAATTTAAAATCCTGCTCCTCACATTTAAAGCCATAAAGGGTTTGGCTCCGCTTTATCTCCAAGACGCTATCGTTCCATATCAGCCAATCAGAGCACTCCACTCTCAAACTCAGGGCTACTAGTGATTCCTCGAGTCTCCAAAATCACTGTAGGAGGAAGAGCCTTTAGCTCCAAGCTCCGGTTTTATGGAATAAACTTCCAGCTCACGTTAAAGAAGCAGACACAGCCCCTACATTTAAGACTAGGCTCAAAACGTACCTCTTTGAATGAGCTTATGATCAGGTCAGTTAGGTAAAGCTCTAACCCACAGCCTGAAGTAAAAGCTGCCTTAGAAGAAACACTGCTGTGGGAAGTACGGTACACTGAGCGCTATCCTCTTCTTCTTCTTACTTCAAACTTTGTCTTATTATGATACAATATTTATGTTATCTGTAGTCTGTTCATTACTATTCACATGGTGTCTCCTGTCCCACTCCCCCTTGGGAGTGTCTGTGTAGATCGAGCGGAGGAACCCGGCTGAACGGAGGAACCCGGCTGAACGGAGGAACCCGGCTGAATGGAGGAACCCTGCCTACTGGATTCACAACAAGGACTGGATGGTCTCGATCCTGGCCCTTCTGCTGAGGGACTCCATCGGCCCTGGGTCTCTATAGCCTGTCCGTCCATGGGAGTGGATCTTTCCAGCTTCTGTGGTTCTTCCCGAGGTTTCTCGTTTCTCCCACCGGGTTTTTGAGTTTTTTCTCGCCGTGCTGGAGAGTCTAAGGACAGGGGACACCCGCGCCGCTCGTCGCCATCTACTGCTGACGCTTATTTGGACATTATGTTTGCCTGGATACTTGATTTAAATGTTGTAATCTGTAAAGCACTTTGTGATGCCTTTGGTATGAAAAGCGCTTTATAAATAAAGTTTGATTGATTGAGGAGAGGGATGGAGACAGGAAGAGAGGGGACATAACAGAAAACAGCACTGAAGTCATTAAAGTAAAGTAAAGTGAAAGTACCTCAGCGATGTCTGCCAAAGTGTTGACTCTTGTCTTCATGTAGGCTTGCTTTATCCCCAAAGCCACAGTCAGGGGAAAACTTGGTGTGGCCAGCAATAAGGAAGTGGATTTCAAATTTATCGTGAAGCTTGTGTGGGTGCTGGTGGATGAATATAACTTTACCTTCTGCCGTTCCAACAAGCTGTGGTATTGAGGTGACTCACAGGAGAGCTGTTTTCCACAACCTGATGACAAACTGCATGCTCACCTAAACCAGACATTGCTTATGATTAATTGTACGTGGATGACCTTTTTCAAGATCAACACGGCGATTTCCGCCAAAAGGTGAGAAGTCTACAGCCCTTGACCAAATGTCTCTAACACTGCAGCTACAAAGATTGCTATTATAAGCGCCAAATCATCATTATTAGTTGTTTTAGTCATTATTTTGCTCACTCACCTCAGATTGGCGCCCGAGATCTCCGGGTTGGCTGGGCAGCAGTGCCGGTAGCTCCTTCCTTAGTTGTGGAAGACCAAGGGTGGGGACAGCCTCGCTCTTCAAAAGGTGCTTCTTAGCAAAACCCAGCTCAAACTCCATCAAGTTGGCGAAGGAATCACGCGTAAAATGTTTTTTGCAAACTCCAGCATAAGGCGGGAGCTCGCAGCTTTCCCCAGGCCAATTACGCGTAACCACTGGCGCCTAAAATCTAAGTCCTGTGGAAAGTAATGTAATGTAACCCTACAGTACTATGACAGCCCACAACACTACACTTTCTCCCCATCCTAACAAACAAGACCACAACTAACACTACACGCTAATATTACACACAATAACACGAACAACAACTAATGCTAACACCTAGTCTATACTAAAAGCACTCCGTTAATCTAAAGTAACAACAATGACTAAATTTAACTAACCACGCTACTAAACTACCTGACTAAACTACACTAGAAACGCTACGCTAAAGAACTAACTAAATACTATGCTAATAAATTGCTAACCTGAAAATCGATGTAAAATGCTCGCTCACTATTCCAACTCCAACTCGCTACGGGGGCATGTGCGAGACTTGGCTGCTTTTATGAGAGGGCGCTACACCGACGGTTTTAGGCTCAAAAGTGAGACATACATGACACATTTGAAAGGTTTCATTATGAACCGTCTTAATGAGCTCATGTTAATAATGAACTCATGTGACTGTAGATGATGTATTTGTAAAAGTTATGGATAAGATATGATTCAAACCTCCCTCTGTTTTGGTGAAACTGAAGCATGAAACATAAGAGCCGGACTCACCGCCTGACAGACTCTGACCGGTCGTTATCACCACAGGGTTTCTTCCCCAGACAGAGCCAGGTCTGAAGTCGCTCTGTGTAGGGCCTTCTCTGGGCTCCTCTGTTCTGCCACTGCTTTACTGCCCCCTGGAGGAAATATGGAAAAGGTTCATTCACATGGAGGGAGTTTTTTTACTAATAGGTTGCACTGCATTAGTAGTATTTAGTAACAGTTTTACTAGTAGGTGCAGGTAGTTTTATTAGTTTAATATTATTTTTCAAAATGAATACAGGAAAAAGCCAAAGTTTTCCTGATTAAAAACTGAAACTTTAAGACCCAACTGAAGTACTTCTTGCGTAAATGACAACTGCTGTAGCACATTTACAACACAAACATCCCCCAAACATTTCACATGATACTAAATAGACAATAAAATAATATTGATATAACATCTTTAGTAAAATATGCAACTGCAAACTTTAGGAGAAATCGTTTCATCCTGACTGTTCAGCACAAACATAAGAGCTGATATTTTCACGTACCTGTTTGAGACTGAAATAAAGGTGGGTTTTCTGTTCACTCTTTGCTCCAAAACAGCTCCTTTTGAACAGAATTAAAAAAAAAAAATCAGTGAAAACGACGTGACGCAAATTCAAGCTAACTTTAATAACTGAAAGACGTTAGCTAGTTTTGTTTAATGAAATTATCGAGTTAAATCTTAGAAATCGGCACAATTCTCTCGTTTAACGCGCTATGAATAAAGAGGAAATATGTGTAAACTTTAGTAAAAAAAGGCCTGAACATGTTAAAAGTGTAAATCTCTTTAAATAAATGTTTTATATCATCACCGTTTCTTACCTCGCGCTCCCGCTCCAGCTCGTGCCCTGGATCATAGCTATCATAAATTGCCCTCAGTGGTTGCGTTGTCGTAATACGGACGGTCCGCCGCCATCTTGGTCCGGATTATGTTCAGCCAATGTAATGTAAAAGCACTGGCATAATGACTCATGGCGTTTTTTTCTGATAAAACCCATTATAACAATAAGTGCAAGTATGATCATAAGGATTAAGGATTGCAACTAATCACAGTTTGATAATTTAACAATATTCTTGCCACATATTTTATTGTATGACCTTTTTAATCAAAGCGGGCTGTAATTGACCTATAGAAACAGTAGATGGCAGCCTTGACATGACTTGTTATTTTGTTTAATGACGGAATACAAGTGATATTTCAAGTTAATCAATGTTTTATGCTCAAAAAAGCATCAAAAATATCGACGAAAACGCAACAAAAAGTGACGAAAACACAACAAAAGGGTTACAATCACGTTTGTAGATCTTGGCTTTCAAATGAGGCCAAGATCTGTTGCTCCCCAGTTGAGAAGCTTTTAGATTTGGGTAAAGCCGAACTGAAGAAAATGCACCCATTATTCCTATTTCCTATTGGGCTAATTTTGATCAGTAAAAATACCTAACCAATACTTAACCAAATCTGATTGTAACGAACAACCAAATAAAAACAACCAAACATAACAATATAAACTTTAAATTGCAATTCATATCTGACAAAGGTGCTGTTTTGCAGTGACCGTCCAAGAAAATTCCAAGAAAATGGCATAAAAATACGGAACAAAATAATTCTAAAGAACACGGAGCACGAGATGAACTACATTATGTTCAGTACGTCACTGTTCTGCGGGTTTTTGATTTGTTAACCCGTTACATATCGAAGCTATAAATCTCAGTCTGTTTTTTTTTTTTTTAAGTCATCAGAGAAAATTTGTGGACAGTCTAAACGTTCATGTGTTTTGACAAATCAAAATTTGAGCAATGGTAAAGTAGCCTACTCGGTAAAGTAGAAGAAACACTTTGTGGATCTCCACCAGATGGCGCCAAACGGTAGAGGAAAAGCGTTCGTTCGTTCATTCTTTATGAATGAAATGAAGCACAACCCCAGGGGACAACATTGCAACAGGGTTATTAAAGAAGAAAAGGTCAGATTAGCAGAATAGAGTCCTGGAAATGGATTTCGGGTCTTTCACTTTGTTATCAGAGTGAAAGTAAAATAGTGGCATAATATCCATCCATCCATCCATTTTCTTCCGCTTTATCCGGGGCCGGGTCGCGGAGGCAGCAGTCTCAGCAGAGATGCCCAGACTTCCCGATCCACGCACACCTCCTCCAGCTGTTCTGGGGGACCCCGAGGCGACACCAGGCCAGCTCGGAGACATAGTCCCACCAGCGTGTCCTGGGCCTTCCACGAGGCCTCCTCCCAATAGGACATGCCTGGAACACCTCCCGAGGGAGGCGACCAGGAGGCATCCGGAACAGATGCCCTAGCCACCTCAGCTGGCTCCTTTCGACGTGAAGGAGTAGCGACTCTACCCCGAGCTCCTCCCGGGTAACTGAGCTCCTCACCCGATCTCGGAGGGTGCGCCCAGCCACCCTGCGAAGGAAACTCATTTCGGCCGCTTGTATTCGCGATCTTGTCCTTTCGGTCATTACCCAGATCTCATGACCATAGGTGAGGGTGGAACGTAGATCGATCGGTAAATCGAGAGCTTTGCCCCCTGACTCAGCTCTCTCTTCACCACAACAGTCCGATACAGCGATAGTGGCATAATAGTTATATTCTAATATGCTGATGAGTAATGTCTCTAACTACAACGATAGCAATACAGGTGAGGTTGTGGGTTCATTAATAAACTATTTTCTGACTTATCTGCTTCAAATAATTAAAACTGTACAAGTGATGTGTTCTGATAACTGGTATGGTATGGTATGTTTTTTATTTGGACAGGGACAGTGTACAATTTGACATTGACCTAAATAAAGGAAAGCAGAAATGCTCATTTCCACCTGCAGTCCCTGGGCAGGTTGATTTTACAGTACACAAACTGATTTTAGCTGATGAATACCTGACCATGGATTTATACATTTTAACATCATCATTAACAAACATAAACGAGTTTGAAACATTATAACATTTTCCACCAATCCTTTTTCTAACGGCCACCCTGTAACGTCGTTACTGATCATGAGTGCAAGTTTGATTTTCTAGAAGCCAGTTTTTAGTTAAATGTGCAAATGCTTTAAATGTATAACATGCAATAATCTCTAGAAGAGGAAGAGAGGGAGCCGAGGCACTCTGGATTAAGCAAAATAGAGTATTTTACTGCAGCGTCACCACCAGCTCGTTTCCACATAGGAGTCTTCATCAGGGCAAGTCTGGTCTGTAAGTTTACTTGCTCCCTAGCTCTGCTACAGTGAGCACTCTGCCATCTTCTCATGCAATAATCTCTATTGGCAGTGTGTTCCACTGCGATCACAGAGAAGGCCGATTTAACTAAAGCAGTTTTACATTTGGAAATGCTGCATTCTCCCAAAATATAAAACTGCTTTAGCTAAATCTGCGTTCTGTGTAACTGGTGAAAATAGAACAATAAATGGATCTCATGTATGTTTGAACGTGTCTGAAAAGGTTGAGAGTCGCTTATTGTGAGAGTAGATCATTTGTTGCTCTGTGAACAGACATTTCCTCATGTTTCTCTGCAGCCTGAGCAGTTTTCCGGTTTTCACAGCTCCTGGAGAAGTGCAGGGAGCATGGGAATCCCAGTCACACACGTATGACATTCTGCGCCTCCTCCCGCACCTCCTCCTCCTGCACCTCCCTGCTCCGTGATGGCTTTAGCTGTCGGAGGAAACGCCGGGTTTATGGGCGATGGGAGACGGATAAATCTTGGGGTTTTCCTGTTTCTTTGGGCCGTATATTAGCACGTGGAGACCGGACACAGAAGGAGTGAATCTGCAGAGAACGAGTCGGCACTGGAGGAAACAGAGCGGTTCAGTTTGGGGAAACACAAACACAGGCGCAGTGGAAAACATGCTGCTCCATCACTTTACACTCACAAGTAAGTAAAGTAAGTTCAAGCAGCAGCACAACAGCGGTCTGCAGAGTTCAGGGCCAAGGCTGAAGGTGGTTTCAATATTTTCACCCTGAGTGTTACTGAGAGCTGCCGTAACAGGTGAATTTCTCCATTGTGAGATTAATAAAGTCTGATCTTAGTCTAATAATCTGCACCCTGCACCCTGCAAGTCCTGTTTTCGTCGATGAAAACTTAAAAAGTATTAGTCTTTGTCAGTTTCAGTAAGAAAAAAAGGTTGAAGGTTGTGAAGCTTGTGACAGATAGGCAGAAATATCCTTATTGTGATCAGGACTTTTTGTCTCACAAATGTCTTGCCACGGCTCACGATATTAGGAAAAAAGGGCATCAACAAAATATTTCATGATAGTCTTCATTGACAAAAACAAAACAGAGCGAGTGAGTTTTTTAGTTTATTTGAGTAGCTTAAATCACAACAAGTGTTTACAGAAAGGGAGTGAATTGCACTCAAAAGGTGTAGGTTGAAGTTCACAGAATTTATATAGAACCTACCCCTGATCAAACATGGAGCTCAGTTTGTGACACACATTTTTACTTTACACACAAAAAACCTTGGCACATTATTCTCATATCTAAAGTCCAGCACAAACTTTGTTTATATGAATAGGAAAATAATACATAGGTGTTTACAGTGAACTCTTGATAGGCATGTCTGCATCTACTGGTACTCGTTTATGATCGTGTAAGTGTATTGTTGTTGAATCCGGGAATAAAGTCCATTATTTGATATGTTTCTAGGACGGTCGAAGTAAAACAATGTTCTTCTCTCGTATACAACACTTTTCTGCATTATATGTATTTATTCTATCATCTGAGCCACTGCCACCGTCACAGCTCTCTCTCAAAATAACATAATCTCAAAAATGGTCACAGGAAGCATTTGTAGTTCAAACCAACAGAATCCTGCCTTTATCTGTCAAAGTGCCAAAAGTATTGCAATATACAGATGTTATTGCCAGCTGTAAGGACTTTGGATCACCAGATAAGTATACGTTTCCCTTCATTTGAAATGATTATACCAACTTCTGGAATGTCTTGAACAGCTCAGATATTTCTCCTAAACGGTCGTGTCGTAGCTGGAGTTGTTACTTGTGGAAACTCTTGAGCGAGTCCAAACATTTGTGCTACTGTTGACCGCGCGGCTCATGTGTTTCCTCCGAACGACCGCAGTGTAATGAAGTGTTTAGCAAACAGCACCTGCCTCACTTCCTCTGCACACTCAGGGCCTGGAAACCACCTCCTTTATAAAAACTAAAACTATAACTCATTTATAACCTCCACGACTGAAACACTGAAACTATAACTCATTTATAACCTCCACGACTGAAACACTAAAACTATAACTCATTTATAACCTCCAGGACTGAAACACTAAAACTATAACTCATTTATAACCTCCACGACTGAAATACTAACTCATTTATAACCTCCCACGACTGAAAAACTAACTCATTTATAACCTCCAGGACTGAAAACACTAAAACTATAACTCATTTATAACCTCCACGACTGAAATACTAACTCATTTATACCCTCCACGACTGAAATACTAACTCATTTATAACCTCCACGACTGAAATACTAACTCATTTATAACCTCCAGGACTGAAAAACTAAAACATAATCATTTATAACCTCCAGGACTGAAATACTAACTCATTTATAACCTCCAGGACTGATAATAACTCATTTATAACCTCCAGGACTGAAATCTACTAAACTCATTTATAACCTCCAGGACTGAAATACTGAAACTATAATCATTTATAACCTCCAGGACTGAAATACTAACTCATTTATAACCTCCAGGACTGAAATACTAACTCATTTATAACCTCCAGGACTGAAATACTATATTTATATCCGGCTGAATCTAACCATTTATAACCTCCAGGACTGAAATACTGAAACTATAACTCATTTATAACCTCCAGGACTGAAAAACTGAAACTATAACTCATTTATAACCTCCAGGACTGAAATACTAACTCATTTATAACCTCCAGGACTGAAATACTAACTCATTTATAACCTCCAGGACTGAAATACTGAAAACTATAACTCATTTATAACCTCCAGGACTGAAAACTGAAACTATAACTCATTTATAACCTCCAGGACTGAAATACTAACTCATTTATAACCTCCAGGACTGAAATACTAACTCATTTATAACCTCCAGGACTGAAATACTAACTCATTTATAACCTCCAGGACTGAAATACTAAACTCATTTATAACCTCCAGGACTGAAATACTGAAACTATAACTCATTTATAACCTCCAGGACTGAAATACTGAAACTATAACTCATTTATAACCTCCAGGACTGAAATACTAACTCATTTATAACCTCCAGGACTGAAATCTACTCATTTAAACCTCAGGACTGAAACCTAACTCATTTATAACCTCCAGGACTGAAACACTACTCATTTATAACTCCAGGATGACATACTATCATTTATACTCCTCGACTGAACAAACTGAAACTAAACCACTCATTTTATAACTCCAGGACTGAAATACAACTCATTTATAACCTCAGGACTGAAACCTAACTCATTTTATAACTCCAGATGAACTACCTAACTCTTTATAACTCCAGGATGAAATACTAACTCATTTATAATCTCCAGGACTGAAACACTAACTCAATTCATAACCCCAGACTGAATACTAACTCATTATACCTCCAGGACGAATACTAACTCATTTCTAACCTCCAGGACTGAAACACTAAACTCATTTAAACCTCCAGGACTGAAACCTACTCATCTTATAACTCCAGACTGAAATACTAATCTCATTTATAACCTCCAGGACTGAAACACTAACTCATTTATAACTCCAGGACTGAAACACTAACTCATTTATAACTCAGGCTGAAATACTAACTCATTTGAACCTCCAGGACTGAAACACTAACTCTTTATAACCTCCAGGACTGAAACACTAACTCATTTATAACCTCCAGGACTGAAACACTAACTCATCTTATACCTCCAGGACTGAAAACTAACTCATTTATAACCTACAGGCTGAAACACTAACTCATTTATACTCCAGGACTGAAACACTAACTCATTTAATACTCCAGGACTGAAATACTACTTCATTTCTAACCTCAGGACTGAAATACTAATTCATTTATACCTCTAACAAGGACTGAAATAC
Organism: Neogobius melanostomus; assembly: GCA_007210695.1. Taxonomy (NCBI): domain Eukaryota; kingdom Metazoa; phylum Chordata; class Actinopteri; order Gobiiformes; family Gobiidae; genus Neogobius; species Neogobius melanostomus. The sequence goes on from VHKM01000828.1 coordinate 267,349, forward strand.
TAACTTCATTTATAAACCTCCAGGACTGAAATACTGAAACTATAACTCATTTAATAACTCCAGGACTGAATACTAACTCATTTATAACCTCCAGGACTGAAATACTAACTCATTTTAACCTCAGGATGAAATACTGAACTATAACTCATTTATCAACCTCCAGGACTGAAATACTCTAACTCATTTAATAACCTCCAGGACTTGAAATACTAACTCATTATAACCTCCAGGACTGAAATACTCTCATTTAATACCTCCACGACTTGAAAAAAAACTGAAGACTATAACTCATTATTAATAACCTCCAGGACTGAAATACTAATCCATTTATAACTCCAGGACTGAAATACTGAAACTATAACTCATTTATAACCTCCAGGATGAAATCTAACTCATTTATAACCTCCAGGATGAAATACTAACTCATTTCATAACCTCCAGACTGAAACACTGAAACTATAACTCATTTATACCCTCCAGGACTGAAACTAACTCATTTATAACCTCCCACGATGAAAACTGAAACTATAAACTCATTAATAACTCCAGGACTGAAACCTAACTCATTTATAACCTCCACCGACGAAAAACTGAAACTAATAACTCATTTATACCTCCATGACTTGGACATACTACTCATTTATAACCTCACGACTGAAATACAACTCATTTATAACTCCAGGACTGAAATACTAACTCATTTTATAACTCCAGGACTGAAATACTTAACTCATTTAATAACCTCCAGGCTGAATATCTAATCATTTATACCTCAGGAACTGAAATACTACTCATTTATAACTCCCAGGCTGAAACACTAACTCATTTATAACCTCCACGACTGAAATACTACTCATTTTATAACCTCAGGACTGAAAAAATTACTTGAAACTATTAATTCATTTAAATAATCCAGGGGCTTGAAATACTAACTCCTTTATACCTCCCAGGATGAATTACTACTCATTTATACCTCCAGGACTGAAATACTAACTCATTTATAACATCCCGGAATGAAACACTAACTATTTATACCTCCAGGACTGAAATACTAACTCATTTATAACTCCACGACTGAAAAACTGAAACTATAACTCATTTATAACTCAGGACTGAAACACTAACTCATTTTATAACCTCAGGACTGAATACTACTCATTTATAACTCCACGACTGAACACTGAAACTATAAACTCATCTTATAACCTCCAGGACTGAACACTAACTCATTCTTAAAATAACCTCCACGACTGAAAACTGAAACTATACACTCATTTATACCTCCAGGACTGAAATATAACTCATTTATAACCTCCAGGACGAATACTAACTTCATTTATAACCTCGCGGACTGGATACTAACTCATTTATACCTCCACGACTGAATACTACTCATTTATAACCTCCACGACTGAAAAAACTGAAACTATAACTCATTTTATACTCCAGTGACTGAATACTACTCATTTATAACCTCCACGACTGAAAAACTGAAACTATAACTCATTTATAACCTCAGGACTGAAACACTAACTCATTTATAAACCTCCAGGCTGAAATACTAACTCATTTATAAATCCAGGACCTTGAAAACTAACCTCATTTATAACTCCAGGACTGAACACTAAACTCATTTATAACCTCCAGGACTGAAACATAACTACATTTATAACCTCCAGGACTGAAACACTAACTCATCTTATAACTCCAGGACTGAAATCCTAACATTTTATACTCCACCTGACTGAAAACTGAAAACTATAACTCATTTATAACCTCCGGACTGAAACACTACCAGTTTATAACTCAGGACTGAAAACTACCTCATCTTATAACCTCCAGGCTGAAAATAACTCATTTTATACCTCCAGGACTGAAATACTAACTCATTTATAACCTCCAGGAATTGAAATACTAAATCATTAATAACCTCCAGGACTGAAACACAACTCATTTAAATAACCTCCAGGACTGAAATACTAACTCATTTATAACCTCACGACTGAAACTGAAACTATAACTCATTTTATCAACCTCCAGGACTGAAACACTAACCGTTCATTTTATAACCTCCAGGACCGTGAACTACTAACTCATTTATAACCCGACGACTGAAAGCTGAAACTATAATCATTTATAACCTCCAGACCTGAAACCTAACTCATTTATAACCTCCACGACTGAAAAACTGAAAACATAACTATTTATAACCTCCAGGCTGAAAATACTAACTCATTTATAACCTCCAAGGCACTGAAATATAACTCAATTTATAACCTCCACGACTGAAATACTAACTCATTTTAAACCTCCACCGACTGAAAACTGAACTATACTCATTTTATACTCCAGGACTGAAACCTAACTCATTTATAACCTCCGGACTGAAATTACTACTCCATTTATAACCTCCAGGACTGAATATAATCATTTATACCTCAAGACTGGAATAGCTAACTCCATTTATACCTCCACGAACTGAAAAACTGAAACTTAACTCATGTTAATAACCTCCAGGACTGAATACTTTAACTCATTAATAACTCCAGACTGAAAATGAAACTATAACTATTTAACCTCCCAGGCACTGAACACTAACTCATTTATACCCCAGGACTGAAATACTAACTCATTTATCCTTCCAGGACTGAAATACTAACTCATTTATAACTCCAGGACTGAACACTATCATTTATAACCTCCAGGACTGAAACACTACTCATTTATAACTCCAGGACTGAACACTTTACTCATTTATAACCTCCAGGATCCTGAAATACTAACTCATTTATAACCTCCACGACTGAAAAACTGAACTATACTATTTATAACCCTCCAGGACTGGAAAACTAATCATTATAATAACCTTAGGACTGAAAATACTACTCATTTATAACTCCACGACTGAAAATACTACTCATTTATAACCTCCGGACTGAAATACTGAAACTATAACTCTTATAACCCGGATGAAATACTTAACTCATTTTAATAATCCTCGCAGGGCTGAAATCTACTCATTTATACCTCAGGACTGAAATACTAACCTCATTTATAACCTCCAGGACTTGAAATACTACCTCATCTATAACCTCCAGGATGAAACATAACTCAATTTATAACTCCAGGACTGAAATACTACTCATTTATAACCCGCTCCAGACGAAAATGAAATATAACCATTTATACCTCCAGGACTGAAACATAACTCATTTATCAACCTCCAGGACTGAAATACTAACTCATTTATAACCTCCACGACCTGAAACACTGAAACTATAACTCATTTTAACCTCAGGACTGAAACACTAACTCATTATAACCTCTCAACGACTGAAAAACTGAAACATAACTCATTTATAACCTCCAGGCCTGAAATACTAACTCATTTTATACCTCCAGGACTGAAATACTAACTCATTTATTAACCTCCACGACTGAAATACTAACTCAAATTTATAACTCCAACGACTGGAAACAGACTGAAACTATACTCATTTATACCTCCAGGACTGAACCTAACTCATTTATAACTCCACGACTGAAAAACTGAAACTATAACTCTTTATTAAACCTCCAGGACTGAAATCTAACTCCTTATAACTCGCAGGACTTGAAATTATCATTTAATACCTCCACCGACCTGAAATACAAACTCATTTATCAACCTCAGACTGAAATACTAACTCATTTATAACCTCCAGGACTGCACAATACTACTCATTATAACTCCAGGACTGAAATACTAATCATTTATAACCTCCAGGACGCAAACTAACTCATTTATAACCTCCAGGACTGAAACACTAAACTCATTATAACTCCAGGACTGAAACACTAAACTCATTTAAACTCCAGGACTGAAATATACTCATTTATAACCTCCACGATGAAAAACTGAAACTATAACTCATTTATAACCTCCGGACTGAAACCTCACTCATTTATAACTCCCAGACTGAAATACTAACTCATTTATAACCTCCACGACTTGAAACACTGCTATAACTCATTTATAACCTCCAGGAACTGAACACTAACTCATTTTAACCTCCACGACTGAAAAATGAAACTATAACTCATTTATAACCTCCAGGACTGAAACAACTAACTCTTTATAAACCTCCAAGGACTGAATTACTCATTTATAACCTCTCTCCAGACTGAAATCCTGAAACTATAACCATTTATAACCTCCACCGACTGAAAACTGAAACTAATAACTCCTTTATACCTCCAGGATGAAATACTAATCTTTATAACCTCCAGGACTGAAATACTAACTCATTTTATAACCTCCAGGATGAAACACTATCATTTATAACCCTCCAGGACTGAAATACTAAACTCATTTATAACCTGCCAGGACTGAAATACTAACCATTTAAAAACTCCAGGCTGAAATATGAACTATAACTCATTTATAACCTCCACGACTGAAACCTGAACTATAAACTATTTATAACCTCCGGACTGAATCTAACTCATTTTAACCTCCGCAGGACTGAAACACTAATCATTTTATAACCTCCGAGGGACTGAAATACTACTTCATTTATAAACCTCCACGACTGAAATACTAACTCATTTATAACCTCCAAGGACTGAAATACTAAACTCATTTAATACCTCCAGGACTGAAACAACTAACTCATTTCTAACCTCCAGGACGAAAAACTGAAACTATAATCATTATAACTCCAGGACTGAAAACTAACTCATTTATAACCTCCAGGACTGAAAATACTAACTCATTTATAACCTCCAGGACTGGAAACCAACTTCATTTATAACTTCCAGGACTGAAATACTAACTCATTTATAATCCTCCACGCTGAATACTACTCTTTATACTTAGGACTGAAATACTAACTCATTTATAACTCCAGGACTGAAAACTAATATTTTAACTCGAGGACGAAACACTAAATCATTTATAACTCCAGGACTGAAATCACTGAAACTATAACTCCATTTATACCTAGGACTGAACACTAACTCATTTATAACTCCAGGACTGAAAACACTAACTCATTTATAACTCCAGGACTGAAATACTGAACTATAACTCCATTTATAACCTCCGGGAGGCCTGGAAAAAACTGCCCAACTATATCATTATAACCTCCGGCTGAAATACTAATCATTTATACCTCCGGATGAAATACTAACTCATTTTATACCTCCAGGACTGAAATACTGAAACTATAACTCATTTATAACCTCAGGACTGAAATACTACTCATTTTATAAACTCCAGGAGAAATACTGAAACTATAACTCATTTATACCTCCAGGCCTGAAATACTACTCATTTATACTCAGGATGAAATACTAACCATTTATAACCTCCAGGACTGCAAACACTAACTCTTTAAACCGGACTGAAATACTAACTCATTATAACCTCAGCGATGAAATACTAAATTCATTTATAACCTCCAGGACTGAAATACTAATATTTTATAACCTCCACGATGAAATACTGAAACTATAACTCATTTTAACCTCCAGGACTGAAAATTTTGTGAGCCTCATTTATAACCTCCAGGACTGAAAACACTAACTCATTTATAACCTCCAGGACTGAAAACACTAACTTCATTTATAACCTCCAGGACTGAAATACTAAACTATAACTCATTTATAACCTCCAGATGAAATACTGAAACTATAACTATTTATAACCTCCAGGACTGAAATACTAACTCATTTTAACCTCCAGGCTGAAATACTAACTCATTTTATAACCTCAGGACTGAAATAACTAACTCATTTATAACCTCCAGACTGAAATACAACTCATTTATAACCTCCAGGACTGAAAACTAACGTCATTTATATAACTCCAGGACTGAAATACTAATCATTTATAATCCCAGACTGAATACTAATCATTTATAACCTCCAGGACTGAAACACTAACTCATTTATAACTCCAGGACTGAAATACTAACTCATTTATAACCTCAAGGACTGAAGATACTACGTTCAATTTAATAACTCCACGACTGAAACACTGAACTATAATCATTTTAACTCCAGGACTGAACACTAACTTCATTTATAACCTCCAGGAACTGAAAACTGAACTATACCTCATTTATAACCTCACGCTGAAAAACTGAAACTACTAACATCATTTAATAACCTCCAGGACTGACATAACTCATTTAATAACCTCAGGACTGAAATAATAACTCATTTATAACACTCCAGGACTGAATACTAACCTATTTATAACCTCCAGCGACTGAAATACTAACTATTTATAACCTCCAGGACTGAAATCCTAACCTCATTTTCTAACCTCCAGACTGAAACACTGAAACTATACTCATTTTATAACCTCCAGGACTGAAATACTTAAACCATTTATAACCTCCAGGACTGAATACTAACTCATTTTAACTCCAGGACCTGATACTACTTCATTTAACTCCAGGACTGAAAATGGAAACTAACTCATTTATAACCTCAGGACTGAAATAATACTCATTTAAACTCCAGGACTGAACACTAACTCATTTAATAACCTCCACGACTGAAATACTAACTCATTTATAACCTCCACGACTGAAATACTAACTATTTATACCTCCGACGACTGAAAAACTGAAACTGATACTCATTATAACCTCAGACTGAAACACTAACTCATATAACCTCCGGACTGAAATACTACTCATTTTTATAACCTCCAGGACTGGAAATACTATCATTATAACTCCAGACTGAAAAACTGAAACTATAACTCATTTATCAACCTCCAGACTGAAACACTAATCCTTTATAACCTCCAGGACTGAAATACCCTCATTTTATAACCTCAGGATGAACCATAACGTTTTATAACCTCCCGACTGAATACTAACTCATTATAACCTCCAGACTAAATACTACTCATCTTATAACCTTCCAGGACTGAAATACTAACTCAATATACCTCCCAGGACTGAAATACTAACTCACTTTATAACTCCAGGACTGAATACTAACTCATTTATAACCTCCAGGACTGAAACACTAAACCTCATTTATAACCTCCAGGACTGAAACTACTCAATTTAATAACCTCCAGGAACTGAAATACTAACTCATTTTATACCTCCAGCGACTGAAATACTAACTCATTTATAACTCCAGGACTGAAATATAACTCATTTATAACCTCCAACGACTGAACAGCTGAAACTTTATAACTCATTATAACCTCCAAGGACTGGAAATACTAACTCATTATAACTCCACGACTGAAAAACTGACACTATAACTCATTTATAACCTCCGGACTGACATACTAACTCAATTATAACCTCCAGGACTGAAATACTACTCATTTATAACCTCCAGGACCTGAAATACTGAATCATTTTAACCTCCAGGACTGAAATACTGAAACTATAACATTTATACCTCCAGGACTGAATACTACTCTTTAAATAACCTCCAGGACTGAACACTAACTCATTTATAACCTCCAACGACTGAAATACAACTCATTTATAACCTCCACGACTGAAATACTACTCATTTAAACTCCACGAACGAAAAACTGAAACTATAACTCATTTTATAACCTCCAGAACTGAACACTAACTCATTTATAACTCAGGGACTGAAATCACTAACTCTTTATAACCTCCAGGCTGAAATACTAACTATTTATAACTCCACACGACTGAAAAACTGAAAAACTTATAACCATTTATAACCTCAGACTGAAACACTACTCATTTATAACCTCCGGACTGAAATACTAACTCATTTATAACTCCAGGACTGAAACACTAACTATTTTAACCTCCAGACTGAAATACTAACCATTTATAACCTCCAGACTGAAATACTAACTCATTTATAACCTCCAGGACTGAAATACTAACATCATTTATAACCAGGATGAAAATACTACCTCTTTATAACCTCCCGACTGAAACACTGGAAACTATAACTCATTTATAACCTCAGGACTGAAATACTAAACTCATTTATAACCTCAACGCTGAAATACTAACTCATTTATAACCTCCAGGACTGAAATACTAACTCATTATTAACCTCCAGGATGAAATACTAACTCATTTTATACCTCCACGATGAAAACCTGAAACTATACTCATTTATAACTCCAGGGACTGAACACAACTCATTTATACCTCCACGACTGAAAAACTGAAACTAAACTCTTTATAACCTCCAGGACTGACCCTAACTCCATTTATAACCTCAGGACTGATACTTAACTCATTTATAACCTCCAGGACTGAAACACTAATCATTTATAACCTCCAGGACTGAACCACTCATCATTTAAATAACCTCCAGGACTGAAATACTAACTCATTTATAATCCAGCGACTGAACACTAACTATTATAATCCAGGACTGCAAACTACTCATTTATAACCTCCAGGACTGGAAATACTACTCATTTATACCTCCAGGACTTGAAATACTAACTCATTTATACCTCCAGGACTGAAATACTACTCATTTATAACCTCCAGGACTGAACTACTAACTCATTATAAACCTCCAGGACTGAAATACTAACTCATTTATAACCTCCAGGACTGGAACACTAAACTCATTTATAACCTCCAGGACTTGAAACACTAAACTCTTTCTATAACCCTCCAGACTGAAATACTAACTCAATTTATAACCTCCAGGACTGAAATACTAACTCATTTCTTAACTCCAGGATGCAACACTAATCATTTATAACCTCCAGGCTGAAAACAGCTAACTCAATTCATAACCTCCAGGACTGAATAACTGAAACTATAACTCATTTATAACCTCCGGACTGAAATCTAAACTCATTTATAACCTCCAGGACTTGAAACACCTAACTCCTTATAACCTCCAGGGACTGAAACACTAACTCATTTTTATACCTCCAGGACTGAAATCTAATCATTTATAACCTCCAGGAACTGAAATACTAACTCATTTATAACTCCAGGACTGAACCACTAACTCATTTATACTCCAGTGAAACAACTGAACCTATAACTCATTTTAACCTCCAGCGACTGAAAATACTAACTCCATTATAACTCCAAGACTGAAACACAAACTCAATTTAATACTCCAGGCACTGAAACACTGAAACATAACTCATTTATACCTCACGGACTGAATACTAACTCAATTTATAACCTCCTAGGACTGAAACCTAACTCATTTATAACCTCCAGGACTGAAACACTGAACTATAACTCATTTATAACCTCCAGGACTGAAACACTAACTCATTTATAACCTCCAGGAACGAAAAACTGATACTATAACTCATTTATAACCTCCAGCGACTGAACTACTAATCATTTATAATCAGGACTGAAATACTGAAACTATAACTCATTATAACCTCCAGGACTGAAAAACTGAAACTATAACTCATTTATAACCTCCGGAATTGAAATACTAACTCATTTATCCTCCACCGACTGAAACAACTGAACTATAATCATTATTACACTCAGACTGATACTAACTCATTTATAACCTCAGGATGAAATACTAACAATATATAACCTCCACGACTGAATACTACTCATTTATAACCTCCCGGACTGAATACTAACTCATTTCATAACCTCGCACGACCTGAAAAACTGAAACTATAACTCATTTATACCTCCAGGACTGAACACTAACTCATTTATAAGCCCTCCGGACTGAACACTAACTCATTTATACCTCCAGACTGAAACACCTAACTCATTTATAACCTCCAGGACTGAGTACTAACTCATTTATAACCTCCAGGACTGAAACACTAAACCTCATTTATAACCTCCAGGACTGAAACTACTCAATTTAATAACCTCCAGGAACTGAAATACTAACTCATTTTATAACCTCCCAGGCTGAAATACTAACTCATTTTATAATCCCTCCAGGACTGAAACAACTAACTCATTATAACCTCCAGGACTGAAACACAACTCCATTTATAACTCCACGGACTGAAATACTAACTCATTTATAACCTCCAGGACTGAACACTAACTCATTTAAATAACCTCCAGGACTGAACCTAACTCATTTATACTCCAAAGGACTGAAATACTAACTCATTTATAACCTCCAGACTGAATACTAAACTCATGTTATAACCTCCAGGACTGAAATACTAACTCATTTATACCTCCGGACGACATCTAACTCATTTATAACCTCCAGGACTGAAACACAACTCATTTATTACCTCCAGGACTGAAAACTAACTCCATTTAAACCTCCCAGGACTGGAAACTGAACTATTATAACCTCCCGGACTGAAAATACTAACTCATTTATAACCTCCAGGACTGAAACCTAACTCATTTATACCTCCAGGACTGAAACACTAACTCATTTATAACCTCCAGGACTGAACATACTGAAACTATAACTCATTTATAACCTCCAGGACTGAACTACACTCCTTTTAACTCCAGGATGAAACTACCATTTATAACTCCAGGACTGGAAACACTAACTCATCTTATAACCTCAGGCTGAAATAACTAACTCATTTATAACTCCAGGCCGGAAATACTAACTCATTTATAACCTCCAGGACTGAAACCTATAACTCATTTATAACCTCCAGGATGAAACATCTACTCATCTTATAACCTCCAGACTGAAAACTGAAACTATACTCATTTATACCTCCAGGACTGAAATACTAACTCATTTATAACTCCAGGACCTGGAAATTCTGAAACTATAACCATTTATAACCTCCAGGACTGAAAAACTGAAACTATACACTTCCTTTATACCTCCAGGACTGAAATACTAATCTTTATACCTCAGACTGAAACATAACTCATTTAACTCCAGGACTGAATACTGAAACTATAACTATTTTAACCTCCAGGACTGAAAAACTCGAACTATAAACTCAATTAATCCCTCCAGGCTGAAATACTAACTCATTTATAACCTCACGCTGAAACACTAACTATTTTTAACCTCCAGGATGAAATACTAATCTTTATAACCTTCCAGGACTGAAATACTACTTCATTTAATAACCTCAGTGACTGAACTATAACTCTTTATAACCTCCAGGACTGAAATACTAAACTCATTTATAACCTCAGGACTGACACATAATCATTTATACCCCAGGACTTTGAACACTACTCAATTTAATAACCTCCAGGACTGGAAATACATCTTTATAACCTCCAGGGACTGGAAACACTAAACATCATTTATAACCTCCAGGACTGAAATACTAACTCATTATAACCTCCAGGACTGAAATACTCATCATTTATAACCTACCAGGACTGAAAACTATAACTCATTTATACTCACGACTGAAAACACTAAACTCATTTATAACCCCAGGACTGAAATACTAACTCATTTATAAACCCCAGGACTGAAACACTAACTCATTTATAACCAGGATGAAATACTAACTCATTTTATTAACCTCCGGATGAAATTAACTAACTCATTTATAACCTCCAGGACTGAAATAAATACTACTCATTTATAACCTCCAGGACTGAAAACTATACTATTTTAACCTCAGGACTGAAACACTAACTCATTTTAATACCTCCACGAACTGAAATACTAACTCATTTATAACCTCAGGATGAAATACTGAAACTATAACTTCATTTATAACTGCAGACTGAAATACTAACTCATTTATAACTCCAGGACTGACACTAACTCCTTTATAACCTCAGGACTGAAATACTACTCATTTATAACTCCCAGGGACGAAATACTAACTCATTTATAACTCCAGGAACTGGAAACACTAACCATTTATACCTCCAAGACTGAAACACTAACTCATTTATAACTTTCCAGGACTGAAATACTAACTCATCTTATAACAACTCAAAAAAAAAACTCCAGGACTGAAACACTAACTCATTTATAACCTCCAGGACTGAAAATACTAACTCCATTTAATAATAACCTCCACGACTGAAAAAACTGCCACTGGGAATTTGAACCACCTTATATTTTGAACATAAAACGTTTTAATTTATAAGTAGATTAAGATTTGATCTTTACATGATTTGAACTTGCCAGACCAAAAAAAAAAGGAAAACAAAAGGGTAAATTAGCCAGAAAATAACCCATGCTTAATCGTTTTTCACTAGGCCTATGCTCAAAGGGACTGTTTGGACTGGTTGGTCATTTTGCTCGGTATAAAAGCAGATAAAGAGTTTAGGCAGATTTCCTCTGAAATAAACACAAGTATCTTGTGTGTTTTGATTTTTATTTCAACAAGAAAAAATGGGGTAATTAGACTCGAGAGTCGTCTGTGGAATTGGTGCATAAGAAACGATCAATGACAAACTACTGAAAATTGTAATTTTTATTCTATAATTTTGCATTGTTTTTTTGGTGGTTCTGAGTTTAATCAAACGAGCAAATTCAAATGACATATTATACTTGTGTGGGTTTTTTGGAGACAAAACTGCATAATCTGCAATCTGCTAATGGGAAACTTTAAAATGCCCAATCTTGCTCGACTTACCTCCCTCTCTCCTACGTCTTTCTGGCAGAGGTGGTGAGTAAAAGTACAGATACTAGTCAAATATTACTCCAATAAAAAGTACAAGTTGTTGTCGAAAGTACAGTATGTTTTCTCTGTACGGCAACACGACAGGGACAAACCTTCTTCCTTGTTGTGACTCAGTGGCATTGGCAGAACGTCTACACAGCGCCACCTGCTGTCATTGGCTTTTCCAATGAAAATACAAATGGACTCGTCACTTTGGAGCCTTTATAGAAACGTAGTGGAGTAAAAGTTCTGGACACAAACACTGAAGTGCAGATCCTCGGGCCTCAGTGAGAGCGACACAGGGGTCACTGAAGGTCCGGGGTCAGATGTCCGGGGGAAGCTCTCTGTGGGTGGTTCGTGGTTGTGATACGACCTAAACAAAACACGCCTTATTTTAAAGCTATTTTGAAACAATTCGTTAATTTTGAAACGTCCTCCAGAAGCAAAACTCTGGCTCTGGACCATCTGAGCGCAGGTTTTCTCACGCTCGTGCCGCCCGTCGCTCCGCCGTGCGTCCGCCTCCATTCAAAGCTCCATTCATTCCAGAACAGGTCGATTCATTCAGCGCGATAATGGCGAACTGTTTCAGAGGCGTTTTACAAACTGCAGACGGCAATAAAAGGTTTGTGTTTTCTCTGGACGTGTTGGTGTGGAGCCAAACCAACAGAAACCCATCGTTTTTATGAGCGGCGGCGGGAAAAGGCACATACTGAGGTTTAATGAACGGGACGAATGGAGACTGGCTGCTTCTGTCAGTCACAGGTTCATGGCTGAGAATTTGGGGGCGATAGATACAGTCGAATTTCTCCGCATCACATTAACAATTGCTGAATTATGAATATACTTTTCTACTGAAGATAAGATACAGAGACATGGAGAGGAGCAAAGTGGTTCAACAGCCGCTGCCCTTATGCATGCCCTTGTAGCCTTATGGTGCATCCACACCAAGCGCCTCTTGGGCGTCAAGACGCGCCTCAAGTCCGTAGTTGGACGCTTGTGTTTACTGAAGTCAGACGCTTGTCACAAATGTCACAGAGCGTCAAGACGTCCTGGCCGCGCGTCAGCTCAGAGTCTGTTCGTAGCCATCTTGGAAACAGCTCGTGCCTTAAAACTACAGTTGTTCGGAGGCTAACTACTGTAGTCTCCCTCTTTGCTCCTGCCATGTCTATGGATCTTTAACTATTCCCCATTGTCTACGCAGGATCTCCCCAGTATTTAAGCTCATATCCAGCCCATACGGTTGAAGGACATTGGTGGCAAGTGGCTATAAGCTAGGTTAGCCGGTTAGCTTTCTGCGATCGTCTACAGCTCATTGTTGATAAAAAAAAAAGTGTGTGCAATAAACCACAAATGCGTCAAGCCCATCTCAGTGTGTGACCATGATCATAAAGGCTGTTCTGTGTAGTTAAGGGCTTTATTGACGTGATTAGTGCATAATGTTTTCAAGGGGGTAAATGTGAGCTATCTGTTTGGGCTAGCATAGAAATAATTATAAAAACAGATCGACTACGGCCCGTTGTAGATAAAATGTGAGCAATAAACTTAAAATCACAAGCCTGGCTCAGTGTGTGTTCATTGTTACACGGTTGCTTTATGTAGATGGGGCTTAATAGACTTTATTCGTGCATATTCTCGTTTTCACATCGATTGGAGATTTAGCTTGTACTGTAGCATTAGCCTTGGGAATCCTGTGCATCATCAAGGCCCAAACACATTCCAGCGCAGATCCAGCCACTCAATAAGTTTTCTTGTCGCCGCTTTTAATCCTGGGTGTTTAGGTAAAAGAAACACTGATGTGTGTCTTTGTAAAAGACAGAGCTGCTGTAGCTCCGGTTCACAACACGATAATCCTCCATGACTTGTTTACATCTGCGGGCCGGCAGAGGATCTGCCCCAGACCGACAGTGACTCAGCTACAACGTACGTCACTGTTGGAGAAAGCTCTGATTGGTCGACGCTCGCGAATTTCTCCAAAAAGTTCACATTTCCAACTCTAGCGTCGGACGCGCTGGAGGTGCGAAAATCTTCAAACGCGCCGCTCAGAGGCCCCGCGTCACGCGCCGCGGGGCCTCTTGAGGCGCGTCCTCAATGTATTTAAATGTAAACCTGATGCTTTGGAGGCGCCGGAGGCGCTTGGTGTGGACGCACCATTATAGTCTTAACGGTTTTATAGTTTATTTTTATCTACATTATGTGCTATAAGTTTCCTGTTGCACGATGCACTGAGAAAATCCTAGTTTGTGAAATACAGTGATTTTATTCATGTGCCAACAATGGGAATGAGGTCCAATCAGTAAAATGTTCAAATTCATTCTTTTTCTTTCAAATGAAATGCTGACACTGTAAAAAGTGAAGTTTTAAACGGCTCTGGAAGAGCAAAGAAAAACATGTGTTTATAATGAAAGTCAATGGGGCTGTTCCAGCTGCTGCCATTTTCAAATAAAGAATCATCCACTACAGAAAACTATAAATGCATCAAATCCATTTCACTTCATCTGTGACACAAACACGGCTCTGGAAACAGACAAAGCCTCAGCTCTTTACATTTTATTATTCTAAATACAGTATAATCACACTTTGTGTTTTTGTGTAACCATTTTTTTCAGTTTTAAGTTTTGAAACTGTGATTTTAGGGTTAAAATCCAGAACACTATGACATGTTTGGTAGTTTTGGAAAAGTTTCCAGTAGTTTCATGTGATTTATGCAAAAGAAGTGGAAACAAATATTGAAAAATGCAGATTTTATGGCTGTTTTTAGGCGTGTACATGTTTGTACACTAGGGTAACGAACGTATGGAAAGTTGTAAATCTCTCACTACAGAAAAACTACAAATGCTTCAAATCCATTTGTGGCTCATCTTTGACACAACCAAGACCCTAAAATCCACCAAAGCCCCAGCTCTCTATTATTCATTATTATAAAGATAATGAGGTTTTTATGTTTTGTAACACAAACTTCAAAGTTTTTGTTTTCAAACTGGCAAACAAAGGGTTTAAAATCCCCAAATAAACATGTTTGGTAGTTTTGTGAAGGTGAGAAGTGATTCTTCAGATTTGGGAAAATGTTTTGCAAAAAGATGAAAGTATGTGTTTTTTTATAGCAGTTTGAAAAGCGTGTACATGTTTGTACACTAGGGTAACGAACGTATAGAAAATCTCTCACTACAGAAAAACTTTTTTTTGAATTTTGAAAAAATTTCAGCTCATCTTTGACACATCCACATTGTACACTAGGGGCGAACGTATAGCAAATGCAGATCTCCATATAAAAGACATGAGAGAAAAACAACACTGGATTCAGACATTTGGCTCGAAAGAACATTTTCTGCCGAAAACCCACGTCTCAAAGCTGCAACACAGACAAAATGGTCAGGAAATGGAAAAAAAAAATTCTTGCAAAATTGTTAAAGAACAAAGGGATAATTAGGGTTAACTACCCAGCGGCTCTTTCAAGATTGCACTATAGTTTAAATTGTGTATGATGTGTTAGCCGTTAGCCTCAAGACCACAACTCCACCGTATAACAAGGAGTTTTACTCGCTTTTCCTTTTGTCTTTTCCTCTGCTCATTTAGAATGGAAGAGACAGCGGAAGGACAGCGCGGAAACCCCGTGGGGTCCATGAGTCCATTTCTACAGTCTATGTTCTGTATATACGAGCAAGTGCGGATGTCGTTCAGGTCCGAGGGCTGTGGTAGCCAGTTAATGTTTAAATAATAATAATAGTTCTATGATCGCAAAAACAATATTCCACAAACCTGGCCGTGCGTCCCTCGCGCTGGAGCAAGATCAGTCATTTATAAACAGAGTCAGTCCTGGGCATCAGCAGTGAGAAGGTCAACAATAAGTAATGCTGTTGTTTTGTCTTCACTATTGTTGTAAACAGTGTCTAGATCTAACCCCCCAGTCCAGAGTCCGCGGGCACAGTTTGTGTATTTTTGCTGTGAAAACTTCCTGTGGTCTGAAACACCGGTGAGCAGATCCAGCGGAGCGGAGCGCTGACAGGAAGGAAATGTGAGCGGGAAATCAGCGAAGAAACCCCTGACTTTACTGTCAACAGCTGAAAAATAGACCATCATTCACACCCGAGACGTACAAAACACTCTCAAACTGATAACAGGCCTTTTCACATTATACTTAACCTCATGCAATCTACATGGCCTATTCTGAAAAAAAGCGATAACCCATACTATCTGATTAGAATGTTTTAAAATACAATTTTACTCATAGATGTGCTATTGGGGCTTGGGGGTGTTGTGGATGTGAAATTTGAAAGAAGAAATAATTGTGGGCAAGACTAAATTGTCTATTTTCAAATTTGTTTCCGCCTAACAAAGAGAAAAAGAAGCAAAAAAATCTTATCTTATTTTTATTAAAAGCCAATATACAATCCTAAATTGTAATCGCCGTCATACATTTTTTCAACATTTTTGCTATGAACAAGAATTGAAGGTTTTAGCTGTTTACAATTATAAAAAGTCCAGGCGGATTGACCAGCTGTGCCATTTTGGCACAATTGGCACAATTTGCACCAAAATTTGAATATGGAATATCTCAATGAAATTGAAAAATTTGGGATATTACATATTTGCGTCATTTAAAAATTACTTTTTTTTATTCTAAAATAAGCACAATATATATTTCAGCACACTTTATGCAATAAACTATATACAGTAAAACGCACACAGGTAATCAAAAGTAAATAAACAAAAAACTTCCGTAGATCATGCCAGGCGAAAACAGTTATTTTGCGAGGTCAGACAGATACCTGACACTTCTGCATTTACACAGGAGTCTTTACCGTTGTCCCTGCGTCCAAAGCTATTTTTTGCATTTACTTTCTTCATGGCAGTGGCATCCTCCCCAAGATAATAACTGGCATTGCAGGGGATTTGGTGTTTCTCTCAGGCAGTCTCCTCAGATTGCAAATTGGGACCATTTATAATCTTGTCTTGTGGTGCACAGACAAGTCCTGTGAACCAGCAGTATGAGTCAATGGAGTCATTTGTATTTTTTCCAGCCTGCTTTGCCTTTCAGCATTATGTGTTGTGTTTACATAATGTTTCACGTGGCACTGCTAAAAAACAGCTGGAACAAACTTGCAGGACTGTCCATGAAGCGTTTTTGTCCAAAACAGGTTCTGTGTCTCTTGTGGCACAAAAAGGCTGGATTGGGGCAAGTTTCCTCCTCATCCGTTTTTCCAGCGATACAGGCAGGTTAAGTGGCAGCAGGGGCACTGGCCTCCGTGGAGGAGGGGCAGAACACTTTGTTTATTTGAGGAGCACTGAAAAACAAAGGCAGACAGTCCATGATTTGCATCGTTTGCAATCAGTGCAGACATCATGCGTGGAATAAATCTATGTTCAGATATGTGGTATCAATTGGCACTAACTACATGTTTGTTTTTGACACACTGTGTGACGTTACATGATAAATTGTGTCTCATATAGTATTGAAGTTGATGGAAATAAAAAAGACAATACTAATAAATCAGTTTTTACATAGCGACTTTACACATCAGATACAACATATATAACTCCCACTAATAGCATACACTTGTCTGTACATTTTGAATTTACACCATTACATAAAAAATATACATTTACTTTACAAAAAATATCCTAAAACAGTACCTTTCTCTGGGGGATATTAGAATTGGACCGGCTGTTGTGGCCAACAGATCGGGACTGTCAGAAGAGTATTTGAAGTACAATGTCTCAAATCTCCATGTTCCCAAGTAATATATCCTGTGTCTCCTCAGGTGTTAAAAGTGCTTTTTTCCCTCTAAAAAGCCATGCTGTGGTGATAAAAGTTTAAAAATTGTTCGAAATTACGATAGTGTTCTCCTATGGCGTTCATCCTCTGTGCGTCGAAGCTGAAAATGAGATGCAGCGTTAAGCGCAGGGCTAACTCCAGAAAGTTTTATCCAATCAGCAGCTCAAATAATCCCCTGAAAGAAGGAGATTCTACAAGAATCGAATGTACCACTCATTCTGTACGGACAGAAGCCCTGGGCGAATCACAGGCGAGCTCGTACAGACGCCTTTGAGAAGGCCACTCCGAGTCCCGTTTCTGCGTTTGCCCTGTTTGTGGCTGAAATACGGGTCTTAGAGCCAAAATGGAGTTCAACAGGACGGTGCCATACTTCTTTGTCCCAGTAAAAAACTTGAACAGTGGGAGCCTAGCAGAGCAAAGAAACAGCAAAGGTAAGTCCGCATTTGCTGTTTTATTTGATTTTGCTGGTGTTTTTTGTGCAGTTTGATGGCGGCTCTGCTGAAATTTTGACTGCTTGCAAAATAAGCTTTACACCGATCATTCAGTGACGTTGTTAGCTTTCTTTTGATATCTTGTTAGTAGTTCTGCGTTTCGTCTTTTGAAAACCCAGAAGCAAAAACAATCCTGGTCAAAATTCAATGTTGAAACACCAACTTCATGTTGCTGTTTTTTATCCAGGGTTTGAGCTGTGTTACATTGATTTGAGTTTGGGAGTGGAATACTTTTGTTGAGGAGTTTCTGCTTGACCAATTGATGTATGATAAGTGTGTTTGGTCGAGCGGCTAGCGGGCTACGTGGTCGTTGTGTAGACAGCGAGGGTTGCCCCGGGTACCGGGGGCTCTCGAGTGGAAGTAGTTAAGGCCAGAACGCTGCAGGGGAAAACTTTGATTTTCCCACTGTGGGAAAAGTGAATCTTAGTTTTAAACTCTGTCGAGAAAATTCAGCCCAAAACTCTCTCTCTTTGGGATTGGTGATTTCTCTGACGTTTGTCTTTGAGCTAGATTAATCACGAATGACTCCAACATGTCTTGTGCTCCTGGTTCTTTCCACGCTTAATCATTCCAATACTACATGTTTGGATCCACGTGGCAGGAAGGCTGTGACCGACTCGACGCTGTTCCAACGCGGGGCGCAGTTGGTAAGCGGGTCGTCTCGGTCGAATCCAGCTTCCGCAAATGCACACTGTCGTTGTTGTCCGTTGGGCAAGACACTTCACCCTCCTTGCCTCCAGTGTCTGCGTACATTGGTGTATGATAGGTGTGAATGGGTGACTGTTCCTTACTGTAAAGCGCTTGGCCTGATAAAAGGTAGAAAGCGCTATATAAGTTGAGTCAATTTACCCAATATGGTCATTTCCTTTTGGGAGACCAGCGGGCTAAAGACGGAGGATATACACAGGGCGCATGTGCAGACCAAAGAGACTTAAACTTTAAAGGGATAGTCAGATTTTTTTGACATTGGCCTCATTTCCTAGTTATCCAGGAGGTTGTTGATGTCTGGAGATATTTGTTCTTAAATTCATGCAGTTCTTATATTTCGAAGAGTCTAGTGGCGCTAGCTAGGGCAGGCTAAAGCCATTTCTTATGGTATCAGTTTAGCCTGCATAAAAACAGCTCTGAGCCACTCCACAGGTGCAACCTGAAGTAAATCATTATAACACCAGACTAACCATATAAATTGTCTTGTGTTAATAGAATAAGTTTGAAATAATAAAACTGACCTTTATACATGAATTACCGCATTTTGAGGGACTATTTTCTCGCCAGCGATCACTTCCCCGCTGCGTTAGCTTCAGCCACTAGTGATGCTGTCAAAATATAAGTTATTTTAAATGATTCTTTAACACAGACATTTATATGGTTGTCTGGTGCTTAAATAAGTGATTTACTCAGTGCACTGTGGAGTGTGTCCACTGTTTTTAATGCAGGTACTGATACCATAGAAATGCTTTAGCCTTTGCCCTAGCTAGCGCAACTAGACTCTTCAATTAAGAACTGCATGATTTAAGAAAAAATATTCTCGCAGACATCAACACACTTGGCTAACTAGCGAATGAGGCCCCAATTGTCAAAATCCTGAAAAAATCCCTTTAACTCTCTTAACAACATCTGCACTTAGTTCGCTCCATAAGACTCCACACTTTACCAGACTCACACTCAACGACATAAACTTTTGCGGGACTTCAGATAGATGATCGCTCTGCAGGAGAACAGGAGTGAGGGGCAGTGAGAGGAAAAGAGAGAGAGAATACTGTATACCCCCTCCGTTGGCGCTTCCTTTGAGTTATGGATCCCAGATATCCTTGTATCAATGGGCCTTCTGGATTACAACATAACTCCCTGCCCTGAAAAAGTTTTATGTAACTTATATTGTTTATGTACAAGGGCCGATTATATGCTTGATGGGCCTCAACTATTGCATTTAAAAAAAAATAATCTTAGAGGGCCGGTGTCTTTTTATTTTAAGGAGAAGGCTCTTCCACTGTTTACGTGACGTTCCCAACAGATCTCAGCAACACTTGGTCGATCTGACCGCACTAATGAGTGGATACTGTGATATTCCATTATTGCCACGGTCCAAATATTCAAGCTCAACTGTTGGAACATGTGAACACTTTCCTCCACAATCACCATACCGTCACAGGAGAGATGAGAGGGGGGGAGAAGAGAGGGGGAGAGAGAGAGAGAGAGAGAGGGAGGGAAGAGAGAGGAGAAGAGAGAGAGGAGGAGGAGAGAGAGAGAGAAGAGAGAGAGAGGGAGGGAGAGAGAGAGAGAGGGAGAGAGAGAGAGAGAGGGAGAGAGAGGAGAGGAGAGAGGAGGGAGAGAGGAGGAAGAGGGGAGAGAGAGGAGAAGGAGGGAGAGGGAGAGAGGAGGAGAGGAGGGAAGGAGAGAGAGAGAGGGGGAGAGAGGAGGAGGGGGGAGAAGAGAGAGGGGGAGAGAGAGGAAGAGGAGAGAGAGAGAGAGAGAGAGAGAGAGGAGAGAGAGAGAGAGAGAGAGAGGAGAAGGAAGAGGGAGAGAGGAGAGAGAGAGCAGATAGGGGGAGATGAGAGGAGAGAGGAGGGAGGAGAGAGAGGAGAGAGAGAGGGAGGAGAGAGAGAGAGAGGTGAGAGAGGAGAGAGGAGAGAGAGCGAAGAGGGGAGAGAGGAGAGAGGACGAGAGAGAGGTGAGGAGAGAGAGAGAGAGGGGGAGGATGGGAGAGAGAGAAGGGGAGAGAGAGAGACAGAGGGGAGAGAGAGAGAGGGGAGAGAGAGAGAGGAGGGAGAGAGAGAGAGAGGGGAGAGAGAGAGAGAGAGGGAGGAGAGAGAGGAGAGAGAGAGAGGAGAGAGAAGAGAGAGAGGGGAGAGAGAGAAGAACGGGAGAGAGAGAGAGAGGAGAGAGAGAGAGAGAGAGGGGGAGAGGAGAGGAGAGAGGGAGGAGAGAGAGGAAGAGAGAGAGAGGAGGGGGAGCGAGAGAGAGGAGAGGGAGAGAGAGAGAGGGAGAGAGAGAGAGAAGAGAGAGAGAGAGAGAGGAAGAGGTGGAGAGAGAGAGAGGGGGAGAGAGAGGAGAGAGGAGAGGGAGAGAGAGAGGAGAGGAGGGAGAAGAGTTGGAAGGGAGAGAAGAGAGAGGGGGGAGAGAGAGAGAGAGGAGAGAGAGGAGAGAGAGGAGAGAGAGTGGGAGGAGAGAGAGGGGAGGAGAGAGAGGAAGGGGAGAAGGAGAGAGAGAGAGGGGAGAGAGAGAGAGAGGAGAGAGAGGAGGAGAGCGAGAGAGAGGGGGAGAGAGAGAGAGTGGGAGAGAGAGGAGGGAAAAGAGAGAGGGGAGAGAAGGAGAGGGTGAGAGAGAAGAGAGGAGAGAGAGGGGAGGAGAGAGAGAGAGAGGGGAGTGAGGGAGAGAGAGAGAGGGGGGAGAGAGAGAGAGAGGAGAGAGAGGATGAGAGAGAGAGAGAGGGGGGGAGAGAGAGAGAGAGAGAGACCGAGGAGGGAGAGAAGGAGAGGAGAGAGAAGAGAGGAGAGAGAGAGAGACAGAGGAGGGAGAAGAGAGGGAGAGAGAGAGAAGAGGGGGGAGAGAGGGAGAGAACTATGTACTGAAGCTCGTTGCTCTTGTAAACAGCAGCTGTTGAACTGGCGAGTGTGAATTCTTTGTGTCACAAAAGACGCACAAAACTCTGGTCACACGACACACTGTAAAAACAAGAGCAGAAGGATGAACACACGACAGGACAGACATTTAGATCAATAGTGAGTAAAATGAGTCTTAAAGTATTAACTCGGGACAGTCAGTACCAACTGTCAGGACGATGTTGAAAAGGAGACGTTTAAATCAGAAGCAGAATCGTCTGTTTTCAATTTCTATAAAGGCTCTAAAGTCCATTTGTCCAAAAGCATAATAATGCACACTTTATGAACAGCAGGTGGCGCTGTCAGATTTACTGTCACTACCACCGACTCACGACAAGAAGAAGGTTTGGAAATCCCTGTTCTGTGTTGCTACAGTTACCGTGAAAAGGTAATCTGATTACTCCTATAGAAAGTAAGTTTCTTTACTGATTACTTGATTTTGAAAGTAACTTAGTAAGATTACAAATGACTCTATCAGTTACATTGAGCAGCTGCTGACTGTTGTGAGATCAGTCTTATGTTTGTGTGAAGCGACCACTAGAGGGCGCTAGAGTCTGATTCAGGTCGGCTCATGTTCACCTGTGGCTAATCAAAGCAGGAGCAATGAAAAGCTGCACAGCTTAACGCCACAGCTGTAACAGGCCACAGCTGTAACAGGCCACAAACAGGCCACAGCTGTAACAGGTCACAAACAGGCCACAGCTGTAACAGGTCACAGCTGTAACAGGCCACAGCTGTAACAGGCCACAAACAGGCCACAGCTGTAACAGTCACAGCTGTAACAGGCCACAGCTGTAACAGGCCACAGCTGTAACAGGCCACAAACAGGCCACAGCTGTAACAGGCCACAGCTGTAACAGGCCACAGCTGTAACAGGCCACAGCTGTAACAGGCCACAACAGGCACTGTGGAGTGGGTCAGACTGTTTTTAATGCAGGCTAACTGATACCATAGAAATGCTTTAGCCTTGCCCTAGCCTAGCGCCACTAGACTCTTCAAATATAAGAACTGCATGAATTTAAGAAAAACATATCTCCAGACATCAACAACACTCTGGATAACTAGGAAATAAGGCCCAATGTCAAAAATCCTGAAATATCCCTTTAACGGCGCGGGACAATCTTCTTAGAACCCTGGTTATGAACGCTGTGTCTGGCCCGAGTGACAAAGTGCCGTTAAGTTCAGAACAGGATGATGACGTTTACCTGAAACTGGAACTTTCCTCTTCCACTCACTCTGCCACCTCTGACCCGGCTGTAATTCTCCTCCACATGTCTCTGCCGTGTGTCGGATGCCCTCTCGTCCTCCTGCAGGGCAAGTGTCTCCTTTTAATCCGCAGACTATAATCCAAAATCCTGCAACTTCTGGTCAGATTTTCTTATTAAAACAAAAAAAAGTTAATGGAATGAATTAGTTCTTCATGCGTTGATGCCGTTTTCTCGGTGTAAATATTTGTAGGACTTACTTTCCCTGAGAGTCAGTTGAGTCCTGAGTATTTATTGTGCAGAGGCAAGAAACAAAAGACATTATTAACATGTAAACGTTGTCATTGAGATGAGCTCTGGAGTGAAGGGAGAGAGGGACCCGGCCGCTGTGAGTGACAGGTGCCACTCACTCCCCCGCCTGGTCCACAGGGGGCAGCACTCTCTGCGTTTGTCAAACCTGAGTGAGAGAGTGAGTGACAGGCGCCTCATTCTGTTCAAGACGTTTCTTTAATATATTATTCATCTTTGTTAAACCTCATACAAACGTTTTATTTAAATCATCAGTTTAAGTCATATGTGACATATGTGTATAAATAAACAAGCCTCGCCTATTTGAATAAAACATACATATTACTTCAAACATTTTATCAGTTAAACTTTAAACCGAGCACATTTTCTTCAGTTTGGCTTTACCTAAATCTGAAAGCTTCTTGAACAAAGTGTCAAAACAGCAACAAAAGAGCGACGACAATGTGATTTTTTTTACGTGATGACAACACGAGGAAAAAGATCCATTTGAGTTTTGTAGGTCTTAGCTTTCAAATGAGGCGTTAGAAAGTGCACTTGGTTAAGGCAGGGGTTAAGAGGTTAATGGGCTTTGGAGTACCTCAGGGATCCGTACCTGGACCTCTGCTGTTCCTCATGTACATGAACGATCTCCCTCAGTGTTGCCTTAATAGCTTCTACAGCTTTCACTGTAGTGACACTAAATTGGCAGCAGTTATTAATGATTATACCAGTATTTTACTACAATCTTTATTTTTCAGGCCTGAGCCTTTATTTTGAAATCCATACCAAAATATAACAATTTATGGATATTACTCTTCAATAGCTTTTACAGTTTTCACTGTAGTGGCACCAAATTTACACTAGTTATCCATTATCATACTAGCAACTTACTACAACCTTTACTTTTTGGATCTGGACATTTATTTTGAAATGTATGTTAAAATATGACAATTTATGGATATTACTCTTCAATAGCTTATACAGTTTTCACTGTAGTGGCACCAAATTGGCACCAGTTATCAATTATTTTATTAGCAATTTACTACAACCTTTAATTTTCAGGTGTGGACCTTTATTTTGAAATTTATGCACAGATATGACAATGTATGGAAAATCTTCAATACCTTCTACATGTATTACTGTAGTGGCACCAAATTTACACCAGTTACCAATTATCATACTAGCAACTTACTACAACCTTTATTTTTCAGCCTTTATTTTGAAATCCATACCAAAATATAACAATTTATGGACATTACTCTTTAATCATTGAAGAGTAAGGCTTAGTGAGTCTGCTCAGATGAAGACGATACAGTTTTGTTTGTTCCTGCGACTTTGGTCTTTATACAAATTACACGATACCAAATCTAAGATTAAATGAAAACACTACTTCAAATCCACCCAAAGTTGCTCTCATAAATAACAAAATGAATAATGTTAAAATGTTTGATTTGTTTTGTCCTGTGTTTTGTTTCAGATATGCCTGTCATGTTTTAGTCAAATATAATAAACTGTTGCTTTCAGGGACAGGTGGTGGAAATGAGCACTTGTGGAAACACACTCAAAACATTGCATCCAGTTTGTCCAATATACACCACCGGTCAGTTTGGAGACGCTTTTTATGTATCGGCTTTTCTTTATTTCCAACATTATTGACTTTGTGTGATTCTCATTGAAGACGTTAAACTATAAATAAACACATGGGATTATGTAGATATATATATATATATATAATATGTGATATTTTAAATCTTTCCAAATGACCGCCCTTTATTCTTGGCATTGTCTCAATGAGCTTTATATAATAAGGTCGTCACCTGAAATAGTTAAACAGTCTGTGAAGTCAAAAGCATTTCTGATGAATCTCGTGAAGCTCATTGTCAAACGTTTGCAAATCAGTAATTAAACCAAAAGGTGGTTATTTTACTCATGTGTTCAGTGAAAATCTACAATGTCTTGAAATAAAGAAAAAACAATTCCTAAAAAAAGCATCTCCGAACTACTATACAGTAGTGTATATGTGATGTCCGTAATAAACGTAATAATAATTTATTTCTGAGAAATGCTCTATTTTTTATTCTAAAAGTCGCTCAAACCTGAGTCAAACAGCTGTGACATTATCAGAGTTCATAAATCTGATCACATGTACTTTGATTAAACGACTGCTTTGAAGAGTCAGCTGTTTAATCGCGCTCCAACTCTTCTGCAAGAGTTTCTGATTATCATCAGACCCAAAGACTAAAAAGCACACATTTATGAGTCCATCTCTGCTGACTGCACTGCTGTTTGTGCCCAAAGCTTCTCCCGTTCATCATCATTACAGTCTGGTCCAGAGCGGTCAGAGGACTGTCCTCTGTATTTACTGCAGAGACTCGGCGTGACGGTATGTGGAGAGTTCTTTAAGACTCTCGTCTGCGCAGTCGTCTGACTGAAGAGGCTGCAACTCCTGTGTTTTCTGCTTCAGTTACTCAAATCCAAAATCCACACTGAGACGGTCGGACAACAGAGAGATGACCAAATCTGTTTTATTATTTCACTGAACTTTAAAACATCCATAAAGTAAAGTGGGAGCTATAAACAGAATGTTTTTCTCCACAGGGCCAGGTTCCAGTCGTTTTTCCAGAAGAAGTTGAAATCTGTCCTGTCCCAGTTTCCTCAAATGTTACAGTAATATTACTGGAAGAAAATGCAATTTCATCTTAAAAGGGACTTGAATAAAGAAATGATTTCTTAAAAATAAATAAATAAACAAAAACTGCTGCAGATGGAACAGGAATTTCTTGCTGTTTATTTACTGTCTGATTTTAATCAGGTTCAAACCGGATCAAAATCAGCACAGATTTACTTCAGGCATTTTAAACTATTTTTCTGGGATAAAATGTCATTTTTCCGGTGAATTTGTTTCCTCAAAGACGATACTGCAAAACAATTATATGGTTATGAGTTAAAATGTCTCATTATGAGAATATCTGACCTCAGTTTAAAAAAAAAAAATAGTCTACTCTGGAAAAATGCAATTTTATGGCAAAGTGGCTTGAAATAAGACTTTTAATGCTGATTTTGAGTAGGTTTGGACTCGTCTTGTAATAAGATTACCAATGGAACAAACATTAATTTGCTTAAAATAATTGAAATTTACTTGAACGCTTAAAATAAGATACAAAAAAACTTGAAATGAGACAAAATGTCAAAGGTAAGAAAATGTGTCTCGTTCCATTCAAGACGAGTCCAAAGCTTCTCAAAATAAGAATCATTTCTGATCATTCAAGCACTTTTAGGTCATTTTTGTCTAAAATAAGATTTCATTTTTTCCAGTGTAGTGAGAAATAGGCAGCACGGTGGAACAGTGGTCAGTGCTGGTGCTGCACAGCGAGAAGGTCCCGGGTTCGATTCCCTCCTGTGGAGTTTGTTCTCCTGTGCCTGCGGAAGTTTCTCCTACCAATTAAAAACCCAGCACACGTTCTTCAGTTCAGCTTTACCCCAATCTAAAAGCTTCTGGACTGGAGCTCACAGCCTCGTTTGACTAAGACCTACAAAGCAGATCAACTTTTGTTTACGTAGTTTTGTTGCCGTGTTTTGTTGCTTTTGTGTCACTTTTCATCCGTTTTTAGTCGTGTTTGTGTCACTTTTTACTGTATTATTTTGTCCAGTTTGTTTCATCTCTGTTTTGACACTTTTAGATTTGGGTAAAGCCAAACTGGAGAAAATGTGCTCAGTTCAGGCGGGGCTTAAGAGGTTAAAATCCAAAAATAAAACATCACATTTCAAGGAAACCGAGATTTTAAGCACAATGAGATGTTGTTTTCTGAGTTTAAAGGTGCACAACACAAGTCTATGAGTTCTTGCAGAACTATGACCCTTTTGGCGACAAGCGGAATTGCATCCAGAGTTGTGCACGCTCATGGAACACACGCACGCTTGCACGAGCACGAGCAGTTCAGAACACAACAGCAACAGCGATTACACAAATCTTTTGTTTAGACTCGTAATGTCTACAGAGGTAAGAAAGTTATACATCTGTAAGTTATTTTGAATATGTGAATGGAATTTGGATTTGAGTAAACTACATATTAATGTTTGAGAGGAAAAACGGGGGTAGTAGGAGAAAACGTTTTTTCACCATTTCTACCTGTTTTGTGTTATGATTGGATTATAATGGAAATGCGTTCATGAATAAGTTATTACTTTGTATAAGCTAAAAAAATAAGAATCACACCAAACACCCTATTAGTTGGTCAAAAAAGTACTAAAATGTCTCAAGCTAATAAACTAATAATCAATTGGCTCTGACATTACCTTCTAAGCTAAAACAGCCTAATCCACCGAATATTTACTGGGTTTAGCCTGTTTTATTAATCTGCTAAGTAGCATATTCCAATAGCAGTATATCATTATTAGAGACTAATTTGCTCAACATTGTTCTAATTATGAAGCTTACATACCAGCATTTTACATCACACTCCACAAAGCTGAACTGATTTACCTGAATAGCCTACAACAGTGCTGATTTATGTATTAGGTATTTTGACAGGGACAGTACACATTGATAAACATTTCTGTGAATTGTGCCAATACTTTTCAACTACTGTCCCTGAGCAAGGTGTGTAGTGCCCCCAACAAGTTTCACTAGTTTAGACATTTAGAAGGGGGAAAAAAAGGTTACCTGTACACATAACATGGAATTAGTTCACTCAGTACAAGGTCAGGGAAACAGACAGTGCATGGGCTGGTAGTTATGCAGTTCAGAACAGATCAAAATACAGTTTTTTGCTATAGTAAATAGAAGGCCTGCTGTACAATATGAGGGAAGTAAAATAAGTATCCCTTTATCATTGTATTTTCTTTCCTGTGATGTGTAGAATAATACAGCATGTATTTTATCACAATAACAACATATTTTATTTTTTCCTTTAGAATTACAGCTCGAATCAATTTGATGTTCCTGTGGAGGGAAGCACTGAGGACAGCAGGGGCAGGGAAGGAGGCCGGGAAGGTGCAGAGGACAATCAAGATCTAGACTGATCAGTGAGGAGGACAGACAATTATCCTGACCCTTTTGGCATTTATGTTGGCTATAAAGAAGCACCATTCAGGCAATAAACAAGTAGTGAGCACATAAGAAAATATGGCTATGAATTAGGGAAGAAACGGCTTTATTGTAAATAATTCCATGTTTGTAA
Source organism: Neogobius melanostomus (assembly GCA_007210695.1). Taxonomy (NCBI): domain Eukaryota; kingdom Metazoa; phylum Chordata; class Actinopteri; order Gobiiformes; family Gobiidae; genus Neogobius; species Neogobius melanostomus. The sequence continues at coordinate 296,435 of VHKM01000828.1, forward strand.
AAATAAATAAATATGCACTGCTTATGTTTGACTTGGAGTCTGTTCAGGGAGCTGATGGCATCTCCTAGAAAAACAAAACATATTTTTTTTGCCATTAGAACAGTTATTTTATTATGGAAAAGGACATGGAAGTGATGTGGCAAAAATATTAATGAAAATAGGAATCTTGCATAAATACACACTAAGAGAAAAACAAATGTTCATTGTAAAACAATGAAAAACTAACACAACATACCTGCCCTCTGTGGACTTGTGACTGCACCAGATCAGCTGTAGGAGGGGGCACAATGCCAAACAGAGGTCCAGAAACCAAGGGTCACCTGGTCTCAAGCTTCGTTTTCTTGAGAGTTCTCCTGCAGACTGAAGTTGTATTCCTAGAATTTGTGTCTGCAGGTCAGGGATGTAACTGTAGTCTTTTGCCTCTTTGTATCCGGTCTGTGACTTCTTGCTGTACAGTCGTTCCTGCCTGCAGAACAAATTATGACATTAGTTCCCAAAACATGCATTATATAGGAAAGTCATAAAGTAATCACTTACAACACTTGGCCTTTGTGGTTGTGGTGGTTGTAGTCCAACGCTGCAAGAAATGTCCTGGCTTCATATGAAAAGGCAAAGGTAGATCCGGGGCGTAGGGAATGGAAAACGCCCCTCTCCATGAATCTCTCCTTGTTATAAAACACAAACATTACATTATCATTATCTCAAATACAAAAATTATTCAGATTTACTTACGGAAAAAAAAGTCCAGAGACAAAGCACATAAACCACTGAATTACCTGAGGACTCCATTCGTCAGCTAAAACAGAAATACAGATGCATGTTAGCTATTTGAGGATTTGCAAATACATGCAGTTTATTACTTACCAAGGGCAACAACACTGTTTTTAGTCTGTAATCGGTTGATAATGGCAGCCCTCTTTTCTGTCCAAAACTCCCTTACAGCTGGTACGCAGTAGAAATGCTGTATCCCACAGTAGAAGATGTCACCATTCTCATGTTCATGTATTTGAAGAAGAGGGAGATCTTGGTGTAATTATTCCCAGACAATAGCCCGTTTGCTGCAAGCAAAAAGTCCTTGCGTCCCATGTTTGAGCAACGGCTGGTTGTTTCACATCCACAACTTGTGTCCACGTGGGCAAAACTATGCAGATAAAGAATAAGCATTACAAATGCACCTACAATATTTTCCATTTGATATTGTTGTTCATGACTTTTTATAAAACACTATAACAGCAGACCCGGTCACATGTCCATGACAGCTTCTTCAAACCCAATGATGAGAAGTTCATCCATTTGATTCTGCATTGGACCACCAGTGCTGTGTAACAAAAATATTTATTCACACCTTTACAAGGAAAAGACTGTAGGAATTGCATTATGACAAACATACCACAAAGATATAGGGGCGACATAATCGGAGTCATATGGGTCTGTGGCCAGTTCTCGCTCAAACTCTATCCTGCACAAAAGAAAACAAAGTATCTTAGCCAATAATGTTTGAAAAAATGCACATGAATACATTATTGACCTCAGACAAAGTAAAAAGAGATTATTATTATTATTATTTATTTGCAATTTACACACCATCTAAACCAGGACCAACTCAGGAGGACTAACTCAGAACACAACCAGGACTACACCAGGTCTGAACTAGGTCTAGACTATGAATAAACCAGGTCTAAAGTAGGACTAAACAATGACTACACATGTATATGCGCTTTTCACAAATAACAATTGATTAGAATAGAGTACACAGTAACAGCAACGTTAGCCTATCAAGTAACAGTTTTTCTCCCCTCATACCTCATATAAACTACATGCAAAATGTACCACATTCCCGGGAACATTTCACTGATTTTGCCGAAAAAGAAAACATATATACACAACGGCGTTGAAAATTCAGCCGTGTTGGTCAAGGACATGAGCACCTTTTAGCATTTTGCATCATTTTGAAGACGTTAGCCAAACACAAAAGGCTACCGGTAAACCATACACAAAAACATAGTTAGCATCTTTTATGTTATATGTTTTATGTTGCACGATTGCTCCGAAGAAAATTCCTAGTTTGTGAACCTGTCACTGACCATGACAATAAAACCAATTCTGATTCTACATTTAGCTAACGCTACACTACACGCTAAACACATAGCATTACAACTATTACGCATCGTCATTTGTTCACATAGATTTACCGTATCAGACATTACAGACTGTATCTTACCATTTTAGCAAGAAGAAACCTAACTGAGGGTCCGTTTGAGCCCGAGAGCGGAGCTGAGGTCTCCCCATTTGTTGTTGCCTTTCCGATGTTGACTCTCGTCTTACTCCGACGCCTGTCTCACTCCAATTTGCCCCTTTTGGTTGAACTAGACAAACGTTTTATCTTCTTTATCTTACGTGGAGTTTGCATTGCTGTTTGGGATGAACTGGAGTTCATCTTCTCTTACAATCCATCCTCTACTTTGGCAAAAGTCGCTGGAGTCTTCGCTGATGCGGATAATGGCGGAATACACAAACTCCCCATGTTAGGGAGATACCGGAGATGTCCGAGGAAACACGGGTGGAAGGATGGAGACCAGTCTGGATGTCTTACGTAGAAGAAGTTTTATTACTGTAGTACAGGCCTGGAGACATTTGAACAGCCAATACAGTGTTGAGGGCATTGATCATTCAGAAGTCTGGCGATGCTTCCACTCTATTGCTCAAATTTACAAATTGAGAATTAGGGTAGGCAAGTTATGAATCTGTTGAGAGGGACCCTCCCAACGGGCTCAAAACCTTGTCTTTTAATGCACCACTCAGCATAGGAACATCATCTACAAAATCAGCTGTTAGGGCAGCTGGGTGGGGGTTTGTTGAGGGGGAGTTACTGCCCTCTTCAACTGGCCCGTTCTACACCCTGGCTTTTTAATGCACCTCATTATGCAGGGCTTACATCACACTTCACATATAACTCAATTAAACAAATATAATAATAATGATAAATAAACCCGAATTAAATTATATTAAGGATGGTATTGACAACTGGGAAGTAGCAAGATCTCAGAATATAATATGTATTAATGCACCTTTAATAATGATAATTAATGATAATTAAACCCAAATTAAATTATATGAGGATAGTAATGACAACTGGGAAGTAGCAAGATCTCAGAGTATAATATGTATGAATGCACCTTTATAACATAAAAGTAGCACATTCTTTTGTTCTTTATTTTGCTGTTGTTTTTGTCTTATTCTTCATCATTTATTGTTACTTTGCCCTATGTTCCTTTGTTTATGATTTGCTACCTTGTAAATATTAAATGTAATGTTATTATTTTTATTTTGGGGTGGGCGCTTATAAGCCTTTGGCTTCAGCCCACTCCCTTTGAGCAGGTTAACTGCTCAAACAAATAAATAAACTAAACTAAACTAAGAGGATTAAATAATGTTGGTGACACGTAGGCACTAAGGGTCTACGCACTGGCAATGCGCCACGTGGATCTAAGCGCTGACTTTGTGCCACGTTTATTAGGCCACAAGTCATGTAGAAGGCCAAGTGTACTGATTTAGCAGTACCGTATGATAAGATGATATGTGTGAGGGCCGAATTAACCCTATAATTCCCCATCAGCCCAGAGCTAGCCAGGTGCGCGTGAACGCGCATGACGTCACGCCCAGGCTCAAACCTTAAGATTCCGACCCGAATCCCTCTTATTTATTTGACTGCACAGGATTATAGGGGCAATGGCAGTGATCAGACAGGAACTCATTCAGCACATCAGGCAATTGTTTAAGCATGTATGGGTTAGAAAACGGTTATTTTAAACATTTACAGTTGCGCATAGCACCTTTAAGTGCAAAAATACTTCCTCCACTTGCTCCATGGCAGATGTTTAACTTCCCTTGTTCTGAAATCACCTCTGCAAAGAAAAGAAAGTTGTGTCTAACGTTGAAACTCTCCTGATCGATGCGTTGCCTCTTCAATAGCTGCTAACTCATAAAACAAAATGTAGATTATTTAATCTGCAGCGTCTCAGCTTGAATTCCACTCGTCTTCACCACTTTATTCCAGTTTCAAACAGCTGTTGACTTGAGCCTTATTTAAACTCCTTACGCTGCAGAGAAAGAGCCGTTAGTTTTGGACATGTTTTTCCCCTCTGGCCTCGTTTCTGCGATACATCTGCGCTCACGCTTTTATTTGTTTGTGGAAACTCTGACATCGGCCTCGGTTATAAGGTCGTCTTGTTTTCGGTTTGTGTCGCAGCCCGAGCCTCATTCACGGAGCTGAGGCGACAAAGACTTTGAGAGCAAACACAGGCGACTGCAGCGACAACACAAACAAACAAGCCCAGTTTTACGGGCCGTGAACCCCCACACCCTCTGAACACACCCGGGACCAGTGACCAGGCTCTGGCCTGGGGCGGCTCCGGAACAATGTTCCTGCAGTGAGGCAGTTTCCTCCTTAACGTCTCAGTTTGAACTGTCAGAGTAAAAACAGCCCAAAGTCTCTTTAAGATGTTTATTCTCTGAGGTTTTGTCACTTTAATAATAATAATAATAATAATAATAATGCATCAGTTTATATAGCGCTTTTCTGGACACTCAAAGACGCTTTACATTGCATTATTCATTCACTCCATACTCAGTGGTGGGAAGCTATTGTAGCCACAGCTGCCCTGGGTTAGACTGACGGAAGCGAGGCAACCAGTCTGTGCCATCGGCCCCTCCGACCACCATGGGACGGCCTCATACCGCCTTTGAGCCGGAGATTTATCCAGGAAGTGACTCCAACATGTCTGTGTGGCTCCCTGGTCTTTCCCACGCTTATTCACTCACAAATACTGACATGTTTGGTATCCACGTGTAGCACGAAAGGCTGTGACTGAGATGACGCTGTAATCCAAATATGGTCATTTCCTTTGTCTCCATGGCGGCGCGTAAACAAGCAGCGTCTGTTCTGCCTTTCTCTCCTCTTTGTTTTACAGAACGCTTTTGTTCATCTTTGCCGTGGTTTTGTGGAGGTTCAGCTGATTTTTTCTGCAGAGTCTGTACTGGCCATGAAAGACACGGCTTTTATAAAGTAAACAAACAGCTGATGAGCTAAAGGCCTTTGAGACCCACAAATCCACTGAAGAGGCACCACACTGCAAAAGTCATGTTGACAAGTTAAAAACACTGGAATTAAGAACATTTTACCCTGATATGAGTCATTTTGACTTTGACAGTAATGTCTGTCAATGGAATGAGTAGTTTTGCAGTTAAAATAGAGAGAAAAAACATATATTTCAAGTAAAATGAGATTTATTATCTAATTTAAGCGGAATAATCTTTTTTCTTGTTTTAGGAGCAACAATACTTGTTCCATTGGCAGATCAAACCAACGCTAATTTGACCTATTTTTAGATTGTTTTTTTGCAGTGTAAGACCTGCAGCACAGTCACACGAGGCGCTACAGGAAACAAAAAAGGGACAAACGAGGATGTATCCGGGCAAGACTCGCAGCTGGGCCACAAGGCGCAGTGGTGGAAGGACACCAGTCATATAAATGGTAAATGGACTCAACGTATAAAGCGCTTTTCTACCTTCATCAGGCCCAAGCGCTTTACAGTGAGGAGCCGGTCCCCCATTCACTCTCATTCACACACCAGTGTACGCCGACACTGGAGGTGAGGAGGGGAAGTGTCTTGCCCAAGGACACAACACCAGTGTACACCGACACTGGAGGTGAGGAGGGGAAGTGTCTTGTGCATGTGCAGACAAAGAGACTAAACTTTAGGGCCGTTTTCATTCCACTCTTTAAAGTGCATATGATACGCCTTCATTGTGTATGGAAAAACATATTTGATAATTAATGTCAGAAAAGCCTCACTAGAGAAATCCAGAGTAAATGTAATATTTGTTTGTGATCAGATGTTTAAAAAGAGCCTGTAGTCGGCTCTACAGCAGATTAAATCAGCTACATCCATTATAGTGAATAGGACTAAAGCTCCGCTGGACCAGGAAGTGGAGCGATGACATCATCACTTAACAAACCATTGACGTAACAGTTTAAAATAGTTTGCCTCTATCTATGTCACTTCCTGTCCAATAAAGAAATTAAACTATAAACATCAGAAAAAAGACCAAACTAAAGAAAACTGGGAACAATCTTTATCAAAATCTTGAATATACAGTAATTGTGTTAACTGTGTTTTAGCAAAAACACTTTAAAGAGGGGTATTATGCTTTTTTCAATCACATAGCACCAGTCTATAGCATACTACAATGATGACGTAACCTTCTGTTGGTCTGTATATGCAGTAAATTAAAATAACTGCCTTGAATAAAATTGCTCTCTCAAAATGGCTGTACTGAACGTCTTGAAATAGGCCTCTGTCTCTTTAAGAAGCTTTCCGACACGCCCCCTTCAGCACACTGCTGTGGCATCTAAACAACACTACTGTGCGGGGAGGGGGCTCTGCTGAGCTGAGGAGCAGTGTTGGTGGCTAGCCTGGCTAACGCCAGACTGCTGTTTGCGCTCGAATCTTTTCGAACTTCACAGCAGCCTGGGGACCATGGCCGACATTTTTCCATGGATTTGGGACCAATCACAGAACGAGGAGGGACGGTAAGATGACGCGCTATTTGACATACGGAAGCTTGTAGTTTGTTTAGGGATAAAAAAAATAAAAAAATATTTACGGATCCAACATGACAGCAGCAGACACGATGCCATCTTTCGATCAAGCTTTAGAACGTGTTCTAAATAGTTTAGCTCAAAAGTTTACAGCAGGTACGTCATACGTCATCTGATAACATGATACGATTGGCTATGGCTACGTGCAGACGCATGAGAGACATTCGTAGCGCCCAATAAACGGATATGGAAAATCGTAAACCACACCTTTCTTACGAGAAAATGAATTGGTGGTCCCCAGACTAAATATCACTTGTGATTTTAGTCTGGCGTTAGCCAGGCTAGTTGGTGGCTTGGCTGGTGACGAAAGGTCCAGAGGCGTCTCCAGGAGGTGGGGCGTTCCTAGGAGGACTGAGGCATAGCTACACTAAAATGGCTGCCGTCTAAGTTTTACTGATTACTCAAAAATATGTGAATGAGCCAAGGCAACACTCCAGGCATGTGTTTAATGAGGGAATGACATAATAACATGATATAAAGCTTGAAAAAGTACATTTTACATAATACCCCCCCTTTAACAACATCTGCACTTCAGTCGCTCCATAAGACTCCACACTTTACAGACTCCACACTTCACAGACTTAAACTTAATATTCTGAAGGTTTAAATCTACTTCCTGTCTGATTTATTGACGTTGCAGCTTAAACAGGAGAAAGTGTAAACTCCAAAGACAGTGGAGAACCCTCTCAGCCACTTGTAGAACTGACAAAGTGCTTTTATTCATCGCCACAGCGCTCACAATCTTTCCCTTTGGCTTTCCGCTGATTCTGGTCTGACCTCCGCGCCTCCAGACCCGCCCCCTCGGCCCGCGCGCCCTCCCAGCCTCGCTCCTCGTCGGCGGGCCCGTCCTGACTGACGTGGGCCGCTGTGGGAACCGTGACTCCAAAACAAGATCTGCAATTCAGATGTGGCGCGGCTTGACTTTGGGCGCGGGGCTTTTGCAAATGTCAGTCTCCTGCCCCGCCCCCCGCGCCCCTCGGGTATTGTCCCGGCCCCCGCGGCGTCGCCCCATTAGCCGAGTCAACCCGAGCTCCGGTTTCCCCCATTCAGCCCATTGTCGCTCGCTTTTTGGACCCGAAGAGACGCGTTTGGGAAAGGCCTTGTTCAACCAGCGCTGGTCATTACGGGAACATTCGGATTCGCCACAAAACCAGCGGCTAAATAAATAAACGCGGGACAAGGAGGCGGGGCTTCTGTCCAAATGAATACATGAAGGAATTAAAGAATTAGAGGAAGAATGAGGCTCCGAGACAAACAACGAAGAAACTGAACAGGGAAAAACAACCAGAACGTGCAGGATTCACCATCGGGTAAAAGTGCAGTTGCTACAGGTCAAAGATTACTCCCATAAAAGTAAAGGTTGCTCAGTCAAACCATAGGGCTCTTCTAGCATCCGGGTACTTTCAGAGGCCGCAGATGTGGAGGTGAAAACAATGGCGGTGACAGATTCTGTTCGATAAATGTAGTTTTTCTCAGTAAATCCTAAAAGCTGTTGTGCGGTCGGATGTTCCATTTTGTGGGAACTACAGCTTCAATCTTGTAAACTGAGTAAGTTTTATGATTAGAATCGACGTCTGCAGATCTAAACACATTGTGTGGATTATGTTTTAAAGTTTAACGTAACTGTGCCGGACACATCAGGCTCTAAATTCTACCATTTGCTTTAAACATAAAATAAATTGTTAATCAAATGTTTAATGTCATGTGTTAGCTAAGTCATGCTTTAGCTAAATCTAAAGCTGAATAAACTAGACAGAACGTCGCCTAAAAGCTTCTAAAACATTTTCTTACGTTTAACTTAGATCATGATTATTTCCCGAAAGGCGAAACATAAATGTGTGAAATTCAACACAAAGTTACGATGGATTAGCGACGTGTACGAGGCTCCTCTGTTTGTACAAACATTCATCCAGACCAATTAAGTCCAGTTTCTGTTTATATCAGACTTTTGCCTCAATAGGCAGGTTACCATGGTAATCACATCACATTTCATCACAATCCAACAATTATTCACCTTAATAAATCCTCTCAAACATCCACCAAATATCAGCGTCTCCCATTGTTTTCAATGAAGCAAGAGCGTTATTCACCTCCGCTTCATCTGTGACGTAAGACTGTAGAGCCGTATTACTTAACCCCAGGAACAGGCCAGCGTTCATACTGAGATATGCTCTGACCTGAGCTTAGACGAGTTTACGCGTGTGCTCAGTCACGCAAAACATGTTGTTAGCATTTAGCCTCTCCTCCTCTCCTCTATGGGGCCAAACGGGGTCCATGCAGTCATAACTTAAGAATTCTTTAGGAGGGAAGATATTACTGTGTTATTACGCCTCACAATATAGTTCCCCTTTTTATCCGCTTAGAAAATCGACATTTTGTGTAACTACACCTGGATCGTGTAACTCTTCACGTGACTGTATTTAAACCAGGGAAATGTGGAAGATCTTTTTCTAACTTCACTCCCGTTTGGCCAAATGCTAACAACATCTTTGGTGTTTTTGCGTGACTGAGCGCACGCGTAAAGACCAGACAGGTACGTATCAACTCGTCTAAGCTCAGGTAAGAACAGATCTCAGTCTGGAAACACTGACCTGTTCCTTTAAGAGAAATACTGCTCCAGTTTACAGGTTTCTGACGAGAGAAAAACGTTAGGACGCGGGTAAAAGAGTTAAAAGAAAGGAAAAAGTCAGTTCTTGCATGATACACACATTTTCTCCAGTGCAGCTTTACCCAAATCTAAAATCTACCTGATTTGAAAGCTAAGACCTACACAACTGATTGGACTTTTATGTCGTGTTTTCATTGTTTGTTTTTTTTAACTTGTTTTGTCATTTTTTGTTGCCATTTCATCGCTTTTTAGTTGTGTTTTTGTCGTCTTTTTATTATGGTATTGTTGTTTTTCCGGCACGTTTTTGTCGCTCCTTTTGTTGCTCTTTTTCATCCCTTTTTAATTGTGTTTTTTTTTGCTTGTTTATCGAGCTTTTGAGGCTCTTTTGACGCTTTGTTGAAGAAGAGCTTTCAGATTTGAGTAAAGCCAAAGAAAGAGGTTCAGAGGGTCAGTCTAACCCTTTTGCTCAAAGCCTCTGTTTCCTCTTTCTATCCTTCACTAAACCTCTCCATGCGCCCTCTGCTGGTGTTAAACTCGCCCTGGGAAGAGTCAGTTTAACTTTTCCATCATAAAAACATCTTTACGCTGAAGTCGAGGTTTATTTTCTTTGTGTTATGAAGTTTTCGCTCAGAGTCGTTTAATGGGACGTTCTCCACAGTTTCCCACGGAGCCGGTTTATTTTGAGTCCAAATGCCTGACAGATAAGATCGCTCTGCAGAGGAATCCGTGTCAATAATCCGTGGCTTCATTATGAGCCGGTTTGATTCTGAAATGTTTTTGGTGGATTTTCAAACGTCACGACTCACGCGGCAAATTCCTGTTTTAAAGCAACAGTAACTTCAATTCATGAGTTAAAGGACAAGTATATTATATATATCAAATATCAAATATTACTGCAAAAGAAGTTACTCTGACAAAGAACTCAAAGTAAAAAGTACAAATCTGTTTTCTCCAGTTCGGCTTTGCCAAATCTAAAGAGTTTGCATCTCTATGTCTCTGGTGGAAATTTCATTTGAAGCTGATGCTTTCAACTGCAAAATAAAAACCAGGGATGTTTAAATGAAAAAAAAGAAAGAAAAAAAAGAGTTTTCATCTTTATGTTACTTTTTTTACACTAAGGTCTGGCTATAAGAAAGAAAGAAAAAAAAAGTAACTAATTTTTAGAAGACCTAATGAACCTAATCGGACTAGTTTTCATCTTTGTTTTTGTCACTAGTTTTTATGCTTTTAGATTTGGGTAAAGCAAAACTGGAGAAAGTGCTCGGTTCAGGTGGGGGTTAAAGGAACAGGCCAACGTTTTTCCACACTGAGATCTGTTCTTACCTTACTTTAAGGCAAGGCAAGTTTATTTGTAGAGCACAATTCATACACAAGGCAATTCAAAGTGCTTCACAGTTGCAGAAAATTACAAGAACACAGATCAAATCAATCAATAAAACATCAACATAAAGTTAATCAAATACAGTAAAATGCAAGAGTGCAGATAAAATACTTTCAGTTTTCATATGCAGGCCGTCCCGCCTTTGCTCTGCCTGATCCCGTCAGGCCTTGGAAGCTCAGCAGGAAGGGTCTGGTCAGTACTTGGATGGGAGACCGTTTGGAAACACCAGGAAGCCTGGGTGAATGTAGTGAGTGAGTGGTTGGTGGTGGCCGGAGGGCCGATGGTGCAGGCTGGTTGCCTCGCTTCCGTCAGTCTACCCCAGGGCAGCTGTGGCTACAATAGTAGCTTACCATAACCAGGTATGGAGTGACTGAATAATGCAATGTAAAGCGTCTTTGAGTGTCCAGCAAAGCTCTATATAAAACTGATGCATTATTATTATTATTATTATTATTATTATGATTATTATTACCTGAGCTTAGACGAGTTGATGCGTACCTGTCTGGTCTTTACGCGTGCGCTCAGTCACACAAAAACACCAAACATGTTGTTAGCATTTAGCCTCCTCTCCTCTATGGGGCCAAACAGGGGTGAAGTTAGAAGAAACTTTTCCACGTTTCCCCGATTTAAATACAGTTACATGAGTCGTTACACGATCCATGTCTAGTCACACAAATTAAACATGTGGATTTTCTTCGCGGATAAAAAGGGGAACTATATTACGAGGCGTAATAACACCTGAGGAGCACCTCGACATCCGCGCAGAGAATTCTATAGGAGTGAAGTTTTTACAGCTCGGACGTGAAATAATCTTCTTCCCTTTGGTGTTTTTGCACCTCTGAAGTTGAGGAACAACAAAAGAACGTCTATAAAAAAGAAGCTGCAGGTGAACGGGGAAAACAGATAAGTTCAGTTTGTGAAAAGGTCATTATTAGTGAAACGTCCGCCTTGTTTTTTGGATTCAAAGCTCAATAAATCAGGCAGGAATTATAAAACGAGCCCAAAGCTCAAGTGCAGGAAACATTAAGTCTCACGTCTGAGCTGATGTTGTGGAACCAGGACCATCTGACGTCTGGAGCATCTGTGACTTTTAACACGAGTGTATCATATATGTGTAACAGACACGAGACACGTATGTGAGTCTGAAATAGAGACAGGTCAGAGACAGAGCGAGGAGGAGGAGCCAGTAAGACCTGCACTTTATATCTGCTGCTGTTTGGTCACTTTAAGAGAAGAGAATAAACTTAAGAACAGACACCTGAGAGAAAACCTACAAAACTGATCTAAACTGAGCTTTTTCCTCACCTTTTTCACATTCTTTTCCCGTCTCATTCTTTCCCGTTTATTGTGCTCTTTTGTTGCTTTTTTTAATTGAATTTTCGTCACAGTTTTGCCACTTTTTTGTTCAGTTTTGTCACTCTTGTGCTGCACTTACTGCATTTTCCCCCTTTTAGGTGGCGTTCTTGTCACGTTTTGTTGTTTGTTTTCATTCTCATTGTTCTCGTTTTTGTTGCTTTTTTTAAGAAGCTTTTAGATTTGGGTAAAGCCAATGTGCTGGGTTCAGGAGGGGGTTAAGAGGTTAAACATACAGATATTAATGTGAAACTTTTGCTGTAGATTTCTGACATGAACAGGAAAGGGAAACTAGTACTGAGAGTTTTGTCATTTCATGTCTAAATCTAAATAACGGACAGATTTAAACGTGTGGTTTTATTTTTTGACATTTGTTCCAGAGATTTGCTCCGAGGGATTTGGGATCTTAGTTTTTGAGTTTTATGGAGCGACTAAAGTGCAGATGTTGTTAAAGTTTAGTCCCTGTGTATATTCCTCCCGTCTTTAGCCGCTGCTGTCGCCCACAAAGGAAATGACCATATTTGGATTACAGCGTCATCTCGGTCACAGCCTTTCCTGCTACACGTGGATACCAAACATGTCAGTATTTGTGAATGAATAAGCGTGGGAAAGACCAGGGAGCCACACAGACATGTGGGAGTCACTTCCTGGATAAACGTCAGAGAATAAACATCGTAAAGAGCGAGTTTGGAGGATTTTACTCAGAGTTAAACCTGAGATGTTAAAGAGAAAACCTCAGCTCCTCTGTGGACTCCTCTGCTCCTCTCTCTGTGGACTCCTCTGCTCCTCTGTGGACCTCTGCTCTCTGTGGACTCCTCTGCTCTCTGTGGACTCCTCTGCTCCTCTGTGGACTCCTCTGCTCCTCTGTGGACTCCTCTGCTCCTCTGTGGACTCCTCTGCTCTCTGTGGACTCCTCTCTCCTCTGTGGACTCCTCTCTCCTCTGTGGATCTCGCTCTCGTGGACTCCTCTGCTTCTGTGGCACCTCTGCTCCTCTGTGGACTCCTCTGCTCCTCTGTGGACTCCTCTGCTCCTCTGTGGACACCTCTGCTCTCTGTGGACACCTCTGCTCCTCTGTGGACTGCCCTCGTGGCTCCCTCTGTGGACTCCTCTGCTCCTCTGTGGACACCTCTGCTCCTCTGTGGACTCCTCTGCTCCTCTGTGGACACCTCTGCTCCTCTGTGGACTCCTCCTCTCCTCTGTGGACACCTCTGCTCCTCTGTGGACTCCTCCTCTCCTCTGTGGACACCTCTGCTCCTCTGTGGATCCTCTGCTCCTCTGTGGACCCTCGCTCCCTCTGGACTCCTCCTCTCCTCTGTGGACACCTCTGCTCCTCTGTGGACTCCTCTGTTCCTCTGTGGACTCCTCTGCTCCTCTGTGGACTCCTCTGCTCCTCTGTGGACTCCTCTGCTCCTCTGTGGACACCTCTGCTTCTCTGTGGACACCTCTGCTCCTCTGTGGACTCCTCTGCTCCTCTGTGGACTCCTCTGCTCCTCTGTGGACTCCTCTGCTCCTCTGTGGACTCCTCTGCTCCTCTGTGGACACCTCTGCTCCTCTGTGGACTCCTCTGCTCCTCTGTGGACTCCTCTGCTCCTCTGTGGACTCCTCTGCTCCTCTGTGGACTCCTCTGCTCCTCTGTGGACTCCTCTGCTCCTCTGTGGACTCCTCTGCTCCTCTGTGGACTCCTCCTCTCCTCTGTGGACTCCTCTGCTCCTCTGTGGACTCTGCTCCTCTGAGGACTCCTCTGCTCCTCTGTGGACTCCTCTGCTCCTCTGTGGACACGGACACCTCCTCTCCTCTGTGGACTCCTCCTCTCCTCTGTGGACACCTCTGCTCCTCTGTGGACTCCTCTGCTCCTCCTCTCCTCTGTGGACTCCTCCTCTCCTCTGTGGACTCCTCTGCTCCTCTGTGGACACCTCTGCTCCTCTGTGGACACCTCCTCTCCTCTGTGGACTCCTCTGCTCCTCTGTGGACTCCTCTGCTCCTCTGTGGACTCCTCTGCTCCTCTGTGGACTCCTCTGCTCCTCTGTGGACTCCTCTGTGGACTCCTCTGCTCCTCTGTGGACCCTCTGCTCCTCTGAGGACTCCTCTGCTCCTCTGTGGACTCCTCTGCTCCTCTGTGGACTCCTCTGCTCCTCTGTGGACACCTCTGCTCCTCTGAGGACTCCTCTGCTCCTCTGTGGACACTCTGCTCCTCTGTGGACTCCTCTGCTCCTCTGTGGACACGGACACCTCTCTCCTCTGTGGACACCTCCTCTCCTCTGTGGACTCCTCCTCTCCTCTGTGGACACCTCTGCTCCTCTGTGGACCCTCCTCTCCTCTGTGGACTCCTCTGCTCCTCTGTGGACTCCTCTGCTCCTCTGTGGACTCTGCTCCTCTGTGGACACCTCTGCTCCTCTGTGGACTCTGCTCCTCTGTGGACTCCTCTGCTCCTCTGTGGACTCCTCTGCTCCTCTGTGGACACCTCTGCTCCTCTGTGGACACCTCTGCTCCTCTGTGGACTCCTCTGCTCCTCTGTGGACACCTCTGCTCCTCTGTGGACTCCTCTGCTCCTCTGTGGACACCTCTGCTCCTCTGTGGACACCTCTGCTCCTCTGTGGACTCCTCTGCTCCTCTGTGGACTCCTCTGCTCCTCTGTGGACACCTCTGCTCCTCTGAGGACTCCTCTGCTCCTCTGTGGACACCTCTGCTCCTCTGTGGACTCCTCTGCTCCTCTGTGGCGGACACCTCCTCTCCTCTGTGGACACCTCCTCTCCTCTGTGGACTCCTCTCTCCTCTGTGGACACCTCTGCTCCTCTGTGGACTCCTCCTCTCCTCTGTGGACTCCTCTGCTCCTCTGTGGACTCCTCTGCTCCTCTGTGGACTCTGCTCCTCTGTGGACACCTCTGCTCCTCTGTGGACTCTGCTCCTCTGTGGACACCTCTGCTCCTTGTGGACTCCTCTGCTCCTCTGTGGACACCTCTGCTCCTGTGACCCTCTGCTCCTCTGTGGACACCTCTGCTCCTCTGTGGACTCCTCTGCTCCTCTGTGGACTCCTCTGCTCCTCTGTGGACTCCTCTCTCCTCTGTGGACCCTCCCCTCGTCTCCTCTCCTCTGTGGACACCTCTGCTCCTCTGTGGACTCCTCCTCTCCTCTGTGGACTCCTCTGCTCCTCTGTGGACTCCTCCTCTCCTCTGTGGACACCTCTCTCCTCTGTGGACTCCTCCTCTCCTCTGTGGACTCCTCTGCTCCTCTGTGGACCTCCCCCTGTGACACCTCTCTCCTCTGTGGACACCTCCTCTCCTCTGTGGACTCCTCCTCTCCTCTGTGGACACCTCTGCTCCTCTGTGGACTCCTCTCTCCTCTGTGGACCCTCTGCTCCTCTGTGGATCGGACACCTCCTCTCCTCTGTGGACTCCTCCTCTCCTCTGTGGACTCCTCTGCTCCTCTGTGGACTCCTCCTCTCCTCTGTGGACACCTCCTCTCCTCTGTGGACTCCTCCTCTCCTCTGTGGACTCCTCTGCTCCTCTGTGGACCCCCTCCTCTCCTCTGTGGACACCTCTCTCCTCTGTGACTCCTCTCTCCTCTGTGGACTCCTCCTCTCCTCTGTGGACTCCTCTGCTCCTCTGTGGACACCTTCTCCTCTGGGACTCCTCCTCTCCTCTGTGGACTCCTCTGCTCCTCTGTGGACACGGACACCTCCTCTCCTCTGTGGACTCCTCCTCTCCTCTGTGGACTCCTCCTCTCCTCTGTGGACTCCTCTGCTCCTCTGTGGACTCTCCTCTCCTCTGTGACTCCCTCCTCTCCTCTGTGGACACCTCCTCTCCTCTGTGGACTCCTCCTCTCCTCTGTGGACTCCTCTGCTCCTCTGTGGACACGGACATCCTTCCTCTGTGGACCTCCTCTCCTCTGTGGACTCCTCCTCTCCTCTGTGGGACACCTCCTCTCCTCTGTGGACTCCTCCTCTCCTCTGTGGACTCCTCCTCTCCTCTGTGGACTCCTCCCTCCTCTGTGGACTCCTCCCCCTTCCTCTGTGGACTCCTCTCCTCTGTGGACTCCTCCTCTCCTCTGTGGACTCCTCTTCCTCTGTGGACTCCTCTGCTCCTCTGTGGACTCTGCTCCTCTGTGGACCCTCCTTGCTCCTCTGTGGACTCCTCTGCTCCTCTGTGGACACCTCCTCTCCTCTCGGTCTCAGTAAATGGCTGAAACATGTGTCTGAGTCTACGATCACCTCTGGTCCCATCTGTCCGTCAGCGCCGCGCTCTCGTCTCCGAATGGGAAACAGATTAAAACACTTCTGTAAACAGCGAGGGGAAAGTGCAGATGATTTTTGCATCTCTCAAATAAAAACAGGATTCAGAACGAGAGGAAGAGGCTGAGACGCAGTTCATCTCCGTCAGTGGAGAGACTCATACGTTTGCAGAGATTCCGTGATGAAAGGTCGAAAACAGAAGTGGGATGAATGACTTCCGGACAGAGGATCCGCGGAGAACATCATCTGCTGCTGCTTCCTCTGCGTCTCCTGGAAGTGCAGAGTCTCAAAGGTGTGACACGGACTGAAAATACAGTCAGAAAAAGGTCTGTAGAGCTCAGAACTACAGGCTCATGTAAACAACCTGAACATGAGCCCTGGGTTTCTCCTTTGCTAACCTGAATATTTGATCATATCAGAACATCCGCATCGAAAGGAACATTCATTTGTTTTCTGCACATTTTCTAAAGGAAGGAATCTGGGTCTTTTCAGAACAGGAAGTACTTGTGTGGTGCTCAGCTGCCCGAAATTATACAAGAATAATAATAAAAGTTATTTCTTATTTCTGGAGCACTTTTATTATTTTATAAAATAAAAAATAAAATGTCTGTAATAAATATCCATAATATCTATGGGCGAAACCCAGAACTCGCGAGACACATACGATACAGTGGGTGGCAGGATGCACTTAAAGGGATATTTCAGGATTTTTGACATTGGGCCTCATTTCCTAGTTATCCAGAGTGTTGTTGATGTCTGGAGATATTTTTTCTTAAATTCATGCAGTCCTTATATTTGAAGAGTCTAGTGGCGCTAGGCTAGGGCAAGGCTAAAGCATTTCTATGGTATCAGTTAGCCTGCATTAAAAACAGTGTGACCCACTCCACAGTGCACCTGAGGTAAATCACTTATAACACCAGACTAACCATATAAATGTCTGTGTTAATAGAATCATTTAAAATAACTTATATTTGAGCAGCATCAGCTTCGTGGCTGTAAGCTAACGCAGCGGCGGAGTGATCTGCGAGAAAATAGTCCCTCAAATGCGGTAATTCATGTGATACA
Organism: Neogobius melanostomus; assembly: GCA_007210695.1. Taxonomy (NCBI): domain Eukaryota; kingdom Metazoa; phylum Chordata; class Actinopteri; order Gobiiformes; family Gobiidae; genus Neogobius; species Neogobius melanostomus. Next base: position 313,732 of record VHKM01000828.1, read on the forward strand.
AGGTCAGTTATATTTCAAACATTATTCATTATTCTAACATTATTCAAGCTGTTGGTTGCCACCCCCCCATAAAATAAGAAGTTGAATCCCAGATGCAGCACATATACTATAACAGAGATGGCCATATTCGGCAGATGTAACCCCCCCTGTCAAACTTACAGAGAGACAGAGATATTGGGCATCTTGTTTCCTTTATCCGTCCCACTGTTAAAAATCTTGGAGTGACGTTTGATACACGTTTCAAACTTGAAAAACACACGGGATCTGTTGTAAAGGCAAGTTACTTCCAACTGAGACTTACTGCGCAAATTAAAGCCTACTTGCCACAAAAAGACTTAGAGAAAGTGATCCACGCTCTCAGTCTGTAGAGACAAAACCAAAGTAAACTCTCTTTTTGCTTTGGCCTTCAGTTCGATGTATGTGTATATTGTGCATATTGTTACTGTACCTTTACAGCACTTTGGTCGACTGAGGTTGTTTTTAAATGTGCTTTATAAATCAAATTGACAATGACATTGACATATGGAGCACCAGACTTTTGGAGCGAAGACAAAACCCATTACTTTATTAGTGTGGAGAAAGCTGATATTTCAATAAATCCATGAATGAAAGACATGAATATTGACGGTAGAAAACATCGAGAGCATATTTATGATCACATGACATCGACACATATTTTTCACGCTCACCAACAGAGTCAGTGCTGACAGATCTGAGATCAGTTTTTTTCTCTAAAGAGAGAAACAGAGCAGGAGACACTTTACCCCCTCATTTCAACCTCTCAGTCTGAATTGTGGTTAACCTTTCAGCTCTGACACAAAATAATCCCGACAATACGGTGACATTTCCTCTTTGCATTGCCTTTGTGACTCCTCATCTAGATGTGATTCAGAGATGACCTTCGTGAGTTTCCAGCAGTCGTCTAATCTCCGTATAGATCTGGGTCTCTCTCGTATCTCCTCCTGATCTCCCCCTGATCTCCCCCGCTCCTCCCCCGCTCCTTTAGATTCAGATCTTCCTCCTATAGCGGACTTCTTATCTCCACTTTAGCGTCGTTTAACTGTGCCCTTCAGGTTCTACCGCTCAGGCCGAGGAGCTGCAGCATTAGGTCATGCTTTAACTCGTCTGTCTATAATATTTGAATGTGTGAGTACCAGAGTAAATTTACTACAATACTTACATAGAGTTTTTGAGGATCTGTACTTTACTCGAGTCGTGTTTGTGTCGAGAACGTTTGTCCATGTGTTTGGTTCTCTTGAAACACTCTGAACACTCTGTGAACAGCAGGTGGCGCTGTGCAGATGTACTGTCAACGCCACTGACTCACGACAAGGAAGAAGCTTTGTCCCCGTCGTGTTGCCGTACGGGTAATACATGTTTGTGTTTCTGAAGCTTGATACAGGGATCCATGGAGATGACGTGTTGGAAGATTCTTCTGAAGTACAAACTGTATATCTGGAAGGGAAGCTGTGGGCCTGATATTTAATCGAGCTGCACGATTAACCTTTATCGAAAAGGACTTGGTCTCTCCCTCGGGAGGTGCTCCAGGCATGTCCTATTTGGAGGAGGCCTCGTGGAAGACCCAGGACACGCTGGAGGAGGTGTGCGTGGATCGGGAAGTCTGGGCGTCTCTGCTCTGACGCTGCCCCCGCGACCCGGCCCCGGATAAAGAGGAAGAAAATGGATGGATGGAAAAGGAACTGAGGTTTTAGCTGCTGTTTTGGGGCAACAGTGGCGTAGAGAGTGTCTGCGTACACTGGTGTATTTCATTTCATTTCGTTTATTTGAGCTATTTGTGTAAAAAAAATTATAAACAAACAGGCATAATTTGCGTTGTATGCAATGATAAAGCAAGGCACACAGAAAAGCTCAAAAGGAGTAAGCTGAAGTATAAAACTTGTTAACGCTTACCCCTTTCTCATATTCTTCTTTTCTTGACAACAATTGCTTTGTTACAGACATTACTAAAGTTCAAATTAAATACACATCTGGACAATGTTACGTCTGCATACATCGTAGAACACAAGTTGCGTGTGCAAAAAGCAAACAAACAACAGAAAATGTACACAAGAGAGAACGAAGCAGATCAAGCAAAGGAGAGAGAAGAAATAAAATATATATACTGTATACAAAATACAAAACAAATACAAATATCATTCAGAGCCAAAGAACAGTGTTTTTGTAGTATAGATTTACAGTTCTTCATTTTCTTTAGCATAGTTTCTAAATACCTTTTCTTTGTACATTTGTTTAAAGTTATTCAGAGAGCTACAACATTTCAAGTCCTCCTCGAGTTCATTCCACAGATCAAGTGATGAACAGGCTTTTAGGGCAGTACTTATCATTTGTTTCTTAAAGTTCTTTGGACCTCGCAGATTATATTTGCCGTCTCTATTGCTGAACATTTTTTGGATATTGTTTGGAAGCAATCGATATGAACCAGAGTATGAGGCGACTGGTTCCTTTGACTGCCTAAAGCTGGATGGACTCTGCGTGATTTTGGCCGTCTGAGACGAACGATCACTCGTCGTGGGGAAAAGCTTAGGTCAGTGAGACAAAGATTTAAAATAGACCCATCGTACGAGCAGAGACGAGCTACGGCCGACATCAGGCAGAGTGAACAGTGAACCGTCTCAGAGTGAAGCCTCCTCTCCTCAACGCCACACGCCACCAGAGTCATAAGCAACAGAGGCCAGGGCTGAGCGGGACCGACTCCGCATTATTTCCCTGCACTTTTCTGTGGAAATAAACCCTGCTCGTATACGGCAGCTAAACACTCACGTCTGGAGCCTGAAACTGCTAATACAAAACTTTGGTCACAGCTACGATTCTCCCTTCGAACCATCGCATTACTCTCACTCTGTTTCAGAACTCTTCCTCCAATCTGGCCGTGAATCACTTCAAATTAACGCTGAGAGTCTGCACTTTAACCCTACAGCCATTAAGTACCTGTAGCTTGGAGAACATTTGATAAACAAATGAAAGAACACAATTCTGGTCACTCTCCCATGAATCTATTTACATTTACAGACAAACATCCACAGTTTGCAGATCATGAACATGAATAATGACGAGACGATAATGTGATCCTTTAACTGTTCTTCACGCTGTGACTTCAGTTTGGAAACAGTTTCTGCCAAACATGACGCTTGTATCACAAATTCAACCATTTGACCAAAGAATGGACTTAACCCTCGAGGTTGTGTGTTAGATTCCAGCCCTCACCTCCTTAAAAACTCCATTAAATGTGTGTTTTATCTGCGTCCGAGTGTAAAGTGCGGGTTAATGACTGAGCGACCTCTTTATCTGCTGCTGTTTTAACCTCCACACATTATTTTAAGACATTTATTTACATTTAGAGCGATTCCCGAGGCTCGCTGTAGCACCAGCGCTAACACGAGCTAACGCGCTGAGACATAATTAACCTTTTCACTTGAATGTCACGCCGTGTTTCCCTCGCTCTGGTGTTTCTCCTGAGGGAGGGGGAGGCAGGATTGTACGTGTTTAAATCATACGTGTTTAAAGTGAGGTCACGGCTCATAACGACACGTCCTTGACCTCGATGCTAGATTTACAAGAACGAGACACAAATCTACGCAGCGCAGTTTAAAAGTAAAACCCACGTGAAGAAATGAGGTTTATAAAGCCGTGGATACACTGGGACCCGCCATAATCCGAGGAGCCACATCAGAATCACACAAACTATGATTGATTGGATTTATTTGAGTGATTTTTACAACAACATTATTACAGTGCAGAAAACAAACAAAGCAACAACAACAAAAAAACTCAAAAGCAGTAGGCCGAAGCAAGAAAGCTTATAAGTGCCTAACCCCATATTCAAGATTAATTTACATTCCGGATACAGTGATACAACATCTCATGTTACATATAATATAACACTTTACATTATACATTCCTGAATTACTTATTTTTATTTACAATTTGTACTTTTTTCTTTTTCTTATTCCTCATTCCCGTTCACATAATAACTATTTCCAATCATTACTTATAAACACCAGTCACCATTCTATTAATTGACTATTAATTTAGTTATAATAAGTATGACATAGTTAACAAGACCCATTATTATTGTAATTCCCATTTCCACTGTAAAATAATGGTTATGATTGTTTTATTATTATATCCAACAGGTCCATCTCTCGCCTGCCCTCACACTATTTTGTTTAATAGTGACCAGTGGAAACAGGCTGTCACAGCATTGTGGTTAGCTTTTGCTTGTTCATTTCTCTCAGTTCCTATAATTCATAACGACTTAAACTTAGGGGTTGGTGACATTGGTTCTATCAGCAATGATATGGTTAAACAGATTCACAGTTATACAAAATTACTTGTAAATAATAAGAACAAGGTCACATGTCTTTAGCATATTCCTCAAACACACTTCTCTTATACTGTTTTTTGTATTGCTGTAGACTATCAGCGCCTTTTAAGGATTCCTCTAGATTATTCCACAGATTTACACCTCTACAGTGATACAGTGACTTTTTAGGGTAGAATGAAATCATTGTACTTTCAGATTATGAGTGCCCCTTAGATCGTAACTTCCCTCTCTTAACTAATGTTAACAAAACAATCATTAAACAAACGTGTAAAGCTGAAATTGTGACCGAAACAGTCACATTTGAATATTCAGATGTTTCTATACTTTTATTGAAGAGACCAGTGGTGTGGTCTTCCCTGTTCTAGTATAGGCTCTGTGTCACCGGCCTGGAGACTAGTTGACTACAGAGATGTCTCCGAGACGTCCCCTGGAGATGAGGCGAGTCTCCATAGACTGAGACCTGTGGGACACCACTGAGATCTCAGAGAGTCGTATGGAGTCACTTTAAGATCTCCTTGGTATCTGACATTACAGGGACGTCACAGAAACGTCTCACAGGTTGAGGACAACAGGACACGTAGACCTCTCGAAGACTCGACTCAAATCAAACCTGTTGGTTTTCACCGAGACTATACCTGGAGACTCGTCTTATCTCCAGCGGTGCCTCGAGTCTCCAGGCTCTTTGTCTGTGGAGTCACGGCTCCACATGTCTCTCTGGTGAGACGGTCCTTCAACTGTTATTTATTAATGAACCACCGCGAGGGGAGGGGCATATATCGATTTATTTAACCCCTTAACCCCCCTGTAACTGAGCACAGTTTCTCCAGTTCGCCATTCTAGACTTGAGAGCAGCCTATAGGCCAATATAACGGATCATTTGAAAGCTAAGGCCTACAAAACTCACCTAAGCTTCTTCATTATGTTGTCAAGTTTTAGTCGTTTTTGCCACATTTTTGTTTTTTGAAGAAGAACTGAACAAAGATGAATAAAAACACATGACAAAAATGCTACAGAAGTGTAACAACAACACTCTGGATAACTAGGAAATGAGGCCCAATGTCAAAAATCCTGAATTATCCCTTTAATATGTTTTGTTCCATCCTTTAGCCGGAGTGTAACAGATGAATCCCTGAAGAGGCAGATCTGTGGGTTGAGTCTGAGCTAACCACATCTGCCCAGCTGTTTGCACCGCTCACTCTGCACAGTGGACCTGTGAGAGCGAGACTGAGGAGGCGGAGAGGAGAGTGATGTCAGAGGAAACGTTCACTAAACTCAGAGGGAAGTGTTTGTAGAGCCAGAGGAGACCACACTGTCAGTCACTGAGAACCAGAAAGAAAAAGGCAGTGAATGTAAACGCTCGAAAAACAGGAATTCTCAAACATCAGCCGGTATTAAACCAAATATCTCCCTCATGGGGACAGGATCTCCCACAGGGTTTCAGAGTGGGCCTGTTCAGTGTCGGCTGGTGGTCGTTCTATTCTTCATCATGAACCAGCATAAACCTGTACCAACATTATACCCTATAAACATGTGACAAAAGAGTTAGAAAAATGACAAAGTGTGATAAAAGCACATGCCCTGATAACATTGAAGTATATATCTTTAAATAGTATGTTGTGCAATTGAAGAACCATCATCATTTAAAGTGCATATTTGAATGCTTTTGAACATATGACTTATTTAAGAGGAGAACATCAGTTTTAAGTTCATCAGCTGCATAATCCTTTTATTTCAGCGAAGCAGCAAATTCCATGAAGAAATATTGGGCAGAAAAGTTATTTTATTTGAATTTTTAAGCTGCTGACAGGAAGTGACATAGAAGAAGGAAACTTTCCGTAGCAGTTTGACTCATTTCCCATTGACATAACATGGTTGGCACGGCAACAGTTTAAAATATGTTTGCCTTCTTCTATGCATCTTTGTCAATTTTTTTCCGTGTTTTCATTTCATTTTGTCCGTTTTTTTATGCTTTCTTTCATCACATTTTTGACATGTTTTCGTCACATTTTTGTCACTTTTAATTGTGTTATTGTTGCTTTTCCGGCATGTATTTGTTGCTCTTTTGTTGCTTCTTTGTGGCTCTTTTTTGTTGCTTATTCATTCTAATCACGTTTTTGTCACTTGTTTATTGTGTTTTTATCGCTCATTTGTTGATTTTTTCTTACTGTTTTTCATGACTGTTTTGATGCTTTCTTCAAGAAGAAGCTTTTAGATTCAGACAGGGGTTAAGACGTCAAAAAGGCATTAAAAAGTCTTAAATTTCACTTGGCCAACACTGGAGCTACTTTGTCTTAGCTTTCAAATGAGGTGTAACACTGGCCTAGGCTATGAGCTCCCGTCTTAGATTTGGGAAAAGCCAAACTGTAGAAAACGTGCTGGATCAGGTCGGGGGTTTAATCACCTGCTGCTGTTATTTAAACTCCCTACAGTCCCTACATTTAAGACTAGGCTCAAAACATACCTGTTTCCTGCTAGCAGCGTGTCCTAAAAGTTCCCTAAAAGTTTTCAATCAGTTCAAAATGCAGCTGCAAGATTGTTAACGCGTACAAAAAGAAGAGAACACATTACACCTGTGCTAAAGTCTCTCCATTGGCTTCCTGTTGAGTTTAGAATCAAATTTAAAATCCTGCTCCTCACATTTAAAGCCATAAAGGGTTTGGCTCCGCTTTATCTCCAAGACGCTATCGTTCCATATCAGCCAACCAGAGACTCCGCTCTCAAAACTCAGGGCTACTAGTGATTCCTCGGGTCTCCAAAATCACTGTAGGAGGAAGAGCCTTTAGCTCCAAGCTCCGGTTTTATGGAATAAACTCGCAGCTCACGTTAAAGAAGCAGACACAGCCCCTACATTTAAGACTAGGCTCAAAACGTACCTCTTTGAATTAGCTTATGATCAGGTCAGTTAGGTAAAGCTCTAACCCACAGCCTGAAGTAAAGCTGCCTTAGGAGAAACACTGCTGTGGGAAGTACGGTACACTGAGCGCTATCCTCTTCTTCTTCTTACTGCAAACTTGTCTTATTATGATACAATACTTATCTTATCTGTAGTCTGTTCATTACTATTCACATGGTGTCTCCTGTCCCACTCCCCCTTGGGAGTGTCTGTCTAGATCGAACGGAGGAACCCGGCTGAATGGAGGAACCCTGCCTACTGGATTCACAACAAGGACTGGATGGTCTCGATCCTGGCCCGTCTGCTGAAGGGACTCCATCGGCCCTGGGTCTCTATAGCCTGTCCGTCCATGGGAGTGGATCTCTCCTTCTGTGGTTCTCCCCAAGGTTTCTCGTTTCTCCCACCGGGTTTTTGAGTTTTCCTTGCCGTGCTGGAGAGTCTAAGGACAGGGGACACCTACTGCTGACGCTTATTTGGACATTATGTTTGCCTGGAAACTTGATTCACCTGAACTTTACATTGTCTTATTTACTGCCTTAATGTTCGGTGCAGCCCTATGAGGCAGCTCCTGTTGTGATATTGGGCTATACAAAACCATTGATTGATTGAAACTCCTCTTTCCTCCAGACGTGACATTTCGCTGTTGTCCCGCTCTCCCGTCTCTCGGTCGCCGCTCGCTCCTCCAGCTCCTGTTTAAATTCCTCGGCTGCTCCTGGACTCGGCCCAGTGTTTCCTTGTGTCTGTGTTTCTGTTGGCAGGTCACGGCCGATGGCTTTTCCAGACTCGAACACGGAGTCTCAGCGACACACGCTTCCTTACCTGCTGAACGTCTCTGTTAAAGCCCGTTCATGAAGCACTTTGTCAGGCCAGACGCTGCAGGTGAAGAGGAAAAACATTCAGAGGTTTCAGTTTGAAACTTCTGCTGGACATTACTGATATAAATATGAGGAAACACATAATTAAAGTTTTATTTAAATATCTAAATAATGGACAGTCCCAGGTTTCATGGTTTTATGTTGTGACATATTAGTGACAAGGGTTTGTTCAGAGGGATTTTGGATCTTGTTTAGTTTTGCCTTGTTGTTTTGGGTTCAAAGTTTAATAATCAGGCTGGGAATTAGATATTAAAAAATCCCTCTGAAAAAAATCTACAGAGTTAAGCCCAAGACTAGAAAGTGTGGAGTCTGTAGGAGCTACTGAAGTGGAGAAGTCGTTGCATATGTGGAGCAAAAACCTAAGATTCTCTGCTCTTCTGTACCTGTCATCTCTCGCAGAAGGAAAAACACTATATTTGTATTATAGCTTCATCTCCCTCACCCTTCAGGACACGCGGATATAAAATATGTCAATATTTGTGCATGAACACCTGTGGGAAAGACGGTTTTGTGAAGCGACGCTGTAGCTGTACTTCCAGGAAATCTCTGCTTCGTGACAAAACATCTTAAAATAAGCATCGGGTCAGTTTTGTCATTTTATTCTCTGACATGAAAACTGAAATATTAAGAAGGAAACTAAAAATCTCCACCTGGACCACAGTGCGAAAAATCAATACTTTCATCTGCAGTGTCTCGCTTTAAAACTGAAAAATCTGAAATCAACTCTCTCTTTTGTCAGACACAGGTCGTGTTTCTGTATAGTTTTCAGTATAGTTAAATATAATAATGTATTCTGGGAAAACCCACTTCTGGATCCTGACCCACCAGTTGAGAACCACTGCTGTAGACCCAACCCTATTGTGTCTCGCATTCCCTCTAAGTGTTTATTTATAATTCGAGTGTAATGGAAGCATGTTAAAGCTTCATGCTTCACTGTCGGGGATTTGTTTTTGTTTTTTTAATTTCAACTTAAAAACATACATGAAAGGACAGGACAATAGACATCGATAAGGCATAAAAAACAAAACAAATACACACACGCACACATACCACATTCTATGAATTGTACATGTTCCTTAAACTTAAATCAAGGGAATATAATAGACAAATGTTGAAAAGAGACTAAACAATACAAACTAGAAAATATGAATAAATACCAATTAGAAAGAAAAAAAATAAATAAATAAAGAAACTTGGGGAGTTGTTCTTCATTCACTCCACATTCGGTGATGGTCAGTGACTTAAGTTACTGCAGTTTCCCCTGGGACAGACTGACCATTCATTTACACACACATCATTCTGGCTAATAGGTGGCGTTCACGTGACATCACAACATTCTAAAGAGCCCATAGTTTAAAATTGAGGTGGAGCAACTGAAAATGTCATGGCCGTAACCATAGTAACGCTCAAAATGCAGATTTCTAGTCTTAAATCATTGCTAATTTCTCTGTAATTACTGGGCTAATTCACATGAAACAAAAGCTGTCACAAAGTTCAAAGTCACATCTTCCAGCTCATATGAACATATGTCTAATTATTTCCTCACAAAGGCGTCCAAAAGTGGAGACAATATTCAAACACATGTGCTTGATGTTGGCCAGTAGAAAGGACTTTCAGCCATAAAATTCACATGTCAGGTTTGTGAATCCAATCACTGTCACATGATGATCAGAGAAAACATTTGGATGTTTTATTTTTGGAAATTTCTTTCAAAAACTGTTTCTCTCCCATAGAGTTGTATTGGCACCTGCCCTCCAACTGAAATAGAATTCTATAATGTGAACGCAACCTATTGTACATGTTTTTAGTGGTAGGGGAAACCGGAGGGAGCACGGGGAGAACATGCAAAGTCCACAGAAAGGTCTCGTCCCAGGACCTTTATTCTCTTTAACTGACTTTGAAATCTGATTCTCAGCCCGTATAGCCCTGGTTGTTCTGAAACATTATATGAATGTGTTTGAACAGCTCAGTCTCCCTGCAGTCCCTCTGGCTCTTAAACCCAGACCACACGTCCTCGCTCTGACTGATGGTTTTATTGCTCTCCTCCTGACTCCGGGTCGATCTGCCGATTACTGAGGTCAATGAGGAACACGCGTTTCACTTGCTTTAAACACCCGCCTCCTCACAGCGAGTCCCGCCTCCTCACAGCGACTCTCCCCCAAACCCCGCTCCCCATCTCTTATTGGTGTTTAAATCTGAAAGGTCAGGGTTGTGTTTTGGAAGCCTTGAAGCCCCCCCCCCCCCCCCCCCCAGAGCAGTCTGTAACAATTACCAATAGGAGGACAAAGATGAGGATGAGATGGAGCGAGAGGAGCCGGAGGGAGCGGAGGGAGCTGCGCAGGAGGAACAGGAAGGTGAGCTAGGAGCTGACCATAAACATGCTGGTCCTGGGTTTATCCCTGTGTCAGAGCGTGGTGTCCTGCACTGGTCAGCTCCTCTTCAATAGTCTGTGACCATCTTCTCCTCATTTGTCCCTTCCTTGTTTCCTGTAGCTCCTCTTGTGACGCCTCCCCTGTGCTGCAGGGGGGGCTCTCGGTGCCTCTTCAGTGTCTCAGAAGAAGAAATGTGTCTCAAATGTCGTTAGCTCATAAGCTAATGTTTGTTTACTTTTAAAAAGCTGCTTCTTCAGGACCATTCTGGACTCTCAAAGTAAACAATCCACTGAACCTCCAGTAAGACAATGTGGAACAGAAACCACACATGCAGCAACAAACTCAGCTGTACCAAGAGAGAGGGAGGTTGCCATGACAAATAAAAATAATAATGATAATAAGCACTAAAGCAATAACGCAATAAAAGCACTTTAAACATTACATTTTCTCCAAGTACTTTTTCACTCATGCTTGGTAAATATTTGGGCCACTTTTTACTTCTACTTGAGGAAAATGATCTTAAAGTAACGTTAATCTTATACTTGACTAAATATTTTGGCGACTTTAGTTTGGCCTCTCACCCTCTCCCCTCTCCCCTCTCTCCTCTCCCCCTCCTCCCCTCTCCTCCCTGTCCTCCCATTCGTTCCGGCCTCCTCTCAGCCTCCACATGATCCGTCAGCACGAGCCGGCGATTCCCACGCGTCGCCGGGCTCGTCCGGACACAAATATGTCCCGTTAATGCAGTTACCGCGGCCCACACTGCTCCGCTGTGCCCGGGACAGAGCGGCCCGTTGTCCCGACGTTGGGATCAGCGTTTCTGACAAAGAGGCCGTTAGTGACTAATCCACTTTGGCCGCGGGCCGCGTGTGTTTGTCCTCAATCAAACCCGGGGATTTTCCAATTAGCAGAGACGGTCAGGAGATGAGTTAGTGGCTCTTTAGACGTTTGTGGAAAATGGAGACGACAGTGATTTACAGCCAATGGAATCCTGTCACACTGCATTTACCTCATTTTAATGGACATGAAACAAAGTAAGAAGAGAAATGAGTCAATCTAATCCTTAAACATCTTACTTTAATGTCACAAACCAAACTCTTCCTTTACGTTGATTATTTATTAAAGAGGGGGTATTCTGCTTTTTTCAATCACATAGCACCAGTCTATAGCATACTACAATGATGACGTAACCTTCTGTTGGTCTGTATATGCAGTAAATTAAAATAACTGCCTTGAATAAAATTGCTCTCTCAAAATGGCTGTACTGAACGTCTTGAAATAGGCCTCTGTCTCTTTAAGAAGCTTTCCGACACGCCCCCTTCAGCACACTGCTGTGGCATCTAAACAACACTACTGTGCGGGGAGGGGGCTCTGCTGAGCTGAGGAGCAGTGGTTGGTGGCTTGGCTGGTGACGAAAGGTCCAGAGGCGTCTCCAGGAGGTGGGGGCGTTCCTAGGAGGACTGAGGCATAGCTACACCTAAAATGGCTGCCGTCTAAGTTTTTACTGATTACTCAAAAATATGTGAATGAGCCAAGGCAACACTCCAGGCATGTGTTTAATGAGGGAATGACATAATAACATGATATAAGCTTGAAAAAGTCAATTTTACATAATACCCCCCCTTCATTCAGTAGGAGGTAACTCCAACACGCTTATCCATTCACTAATACTGACATGTTTGGTATCCACGTGATGCATGGAATCCCCCGACAACAATCTGTGATCCAAATATGGTCATTTCCTTTGTGGGATATACACAGGGCGCATGTGCAGACAAAGGGACTAAGCTTTAACAACATCTGCACTTTAGTCGCTCCAGAAGACTCCACACTTTACAGGCTCAAAGTCAGTGACATTTGGAATGATTTATACAGATCTAATTCTTGACAGTTTAATTGTTTTGTTGTTACAAACAAGCAGCAGCTCCGTCTCTCTTGGTACAGCTGCGTTTTAGCCTCTTTCTGTGAACTGCATTTGAAGTTTCTGTTTCCACATTGTTTCACTCGATGCTTTTGTGCATCTTTGCTGTGTTTTTGTGTTGTTTTTTGAGCTAAAGACGTTTGAGACACATTTCATCTTCTGAGACACTGAAGAGGCACCGAGAGCCCCCCTGCAGGACAGAGGAGGCGTCACAAGAGGGCTACAGGAAACAAGGAAGGGACAAAGGAGGAGATGGTGACAGACTGTTGTGGAGCGGAGGGAGCTGCGCAGAAGGAAGGAGGAGGAGCTGACCAGTGCAGGACACCACGCTCTGAAATAGGGACAAACCCAGGACCTCCAAGAACATGCGGCTCAGGTCGGCCCACAGCGGCTCAGGACTGACCCAAGACCTGCAATTGTACAATGACACATTTTTTCCCCACAAAAAAATGTTTTTCACTTGTAACTGATTTATTCAAAAACTAAACCAGATCCAAATCCCTCTGAGCAATCTTTGTAACAAATACAGTATAAACCTGGCTCTGTCATTATCTATCATTCATGCATAAAACACTTTATTTTGTATATAAAAACATAAATGTCAGAAAACCTGCAATACACAGTTTCCTCATATTAATGTCAGTATCTATGGCATTGTTTCCCAATCAGGGGTACAGGGACCTGGCAGGAGCTACAGATGAAAAAGAAAATGAAACTGAACATTATTGTAAAGGAAAAGTTCTATTTGTGCAACAGAATGTGTGTGTTTTAGGTTTGTTTTGAACACAACATTGTCTTTTCACTTCCAATTAGCGCTTTTTAAGTGATGACTTTGGTAAATACATGTGACAACTCCTGAGGGAGGGGAGACTCAGAGAACCACTAAAGGGTTAAAGAGGTTAAAGACAAAACAAGGCTGGGAACCAAAGACTTTAGTCGCTCCTACAGACTCCACACTTTACAGGCTCACACTTTACAGACTCCACACTTTACAGGCTCCACACTTTACAGACTCACACTTTACAGACTCCACACTTTACAGGCTCACACTTTACAGACTCCACACTTTACAGACTCCACACTTTACAGACTCCACACTTTACAGCTCCACACTTTACAGACTCCACACTTACAGACTCCACACTTTACAGACTCCACACTTTACAGACTCCACACTTTACAGACTCCACACTTTACAGACTCCACACTTTAAGCTCACACTTTACAGACTCACACTTTACAGACTCCACACTTTACAGACTCCACACTTTACAGACTCCACACTTTACAGGCTCACACTTTACAGACTCCACACTTTACAGACTCCACACTTTACAGATCCACACTTTACAGACTCCACACTTTACAGGCTCACACTTTACAGACTCCACACTTTACAGACTCCACACTTTACAGGCTCACACTTTACAGGCTCACACTTTACAGACTCCACACTTTACAGACTCCACACTTTACAGACTCCACACTTTACAGACTCCACACTTTACAGACTCCACACTTTACAGGCTCCACACTTTACAGGCTCACACTTTACAGACTCCACACTTTACAGGCTCCACACTTTACAGACTCCGCACTTTACAGACTCCACACTTTACAGACTCACACTTTACAGGCTCCACACTTTACAGATCCGCACTTTACAGACTCCGCACTTTACAGACTCCGCACTTTACAGACTCCGCACTTTACAGACTCCGCACTTTACAGCTCCGCACTTTACAGACTCCGCACTTTACAGACTCCGCACTTTACAGACTCCGCACTTTACAGGCTCCGCACTTTACAGACTCCGCACTTTACAGGCTCCGCACTTTAACAGGCTCCGCACTTTACAGGCTCCGCACTTTACAGGCTCCGCACTTTACAGGCTCCGCACTTTACAGACTCCGCACTTTACAGACTCCCGCACTTTACAGGCTCCGCACTTTACAGGCTCCGCACTTTACAGGCTCCGCACTTTACAGACTCCGCACTTTACAGACTCCACACTTTACAGACTCCGCACTTTACAGGCTCCGCACTTTACAGACTCCGCACTTTACAGACTCCGCACTTTACAGACTCCGCACTTTACAGGCTCCGCACTTTACAGGCTCCGCACTTACAGACTCCCCTTTACAGACTCCGCACTTTACAGACTCCGCACTTTAGGCTCCGCACTTTACAGGCTCCGCACTTTACAGACTCCGCACTTTACAGACTCCGCACTTTACAGACCCACACTTTACAGGCCCGCACTTTACAGACTCCGCACTTTACAGACTCCGCACTTTACAGACTCCCACTTTACAGCTCCCACTTTACAGGCTCCGCACTTTACAGGCTCCACACTTTTACAGACTCCGCACTTTACAGACTCCGCACTTTACAGGCTCCGCACTTTACAGGCTCCGCACTTTACAGACTCCACACTTTACAGACTCCACACTTTACAGACTCCGCACTTTACAGACTCCAACACTTTTACAGGCCTACCGCACTTTACAAGACTCCACACTTTACAGACTCCGCACTTTATTACAGACTCCGCACTTTACAGACTCCACACTTTTACAGGCTCCCACCTTTACAAGACTCCGCCTTAACCAGGGCTCCGCACTTTAACAGGCTCCACACTTTAACAGACTCCGGCACTTTACAGACTCCGCACTTTTACAGCTCCGCACTTTACAGGCTCGCACTTTACAGACTCCATCACTTTACAGACCTCCAACACTTTACAGACTCCGCACTTTTACAGACTCCGCATTACAGACCCGCACTTTAACAGACTCCGCACTTTTACAGACTGCCGCACTTTTCAGACTCCGCACTTTACAGACTCCACACTTTACAGACTCACACTTTACAGACCACAACTTTACAGACCTCCACACTTTACGGCTCCACTTTACAGACTTACACTTTAAACAGACTCACACTTAACAGACTCCACACTTTTACAGAACCTCCACACTTTACAGGCTCCACACTTTACAGGCTCACACTTACAAGACTCACACACTTTACAGACTCCACAATACCAGAACTCCACACTTTACAGACTCCACACTTTACAAACTCCACACTTTACAGACTCACCTTTACAAGACTCCACACTTTACAGACTCCACACTTTACAGGCTCCACACTTTTAACAGGCTCCACATTACAGACTCCCACACTTACCGACTCCACACTTTACAGACTCCGACAGCTTTACAGGCTCCATACTTTACAGGCTCGCACACTTTTAGCAGACTCCCACACTTTACAGACTCCCACACTTTACAAGGACTTCACACTTTACAGACTCACACTTTCAGGCCTCCGCACTTTTACAGACTCCGCACTTTAAAGACTCCGCACTTTACAGACTTCCGCACTTTAAACAGACTCGACTTTACAGGACTCCAGCACTTTTACAGACTCCGCACTTTAACAGGCTTCACACTTTACAGACTCCACCACTTTTACAGACTCCACCACTTTACAGACTCACACTTTACAGACTCCAACACTTTACAGACTCCGCATTTACAGACTCCACACTGTTACAGACTCCGCACTTACAGACTCGCACTTTTAAGACTCCACACTTTAAACAGCTCACACTTTACAGACTCCGCACTTTACAGCTCCGCACTTACAGACTCCACACTTTACAGACTCCACACTTTACAGACTCCACACTTTACAGACTCCATACTTTACAGGCTCCACACTTTACAGGACTCACACTTACAGACTCCGCACTTTACAGATACTTCCGCACTTTACAGACTTCCAAACACTTTACAGACTCACACTTTAAGACTGCCACACTTTACAGACTCCATACTTTACAGACTCCGCACTTTTACCAGACTCCGGCACTTTAACAGAACTTCCACACTTTACAGGCTCACACTTTACAGACTCCGCACCTTTAGCAGACTCCGCACTTTACAGACTCCAAACTTACCAGAACTCCACACTTTAAGACTTCCACACTTACAGACTCCACACTTTACAGACCTCCACACTTTACAGACTCCATACTTTACAGGCTCCATACTTTACAGGCTCCCCACACTTTACAGGCTCACACTTTTACAGACTCCGCACTTTAGCAGACTCTACACTTTACAGACTCCACACTTTACAGACTCCACACTTTACAGACTCCAACACTTTACAGACTCCACACTTTACAGGCTCACAGCTTTAACAGACTCCGCACTTTACAGACTCCGGCACTTTACAGACTCCGCACTTTACAGACTCGCACTTTACAAGACTCCGCACTTTACAAGACTCCGCACTTTTATCAGACTCCGCACTTTAACAGACTCCGCACTTTACAGAACCTCCCACACTTTTTAACAGGCTCACACTTTACAGACTCCACACTTTACAAGACTCCAACACTTTACAGCTCACACTTGTACAGGCCCATCACTTTACAGGCTCCACACTTTAACAGACTCAACACTTTACAGACTCGCACTTGGTTACAGACTCCACACTTTACAGCTCCAAACTTTACAGGCTCACACTTACAGTACTCCACACTTACAGACTCCACACTTTACAGGCTCCACACTTTACAGACTCCGCACTTACAGACTCCGCACTTTACAGACTCCACACTTTACAGGCTCACACTTTACAGGCTCACACTTTACAGACTACACACTTTACAGACTCACACTTTACAGACTCACACTTTACAGACTCCGCACTTTACAGACTCCGCACTTTACAGACTCCGCACTTTACAGACTCCGCACTTTACAGACTCCGCACTTTACAGACTCCGCACTTTACAGACTCCGCACTTTTACAGACTCCGCACTTTACAGACTCCACACTTTACAGACTCCACACTTTACAGACTCCACACTTTACAGACTCCACACTTTACAGGCTCCACACTTTACAGGCTCACACTTTACAGACTCCACACTTTACAGACTCCACACTTTACAGGACTCCACACTTTACAGACTCCACACTTTACAGATCACCTTTACAGTTTTCACTCCACACTTTAAGACTCCACGACTCCACACTTTACAGACTCCACACTTTTACAGCTCCACACTTAAGACTCCACACTTTACAGACTCCACACTTTACAGACTCCACACTTTACAGACTCCACACTAACTCCCCTTACAGCTCCACACTTTACAGACTCCACACTTACAGAACTACAGACCACACTTTACAGACTCCGCACTTTACAGACTCCGCACTTTACAGACTCCCGCACTTTACAGACTCCGCACTTTACAGACTCCGCACTTTACAGACTCCGCACTTTACAGACTCCACACTTTACAGACTCACACTTTACAGACTCCACACTTTACAGACTCCACACTTTACAGACTCCACACTTTTACAGGCTCACACTTTACAGGCTCACACTTTACAGACTCACACTTTACAGACTCCACACTTTAACAGGCTCCACACTTTACAGGCTCACACTTTACAAGACTCCACACTTTACAGACTCCACACTTACAGACTCCACACTTTACAGACTCCACACTTTACAAACACTTTACAGCTCCACACTTTACAGACTCCACACTTTACAGGACTCCACACTTTACAGGCTCCACACTTTACAGGCTCACACTTTACAGACTCCACACTTTACAGACCCACACTTTACAGACTCCACACTTTACAGACTCCACACTTTACAGGCTCCACACTTTACAGACTCCACACTTTACAGACTCCACACTTTACAGACTCCACACTTTACAGACTCCACACTTTACAGACTCCACACTTTACAGGCTCACACTTTACAGACTCCCACACTTTACAGACTCCACACTTTACAGACTCCGCACTTTACAGACTCCGCATTTACAGCTCCACACTTTACAGACTCCACACTTTACAGGCCCACACTTTACAGACTCCACACTTTACAGGCTCCACACTTTACAGACTCCACACTTTACAGACTCCGCACTTTACAGACTCCACACTTTACAGGACTCACACTTTACACTACACACTTTACAGACTCCACACTTTACAGACTCCACACTTTACAGGCTCACACTTTACAGACTCCACACTTTACAGACTCCACACTTTACAGACTCCACACTTTACAGACTCCACACTTTACAGACTCCACACTTTACAGACTCCACACTTTACAGGCTCGGACTCAACATTTGGAAAGGGGACTTTTCACTAATTCCTGCCTGATTGAGCTTTATAGATTTATAATTGTTTCCTTAAAATGCAGCACAGTGTCTTCATTATTGGGCCATTCATTCCCTCGTGTCCACTGAATAGCGGCTCTTCCCCTTTGCCCCCTGCGCCCCCTCCCCTCCTCTCCCCCCCCCCCCCCCCTCCTCCTCTGTGTGGTGGTGTTTTCTTTCACTGAATGTGGAGCAGCTGGTCCGGCATTCACTCGGGGCCCGAGTCAAGACGAGCGGTCAGTCAGACACAAAGGACAGCGGCCCATGAATAACATCAACCTAGAGAGGGGGGGGGAGAGGGGGGGAGGGGGAGAGGGGGGAGTCGGCTTAAGAAAGTTAAAGATGTGGAGAAATGTGCAGGGAAATAACCATAAACTAAAAGCCCAAATGATTGAGGTTAAAGTCTTTCTTTCTTTATCGATAAGTCGCTAAACTCCTTTGACTGAACTCTTCTTGAACACTTCCATGGTTACAATGGTGTTAGTGTTTAGCGCAGGGATGGGTGAGGTGGCTGAGCTAATCCATGATGACCACATGCACTGACACTCCTCAGAGCTTCTGCCAGGAATAAAATGCAAGAGGAGAGACTGAACACACTTATAGGCTCCATTTACAGCACTAGTCTCCAGTAGTCTCTAATAATGTTTAGTCCTACCTCAAAGACAGGAAATATTTAGTTAAAATTGGAAACTGTGTCTCAGACCAAATGTGGAGTCCTCCAAGGATCAGTCCTGGGACCCCTCTTATACATGGCTCCATTAGGTGCGCAGTAATATGTGCTAACACAACAGGCGCCTAGTGTTGCAGTGTTAGGTTAGGTTACTTTATTTGTACCCGTAGGTAAACTTGTCTTGCAATTCTGAGAACTAGTCAACATTAAAACACATTATACAAAGATAAAACACGACATACATGTTTAAGTATAAAAATTATAAGTGCTCCAGATACTAACAGGATGTGCCTAAAGATACAACAGATATTTAAGCCACTGGACAGTAACAAAGTTAAGAATCCGTGTCAGGGGCGATTAGATCCCTACTTGTTCATCAAGGAAAGGGAAGCGGAACAAAGCTTTTACTATGGCTTATTGGCATTAACCCGTCAACCCCCAACTTCACCAATTGCTCTTCAGCTTTACCCAAATCTAAAAGGGAAAGCCTATTGGCCAGAGTAACACCTCATTTGAAAGACGTACAAACTTTTCTGTTGCGCTTTTGTTGCATTTTAATCCTTGTTTTTGTCTCATTTTGTTGCTATTCTGAGACTTTTTCAATAAGCTTTTAGATTTGGGTAAAGCCAAACTGGAGAAAATGGGCTCAGTTCAGGTGGGGGTAAAAGGTTAAGGCTGCCTTCATGTGATCTGGTAAAGATGATCCTTTCCAGCTGTGTGGAAAGTGGAAATTACTAAAAATGTGTTAATGAAAATGAATTTTCTCCTGGCCTCCTGGCCTCCTGGCCTCTCCTGGAACTGCCACCTTAACGTGGTGGAGGGTTTGAGCCCGGATGATCCTGGAGCTCTGTTGTCGGGGGCTTGGTGCCCCTGGTAGGGTCTCCCAGGGCAAACAGGTCCTAGGTGACGGGTCAGACAAAGAGCGGTTCAGAAGCCCCTTATGAGAGACCAACAGGCCCGGTTAGAACCATGAGGCCGTCCTTCTGTGGACCCACCACCTGCAGGAGGAGCCATAGGGGCTGGTGCAATGTGATTGACCCGGCAACGGACAAGTGGTAGAAGATGGATGGATGGATGGATGGATGGAAAATGAATTTGGGTGGCACAGTGGTACGGCAGTTAGCACTCATGCGTTTCCTCGTGTGCAAAAGTGGATCAGCCATGTTTTTCTTTGTCAGATTTGAGGCCCTAATAATGTCATACAAGCAATTTAAAATATAAAATAATGTGCAGAATGACCACAGACTGCAGAGCTGTGTGAACTGGGTCTTGATAAAGCAAACAGTGGACAGTGTTAGGGAAATTGAGAGAAACTGTAAATCATATTAGCCCCAAATATTATATCAACATTTAGGGCTAATATCCCCAGTTATTTTCAGAGTAAACGTCTCTCGCTGTCCATCAGTCTGTTATTGCGATCGTAAAAACATCTGCACAAGACGAGAGCCGGTCTCCTCGAAATCTTCCCCGAAACAATGAAAACAAACAGTCCGCTAAACGACATGATCAGTGCAGAGCTGTGTGTGGCCGAGCGAGCTTCTTCTGAACGTAAAAACAGCCAAAGACTAATATCACAATACAAGCCTGAAAAACTGCAGTTACAATGATGAGAAAATGGCCCTAAAGTTTAGTCCCTGTGTATGTTTCTCCCGTCTTTAGCCGCTGCTGTCTCCCACAAAGGAAATGACCATATTTGGATTACAGCGTCATCTCGGTCACAGCCTTTCCTGCTACACGTGGATACCAAACATGTCTATGGCGTCAAATTAGGGTCTGCTTTAACGTAAACGTAAAAGAGGTTTTGTAAACGTAGGTTGTCCGTATTGTAATCGTAAAGAGAAAACTGTAAATGTAACTCTAAACTCCATAAACGAAAAAAGAAAAAAATATATATTGTAAACGTAAAACTTTCATTTAAGCTTCTTCTTTTCATGCTTCACTTCACAAGCTACGGTTACGATACATTTTTTTCTGAACCTTTTTTTAATGGGGGCGGGCTCAACGCTCATTGGCTGGAGTGACAGGATGTGACGTCATCACGATAAACTGAAATCAAACACACACTACAGAGGCCATGTCCGAATGTCCACCCTAGTCCCTAACCCATCATTCACTACAAAGGCCCTATATAGGCACTATATAGTAGACTGTATACTATATAGTGTGTCGGAACTCTGAACCCCAGCAGAATGAGAGACTACTTCTACTAATTCGGGAATAATGTATTTCTGTGATAAAGACTGGACTAAAGTCAAAGGACAGTGGAACATTTATGGATAAATATGACTCAAATACATTTATTAAACATGGATTTCACATGAATGAACAAAACTCCCGGGATTATTGCCTTTTTGTCTCAGAGAGTCTGTAGCGTGCGTTTGATTTCAGTTTATCGTGATGACGTCACATCCTGTCACTCCAGCCAATGAGCGTTGAGCCCGCCCCCATTAAAAAAAGGGTCAGAAAAAATGTATCGTAACTGCAGTTTGTGAATCGTAAACGTAACTTGTGAAGTGAAGCATGAAAAGAAGAAGCGTAAATGAAAGTTTTACGTTTACAATATTTTTTTTCTATTTGATACTTTTTTTTGTTTATGGAGTTTAGAGTTACATTTACAGTTTTCTCTTTACGTTTACAAAACCTCTTTTACGTTTACGTTAAAGCAGACCCTCATTTGACGCCATACACGTCAGTATTGTGAATGAATAAGCGTGGGAAAGACACAGCATGTTGGAGTCACTTCCTGGATGAATCTCCGGCTCAAAGCGTCTTTACGTCATAAAATAAGCCTCGTAAAGGCTGCGTCAACTCATAATTAACGAGACTGTGTGATTCAGGCCGAGACACAGTTGTTTGTTTGAGGCTTAATTAAAGCGCAGCCCAAGCGTAAACAAATGACTGCACTGTTGGCCGCGAACACATTTAACAGCCCGTAAAGTCGTCAGTAAACATTATTTACTCTTCAGGCTCGGCTCGCTCTCATTAGCATCACAATGGCCTGGATTAGCACAGACTGACCCGGCCCATTATTCCTCCTGTAAACCAGGCCTAAACAGTTAGCCCTGCGGTTTACAAAAGGAGGGCTACGCTAGTGTTTGTTTAAGACCAATTAGCAGCGGGTGACCGTCCCGCGTCACCACCACCCATGAACGGATGAGCTGCTGCGGCTTCACATGGAAACTGTGTCACCAAAGCCCCATTCGCACGGGATCAGAACCACCTCCAGACCTCAGGTAAAAAGAACCACCACCGGACCTCAGGTAAAAAGAACCACCTCCGGACCTCAGTAAAAAGAACCACCTCCGGACCTCAGGTAAAAAGAACCACCTCCGGACCTCAGGTAAAAAGAACCACCACCGGACCTCAGGTAAAAAGAACCACCTCCGGACCTCAGGTAAAAAGAACCACCTCCGGACCTCAGGTAAAAAGAACCACCTCCGGACCTCAGGTAAAAAGAACGACCTCCGGACCTCAGGTAAAAAGAACCACCACCGGACCTCAGGTAAAAAGTCAAACTTACTGACGTACTTTTAACCAGAGTAATGACGTCTAAATAATGACAACATCAATTCAAAACATGATGAGGAGCTACTGCCCTCTACAACTGGCCCGCTCTACACCTGGCTTTGTAACGCACTACACTGTGTAGGGCTTACATAATAAATGTACATAATAATATTCACCGAGTATAATATGTATATTAATCTGTCTTTTTAACATAAAACTAGTGACTTTTGGTAATGCTAACAATGTTACCATGGTAACCATCTGAAAGAAATGTAATGATCTCCTTTTGTTACTTGCTTTGTACTAGACTTCGTACATGAAACTAGACCGTTGTTGTAATTGTGCTTCTTTTCTGTTGATGTACGAACACTTCAAACAGTGTTTTGTAAGTTATACTTCTTTGTAAATAGTTTGTAAGTATGTAGCATTATCATAGTTGTTTTGTAATTAGTTGTTACGTAATCAGTATTGCTCTGTTTTGGGGTATGGTCGGATGCTGCGGGTGTGTAGGGTCTGTTTTGTTTTGCTGTTGTTTCCTTGTTGCTGTTTGTTCCTTTGTTGTTCCACTATGTTCTTGTGAAATGATGATTTTAATTGTATTGATTTTGGGGTGGAGCTTATAAGCTCTTGCTTCGGCCCACTCCTTTTGAGCAGAGTGTTGCTGCTCAAATAAATAAACATCATTTTAGAGGATATGTATGTTCATAGTTAAGCTATAGTAAAAATATCATGCATTAAAGCTTTACTCAGACTCAAATGCTGTTTGTTTCCATCCATCCATTTTCTTCCGCTTTATCCGGGTCGGGTCGTAGAGGCAGCGTCTCAGCAGAGATGCCCAGACTTCCTGATCCACGCACACCTCCTCCAGCTGTTCTGGGGGGACCCCGAGGAGCCACCAGGCCACAGACATAGTCCCTCAAGCTAACCTGGGCCTTCCACGAGGCCTCCTCCCAGTATAGGACATGCCTGGAGCACCTCTCGAGGGAGACGACCAGGAGGCTCTGAAACAGATGCCTGAGCCTCAGCTGCTCCTTTCGACGTGGGAGAAGCAGCGACTCTACTCCGAGCTCCTCCCGGGTAACTGAGCTCCTCAGCCACCCTGTGAAGGAAACTAATTTCAGCCGCCTGTGTCCGCGATCTCGTCCTGTCGGTCATTACAGATCTCATGACCAAAGGTGAGGGTGGGAACGTAGACTCAGCTCCCTCTTCACCACAACAGTCCGATACAGCGACATCATCACTGCTGACGCTGCAACCGATCCGTCCGTCCCTCACTGAGAACACGAACCCGAGACACTTGAACTCCTCCACTTGAGGCAAAGACTCTCAGAGCTCTGACTGAAGCACTGCAAAGACCATTCTTTCCGTGCTATTATTGTGTTTTTAGTGCCGCAGAGCCTCCTCAGTGGATGGATAGAAACGTCTCACCAGTTGAGGACAACAAATAGTATTCACAACACGACTGCTTAAGACGTCTCGGAGACCATTTGGAGACCAGAATTTTCTCTGCATGTGGTCTCCGCTGAAATCAAACCTGTCCGTTTACACAGAGACTACCTGGAGACTCGCCTTATCTCAAGAAGACGTCTTAGAGACATCAATGTTACCAGCGGCATATGTAGATTCCAACTAGTCTCCAGGCCAGTGAGACCAGAATAAACTTTTCTGAGGACAACATCCTGTCCTAAACATCTGTGAAGCGGGATCCGTCATTTTCGTAGCCCTGACCATCACCGCACACACACTCCTCACATGGAACTGTCCGCCTCGTGGTTGGAGGGTCACGTCTCTCCCTGGAGGATTATTAAAATTCCCTCAGGACGCCTGTTATCTCTGACTGGAACAGCTTCATTAAGAACGTGCCGATATCTCCGTCTGCACATTGTCCTCATTAACCGCTCTCTCCGAAGGCCAGAGTCCGCACTTTTCCTCTTCATTTAAATATACGTCGCACATAATTGAATACAACGGGCTCATTTTAATTAAACGCTGGATAATTCAGCCGTAATTAGTTTGGAGACGCTCTAAACACTTTTCATTAAGAGAAGTGAAACGGTTTCTCATGAATCTCAAATATCCGCCATAACTGGACACGGGGACATTGTTAGGGACGTTAAACACAGTCAGAATCGAACCCACAACCTTCAATGCGATACAACGAGGACAAATGTGCGGGACTTCTCTATATTAAATTCGATTCCCAGTTCTTTCTGCATGGTGTTAGGTTAGCCCGACCACTGAAACATGTATAATAGGTTCCAATCTGGGGCCAGGAGAAGAGATTCCTAATGTCAGTGGGACTTTCCTGGTAAAATTGATTTAAAATAATTATAAATGAATAATTGTAGCCATAAAGCTGTAATAGGTCGGGTTAACGACGCTCTCGATGGTCATGTGATCATGTTGAGTCAGAGCAGCGGCTGATACGACTCAACGGGAGAAACTAATGAGTCATTCTGTGCCTTTTCCCATTCCATATCGGTGAATTTTCGCGTCCCAAGGAAATAAACAGCCACACAATGGCAATCACAACCAGCTGGAAGACAATTATTACATAACATTATTTAGATTTAGATTCTTTGTAATATTTTATCATTTTGAAACAATTTCAACAATATTTAGTAAATACACTTAACTCATCAACTTTTCTTAAAAATGTGGTTTTAGGCCTGTTCATCTTTACAGGTGCATTATGCAACAGTTTATATTTGTGCATATTTGACCTTGTCGTGGCCCAGCGGCTGTATGAGTGTTCAGCGTGTCTTTACTTTCCATCACAGTGTTCTCTACAATGCTCCAGGATCAGTTGTTTTGTAGGTTTCCTGGTGAGGCTCGGTCAGCAGTGAAAACCTTCCAAACAACTGATCCTGGAGCGTCGTAGAGACCAGTGATGGCCCACTGTGATGGATCACTGTGATGGCCACTGTGATGGATCACTGTGATGGCCCACTGTGATGGCCCACTGTGATGGCCGCTGTGATGGACCGCTGTGATGGACCACTGTGATGGACACTGTGATGCCCACTGTGATGGATCACTGTGATGGACCACTGTGATGACCGCTGTGATGGACCACTGTGATGGATCACTGTGATGGACCGCTGTGATGGACCACTGTGATGGACCATGGATGCCCACTGATGGACACTGTGATGGACCACTGGATGGACACTGTGATGGACCACTGTGATGGATCACGTGATGGACCGCTGTGATGGACCACTGTGATGGATCACTGTGATGGACCACTGTGATGGACCACTGTGATGGACCACTGTGATGGATCACTGTGATGGACCGCTGTGATGGACCGCTGTGATGGACCACTGTGATGGACCACTGTGATGACCACTGTGATGGACCACAGTGATGCTGACCACGTGATGGACACTGTGATGGACCTGTGATGGACCACTGTGATGGACCACTGTGATGGACCACTATGACATGCTGACCATGTGATGGACCACTGTGATGGACCCTGGAGGACACTGTGATGGCCACTGTGATGGACCACTGTGAGGACCACTGGATGGACCATGTGATGACCATATGACATGCTGACCACTGTGATGGACCACTGTGATGGACCGCTGTGATGGACCACTATGACATGCTGACCACTGTGATGGACCGCTGTGATGGACCATGTGATGGACCACTGTGATGGACCGCTGTGATGGACCACTGTGATGGACACTGTGATGGACCGCTGTGATGGACCACTGTGATGGACCACTGTGATGGACCACTTGATGGACCATGTGAGCCACTGTGATGGGACCACTGTGATGGACACTGTGATGGACCACTGTGATGGACCACTGTGATGGACCACTGTGATGGACACTGTGATGGACCACTGTGATGGACCACTGTGATGGACCACTGTGATGGACCACTGTGATGGACCACTGTGATGGACCACTGTGATGGACCATGTGATGGACCACTGTGATGGACCACTGTGATGGACCACTGTGATGGACCGCTGTGATGGACACTGTGATGGACCATGTGATGGACCACTGTGATGGACACTGTGATGGCACTGTGATGGACCACTGTGATGGACCACTGTGATGGACCACTGTGATGGATCACTGTGATGGACCATGTGATGGACCACTGTGATGGATCACTGTGATGGACCGCACTGTGATGGACCGCTGTGATGGATCACTGTGATGGACCATGTGATGGACCACTGTGATGGATCACTGTGATGGACCACTGTGATGGACCACTGTGATGGACCACTGTGATGGACCACTGTGATGGACCACTGTGATGGACCACTGTGATGGACCACTGTGATGGACCACTGTGATGGACCACTGTGATGGACCACTGTGATGGACCACTGTGATGGACCACTGTGATGACACTGTGATGGACCACTGTGATGGACCACTGTGATGGACCACTGTGATGGACCACTGTGACATGTGGACCACTGTGATGGACCACTGTGATGGACCACTGTGATGGACCACTGTGATGGACCACTGTGATGGACCACTGTGATGGACCACTGTGATGGACCACTGTGATGGACCACTGTGATGGACCACTGTGATGGACCACTGTGATGGACCACTGTGATGGACCACTGTGATGGACCACTGTGATGGACCACTGTGATGGACCACTGTGATGGACCCCTGTGATGGACCACTGTGATGGGACCACTGTGATGGACCACTGTGATGGACCACTGTGATGGACCACTATGACATGCTGACCACTGTGATGGACCACTGTGATGGACCACTGTGATGGACCACTGTGATGGACCACTGTGAATGGATCACTGTGATGGACCGCTGTGATGGACCACTGTGATGGACCACTATGACATGTGACCACTGTGATGGACCACTGTGATGGACCACTGTGATGGCCCACTGTGATGGACCACTGTGATGGATCACTGTGATGGACCGCTGTGATGGACCACTGTGATGGACCACTATGACATGCTGACCACTGTGATGGACCACTGTGATGGACCGCTGTGATGGACCAGCTGTGATGGACCGCTGTGATGGAACCGCTGGTGATGGACCACTGTGATGGACCACTGTGATGGACCACTGTGATGGACCAGCTGTGATGGACCACTGTGATGGACCACTGTGATGGACCAGTGGACTGTGACCACTGTGATGGACCACTGTGATGGACCACTGTGATGGACCACTGTGATGGACCACAGTGACATGCTGACCACTGTGATGGACCGCTGTGATGGACCGCTGTGATGGACCACTGTGATGGACCACTGTGATGGACCACTGTGATGGACCACTGTGATGGACCACTGTGATGGACCGCTGTGATGGACCACTGTGATGGACCACTGTGATGGACCACTGTGATGGACCACTGTGATGGACCGCTGTGATGGACCACTGTGATGGACCACTGTGATGGACCACTGTGATGGACCACTGTGATGGACCATGTTATGGACCATGTGATGGACCACTGTGATGGACCACTATGACATGCTGACCACTGACCAGGTGAATGTGTAAACTGTAGCTAGATCTACAAAAGAATCACTGAATCACATTGTCCACTAAGAGATCTCATTATTTTTACTCTTTTTAAGTTTAAACAAATCTTATGTCTATGAAACATTTACAGTTTTATGTGTGTCCCTGAGTTATTGTCATCCCTGTTAAACAAACTCTCCACATATTAAAGGTACAGTCCAGAAGTTGTTGCATCAGAAAAAAAAGAGACGGAGTTGACCCCAAACAATTGTGTGCACTTAAACATATGGAATTACAAAAATACATTAGACAAAAAAAAAAAAGAACAGTTACATTTTTATTTTTTTAAAGCTGAAAACAGATTTGGCGTAATGACCTTTTCCCTCCCCCCTCCCCTCACTGCTGCTCTGACAGAAACGAGTGACTGAAACGTTGCTGCAACAAGTAAAAGAGAGTGTGCAGGAGTTTTTTTTCAAGTCTGATTCAGAAGAACAAATGAGCAAACAGCTTCAGCTCCTGATCTTCTCTAATGAGGCTCTTCAGACCTGCTCCTTCAGCAGCTCCTCCTCCTCCTCCTCCACCGTCGACCAGGACTTCCCCCTCCCCCTGGTGTTCCCAACGGGAGACCGTTTGGGAACACCAGGAAGCCTAGCGGAGTGAGTGAGGTTGGTGGTCGGAGGGGCCGATGGCACAGACTGGTTGCCTCGCTTCCGTCAGTCTACCCCAGGGCAGCTGTGGCTACAACAGTAGTTTACCACCACCGAGTATGGAGTGAATGAATAATGACGACAGTGCAGCGCTTTGAGAAACTTGGTAACACAGGCTTGTAAAGCGCAATACAAGTGTAAGGCATCATTATTATTAAAGATTCGGTATCGGATA
The DNA here is from genome assembly GCA_007210695.1 of Neogobius melanostomus. Taxonomy (NCBI): domain Eukaryota; kingdom Metazoa; phylum Chordata; class Actinopteri; order Gobiiformes; family Gobiidae; genus Neogobius; species Neogobius melanostomus. The sequence goes on from VHKM01000828.1 coordinate 342,919, forward strand.
TTTGTAGCCGATACCCGATATTGTATTTGTTCCAGTATCGGCTCCGATATCTTAACGTAAACGCCATCTTGCCAACCATGACCAGACTGTGCACCTCATCCTTTTTTGCTGTTGTTCCTTGTTGTTGTTTTGTTCCTTTTACACTGATTGTACTATTGTGAAATGAAATGTTTTATCATACTGAGTTGGGGGTAGGCGCTCATAAGCTTTTTGCTTCGGCCCACTCCTTTTGAGCAAAATGTATGTTCAAATAAATAAATACATAAATAAATACCCGATACCAGTATCGGATCGGTGCATCCCTAACAAAAACACAACAAACAAAAGTGGCAAAGAAGCAAGAAAAAAGTTACAAAAACAAAACAAAAAAGGCGACAAAAAGTTTTGAAAAAGTTACAAGAAAGAGTCAAAAATACGACAAAAAAGTGACAACGTTTCAACAACACAAGGCAAAATCTCAGTTTTGTAGGTCTTAGCTTTCAAATGAGGGGTACACTCCTGTAGCTTCTAGATTTGGGTAAAGCTCGGTTAAAGTGGTCGCTCCACAGACTCCACACTTTACAGGCTCACACTCAGCTACGTTTGGAAGATGATTCATAAGATCTCCTCATGAATCCACACGTATTTGTCCCTTTACACCTGCAGCGTCGCCCCCCCTCTCGCCCCCCCTCTCGACCCCCCCCCTCGACCCCCCCCCTCGCACCTCTTGTCCCGCTGCCAGCCTTTTCTGCCTCTGGACAAAAGTAACACTTCCTTTTGGACCCTGGCCTTTGTGCTCCTCCATTCAGACGCTCGGGGGATTTGCTAATTGCCCGCTCGCTCTTTTGGCCCCCCCCCTCCTCCTCCTGCGCGCTACTGTAAAGGCTAACGAGAAGCCCTCGCCTGGCCCGGAGACTCCGCACAAAGGCCCGGCCCCCTCGGCGAGCCACCACTCCAGAGCTTTGTCCGCCCGGGGCCTTTGTTTGAGAAATATAAATGTTTTATTTAAAGCTTGTCGTAATTGGGCGCTGGAGTGGCCGGTTCAATTGGCCGCAGGCGACAAAAGACTAAAATGGACTCAGAAAGAGAGTCTGAAAAGGAAAAAAGTTGACATTTCTGCGAAGCGTGGGAATGCCTTGACAGCGACGGGCTCAAAGCGAAGCTCCACAGCTCCAGAGATGTTTGGTTTTCAGAAAGTGGAGCGGCCGTTTCGACGAGGGGAAGAGCGTGTACGACTCTTGACCGCATGGGAACCCGCGCAGACGATTGTCCCGGCGTTTGGAGTATTTACGGAATGCCGAGTGCGGCGCTCGGCAGACGGAGCAGATTAGCCACGAAACGCTCGACTCGACCGTCAATCATCGGGACGGAGACTTTCTCAGGACGCCGGCGGCAGGTGCGGACGCTCGGACACAAGAGAGTGAATAAAAGTCTGAGTGTTTATGTGGAGGAGCGGTGACATTTATGGAACTGTACAGGAGTCTGGGACTTTGCTCGTCTTTGGTTCCCAGGACGGTTTCAACAAACGTCTTGAAGCTACAGTTTCAGTGTAGCAGAGTGGAGGTGATACTAATGGGTTTGTTCAAATAAATAACGCCACCCAGTATAACACAGTACAGGCGCACAGATCATTATAATGAACAGGGCAGAGGCAATTGATTTACATAAAGGTACCAATAATTGATTTACTTTAAGGTCGGGATTCGTCTTAGTTCATGCTTTAAATGTAAAGTTTGTTGCACGTGCAGTCTGAGAAACACCAGTACCTTTGCAGCAGAGAGTCCAAAGCTGCAGATGAGTTCCAGCTCAGTGTGAAACGCACGAGTAGGAGTTAGCTCTCAGGAATAACATTTCAGTCTTTAGTTGTGCAAAGGGAGGCTTGTTGATGCCACCAGGACCCCGTAGACCAGGGGGTCCAAACTGTTTTCACCGAGGGCCGTATATTGACATGTATAAGGCATGGAGGGCCACAGATCAGTGTTTAAGAGAGGTTTAAACCATTCCCCTCACTTTTATTTAGGCCCGGAACCATAATGCAGCTCAGTCTCACAATAAATGTTCATTTGTGAGGTTTTAATTGTGTGCAGTTATTAATATTGCAGTAAGATTACCATCTCTGGCGATGTGTGGCAATAAAACAAGAAGCCTGAGGGCCACCAACAATTGGTCTGAGGGCCGCACTTTGGACACCCCTGCTATAGACATTAGACAATAAATACAATGAACACAAATGCAGAAGTTACAGATGTTTACATCACAGCACACCTACTGAGTAACGAGGCAGACGCAGACCCCGGACCCTCGATATGGTCCAGCTACACCCCCCTCAGTCCAGCTACACCCCCTCGGTCCAGCTACACCCCCTCGGTCCAGCTAAACCCCCTCGGTCCAGCTACACCCCTTCGGTCCAGCTACACCCCCTCGGTCCAGCTACACCCCCTCGGTCCAGCTACACCCCCTCGGTCCAGCTACACGCCCTCGGTCCAGCTACACTCCCTCGGTCCAGCTACACCCCCTCGGTCCAGCTACACCCCCTCGGTCCAGCTACACCCCCTCGGTCCAGCTACACCCCCTCGGTCCAGCTACACTCCCTCGGTCCAGCTACACGCCCTCGGTCCAGCTACACGCCCTCGGTCCAACTACACGCCCTCGGTCCAGCTACACGCCCTCGACCCGGTCCAGCTACACACCCTCTGTCCAGCCTCAGTGCTCTAAAAGAGTGGCTTAGAAGCAAACTCATATTCATACACCAGTTTTAAAGACTTACTCAGCGAGGATGGTTGTCTACACTGCTCCCGGCTTTACGCCCTCACACCACAGGCCTGACGCTCCAACACGACGGATTAACAACCACACGAGCTCTAGCACTCGGGCTACATGGCCCTGCACCGGCAGATGTGGCGTCAGAGAGAGGAGAGGGCAGTACCGCGGTAAAGGGCTCTATTTATACTACACCCCCCACATCCCAGCAGCTAAATGCAGGGACGCTCTACCCCATCTCACTACATAAGCAACTCAACACTTCTCTTTCTCTTGTTGATAAGTGCAGAGGGATTAGTAAATTAACTACAGTACTGTTCTTGACTAGAGCTTTTGCAGACATTGTACTTTTACGGCACTACATTTGAAAGAGAAATATAACACTTTTGACTCCACTACAGTTCAGTAAAGGTTGGGATTTTTGTGTGTTCGATCAATGCAAAACAACTTCCTCCAACTAAACTCAGACAAAACTGAGATCATTGTTTTTGTCCCACAGACACAAAGACAAAGTGTTATCAGTCACCTTGAGTCTCTCGCTCTAAAACCAAAAATCAGGTTAGAAATCTAGGAGTAATCATGGACTCAGACCTGAACTTAAACAGCCACATCAAAGCAATAACATCATCAGCTTTTTACCATCTGAAGAACATTAAGATCAGAGGAATAGTGTCAAAACCAGACTTAGAGAGACTCATCCATGCATTTGTCTCCAGCAGGTTAGACTACTGTAACGGCCTGCTCACTGGCCTTTCTAAACGAGCTGTTAGAGCTGCAGAACATCCAGAACGCTGCTGCTCCAGTCCTGACAAGAACCAGGAAATACCACCACATTAGTCCAGTGCTCCGGTCTCTGCACTGGCTTCCTGTCACTCAGAGAATAGAATTTAAAACAGCTCTGCTTGTTACAAGTCTTTTCATGTTTAGCACCAAAGTACATCTCTGACATGTTAGAGCCGTATGAACCATCTCAGGGAGGGGTCTCCTGGTGGTTCCCAGAGTCAATAATAAACACGGTGAGGCTGCGTTTCAGTTTCATGCAGCTAAAATCTGGAACAGTCTTCATGAGGATGTGAGACAGGCCTCAACTCTGACAATGTTCAAATCCAGGCTGAAAACAGCTCTTTTTACCCGTGCATATGAAAACTGAAAGTATTTTATCTGCACTCTTGCCTTTTACTGTCATTGATTCATTTTGCTGATTTTATCTGTTGAACTGTGAAGCACTTTGAATTGCCTTGTGTATGAATTGTGCTCTACAAATAAACTTGCCTTATTTATACATGTTTTTGTTCATTTAATTACAGTGCCTTATAGATGTATGATTTATAGTTATTATTTTGAGGTGAGGTCAGCTCTGTTGTTTGTTCCGGTTCTGCAGGAGTCAGGATGAATCAAAGAGGAAGAACGACAGGTGATAAATATGAGCAGAGAGGAGGAGAAATCCCCTAAAGGCAGCTTAAACATGGCGAGTACGTCTCTCTTTCCTTCCCTCTCTGTCTGAACACCGTCTGTGAGCCTGACCCTCTTAAGCGCAGGTTAAAGCCGCTGCCGTCCGGAGGCGATCGCGTGTCGCTGCTGAACAAGTGTTTATTCACGGTGGTGGCAGAGTGGTTAGCCTCACTAATCATTGACTGCACTCGCCCTGCTTTCTTACCGCTGTAACAGTCATAAACATTTACAGAGCGTGTTTAGATGGTAATGATTACAGAGAAATAAAACACTTTGTGACAGTTTGAATGTTGCAGAGTCAGCAGCTGCGACCTGCACGGGACCATGAGATCACTTTTAGAAACAACATACTGTAGATCCACAAATATTCAAGTACACGGAAAAAATAACATGCACATTCCTGAAGTCTCTCTTTATGAGTGAGAATGTTTTTATGTGTGATTTTGGGCAAACTTCTCCTCTGTAAAGGACTTAGAAGTGCTTGAATTATGGGAGTTTGTGCTGATTTGATTTTGACTAATGTATTGCAAATTGAATAAGAAGTTGATTGACCTCTGACCAAAACCTCTCCCTAAAACGGTCATTGTCCAATCAGACATTGTCCTTTGCATAGAAAGTAATGGGGCGCTGTTTTCCTACTTTCAGAGCCGACAAAAAAAGGTTTAAGCAGTGAATGCTAACTTTTAAGCCAAGGTAGGACTCATGAATCAGCCGTCCTGTCGTTTTTCTGCCGCTGGAATATCTGCACGTTTACTTTCTCGGTGACACACAGGAAGCAGAGCCTTGATATTTCAGCCGTGGGTGGATTTGTTTTGTTGACAGAACACTTAGCAGCTAGCTAATCAGCTAAACCCATTTGAGACCTACACGTTTCTTCTTCTGAGATACTGAAGAGGCTCCAAGAGCCCCCACAGCTGCAGCACAGTGGAGGCGTCACAAGAGGAGCTACAGGAAACAAGGAAGGGACAAACAAGGAGGTATCCGGGCAAGATTCACAGCTAAGCCACACATGCCTCCTATTGTTCTGTAATGGACGTTCACTGGACGTTCCAGCAGTGAATTAAACAGATGAACTGCTAAGCTCTTCCCAGAAGATGGTGAAAGACTGAGCTGCGCCGGAGGAGGAGCTGACCAGTGCAGGACACCACGCTCTGTAACAAGGACAAACCCGTTTCAGGGGATCAGGACTCGTCCACATGACTGTGCTTTTGCATTTATGGAGCGCCAGGGTTTTTTTTTCTTCATTCATTGTTTTTGTTTTATTATTTCTTAGAACATCCAAGTGGACAAACAAACAAGACATAATGACAAACAAAACAGAACAAAAACAATATAAATAAAACAGCAGCGTAATACTGATAAAATATTACTAAAGCAGCACCAATTGTATATTGTTTTGGGGTATGTACGATGTTTGTTTTTGTTTTGTTTTGTATATACATATATACATACACATACATATACACACGCATACACATACATTATGTATATGCACATCTACATAGACAAATACATACATATAAACATATATACATATACATGTACACATACACGTCTACATATATGCTCACACATACACCCACACGTATGCTATACATGCCTATTTCAGTTTTTACACATTTACCATACCTGAAAATATGTATTTAATTTTAATTCAATTTAACAACAATAAATTCTCATGATAAATTCCTGAAGTATTTTAATCAATTTCATCTGATAACCCAATACAAATCACTTTTTCCCCATTCCTCTTTGAAGTAGAGGGCTAAAGGCGGCCAATTTTTTTTTTGGAAAGAATTTCAAAGGGTTTTTCTGATTCCACATGAGGCCAGTGCTTTAGCCTCAATAGTTGTAGCGTCACCTTCATTGCACATAAGATAGATAGATAGATAGATAGATAGATAGATAGATAGATAGATAGATAGATAGATAGATAGATAGATAGATAGATAGATAGATAGATAGATACTACATGGGAAATCTATTGAACCTGAAAAAAACTGCAGCGTTCCTGCACAGATTTCTGCTAATAATTGGCCAGTCGTGAATCTCGTCCCTCGTTCATGATTAGCCTGAGTTGTGTTAGTGCGGTCGATCATTCACAGCTGCAGGAGGAGGAGGAGGAGGAGGAGGAGGAGGAGGAGGAGAGGAGGAGGAGGAGGAGGAGGAGGAGGAGGAGGAGGAGGAAGAGGAGAGCTGCAGGTGAACGGAGCGTTTCTGATGTAACGCCTTGGCCTTTAGACCTCCCTCCTCCTTATCGCTGATAAGACGCTCAGGTATTTCTACAACGGGCTGTTTCACACTCTGTTTACGGCTCTGTGTGGGCGAGAGGGCGGCTTACGAGGCACAGATCAAATATTACAAACATCCACGTGCTTCACCTGCTGCTGATCACGCACTTACACAATATGTTCCTGTCAGAGTCGCCAAAACATTTACTCAAGTAACAGTAAAATGTTACTTGATACTGTGAGTCACTGTTAGGTTTCATTGTGACAAAAATGATGAGAAACAAAACTTTGTGTGTAAAATCCTGTAAGGGACAAATATGTGTCAGAAGGGCAGCCATGTGAGTGTCAGTCTGCCCCAGGGCTTTAGTCTGACTCAAACAAAAACATCCAGCAGGTGCAGCCTCTTCATTCACTTCTCTCTCTTGGCCGCGGGTAAATGTCCAGACTGAGATAAAATCGCTGGAGGAAATTCCGCCCTGGAAGCCAAAGTGCTCAGTTTTCAGCCTCCAACAAAGTGTGTCCTTTATCGGCGTCTGCGCCGGCGGAGACACAACAGCTCAGTCTACAGGAGCCTGGCGTAAAGTCTGGACTCCTCAGCTGCCCTGGGGCAAAGGGACTGAGGCCTGGCTGCTAAACTCTTCATGTTCTGAAGCGTCGATCAGGTCACCAGTGTCTCAAAAGCAGAAGACGTCTCTTAACTTAAAGGACATTAAAGAAAGGCCTGTTGGCCTGTCGTCGCCGCGGTAACCGAGTCTTTCTTGTCATCAGTTTACTTTAAGAAGATGGATTCCAGTGGCCATGATATGACGTATATGTGAAACAAATTTGGTTTGGCTGTGTCAAACTTGACTTTGATTTTGGGATGTTACCAAGGCAACGTGTTCAGAGATGGGGCGTGGCCGTCATTTACTTTTTTGATCGGGGTCATGTGGTGCACGACAAATGAAGTTTGTCTACTGCCTTTACTCTGCCCGATCCCGTCAGGCCTTGGAAGCTCAGCAGGAAGGGCCTGGTCGGGACTTAGATGGGAGACCGTTTGGAAACACCAGGAAGCCTGAGTGAATGTAGTGAGTGAGTGGTTGGTGGTGGTCTGAGGGGCCGATGGCGCAGACTGGTTGCCTCACTTCCATCAGTCTACCCTAGGGCAGCTGTGGCTACAATAGTAGCTTACCACTACTACCAAGTATGGAGTGAAAGAATATTGCAATGTAAAGCGTTTTCGAGTGTCCAGAAAAGCACTATATAAAACTGATGCATTATTATTATTATTACGACACACTTCATTTTCAATTGCCCCATATTATTTTGTGTTGCATTGCCATGACAACACCGTTATCAAAAAGTTTTTAACAACTTTTAAAGTCCCGCTCGCGTAGATGATCTGGAGCAAGCGGGTGTTGCTGCGTTCAACGCTCGAGGACTAGTTTGTTCAAACGTGAGGGCATGAAATTGATCCTGGAGCGTCGTACAGGGCCTGTGTTGGAAAGTGCTGACCCGTACATTGAGTCACAAAAAGGTCAATTACGCACAAATATCCACGTTTTTCCCCAATGAAACGTTGCATAAAGCATCTTTAAAGATGTGCGAGTGGCTCCAAAACCCTCGGTCTCTTTCATTGTACTGTGGTAAAATCTCTGCAGTAAAAAGTGTCTCAGTGAGAATCCTCGAGCTGAACATGTGATTATGAAGCAGGTCGTGGACATGATGAGGAAAAACCATCCAGTGAGAGTTTTTTACGATTGTTATAATCTCTTATATCACACCTATAGTCTTCTCATCAGTCGCTCTGTTTACTCTTTATTCAGCGTCTGCTTCCACTCTCTCCTCGAGTGCAGACGGACGTTTAGTTAAAGCCGAGGAAATTACAGGCTCTTCAACTTAATCACACAGACAAACATGTTGTTGTCCTTTTTGTGCGACATTACGGACAAACCTCGGTGTCTCTGCCTCCCAGAGCCGCCGGTTTGGTTACACAGTCGTCTGACGTTTGCTCAAACATATTATTGTGGTTTTGTCGGATTGCAGGAGCCTCGTCTCGGAAATAGCTTATTTTTTTAGCGTCTGGACTTTACCTCTGTTCACTCTTTAACTGAGCTTCAGATTCATCAGGGAGATTTTCCTCGTGGAGATTTTAAAAGACTGTAATTCTGGCTCCTGCTCACATTATTCAGTCTAACACGATGCAGAAACTACAGACGTTTTTAAGCTTATTGTGACTGATGAGACACATTAGTGGTGAAGGAACGGTTTCACTGAAATCTCTGACTCTGGTGAAAGAATGACAATGTAAATGCAGAGCTTCTGTAAATACAGTCCGACTCTGAGAGCAGCATTAGTGGGTTTCTGTCCGAGCTCCATCACCGTCTGCTCTGGAGGAAAGCTCTGGTTTGGTGCTAAAGTGGAGGATATTTAAAGAGAGAGAGCGGTCTATAGAGACTGTTCCAAAGTGCAGCAAGAAAAGAACAAAACAACAAAGAGACAAAACAGGACATGCTTTTAGAGTGACCTCCTACAACTGGAGACAAAGTGGGAGAAAGTAAAGCTTTAAATGACAGAATCTTGTCATGATTCGAGTCGCAGCAGGAGCTGAGACGACTCTCAGGTAGAGACACAGTTTTGTAAAGAAATGTTTTCCCTGAACGTTATTCTGAAGTGACTGGATTCACAAACCTCAAACATTCGCCTCACACTGAAGGTCCTTTTGTCTCCACTTTCAGACGCCTTTATGAGTTCATACTGAATGTGCTGAGGGAGAAGACAGTCGGGACAGTGTGGGAGGATTTGGGAAAGTGTGAAAAAAGGTGGAGAATAAATTGGGAAAAAATGTGGACAAATTAGGAAAAAATAAGGGGAATAATGCAGAAAACATTTGGAAAAAAACTGGGAATAACGTGAAAAAAAGATGTGGGGAAGAATGTAGAGGAATTAGGAAAACAATTGGGTAAAAAATGTGATAAAAAAAAAGAAAAAAATTGGGAAACATTTGAAAAAAGGTGGAGGAAAAATTGGGACAAATTAGGAAGAATTTAGGGAAAAATCTGAATAAAATGCAGAAAAGATTTGGAAAAAATTGGGAAAAAATCTGGACAAAAAAAAGTGGGAACAATGCAGTAAAAGGATGAAACAAAAGTGTTACAAATGCAGAAAAAATGTGGCTATAATGTGGAATATGAGCTGAGAGAGAAGTCGCTGGGACAGTTTTTTGTGTGGAAGGGTCCAGCCGATACCATAAAGTCCTGTTACCGTAGTTACCACTATAGGATTCTTAGCTCCACTTAAAGGATGGATATGACCAACTGCAGAACTTAAAGATGATTTAATCTTAATTACAGCCGCTGTTATGAATCAGTATCAGCGTATTTGAAAGCTTTCACACCTCTGTCAGCTTTCACACCTCTCAGCTTTATTCCCTCCAGAACAAAGTCTGGTGTGTGGATTGGAACCCTGAACTCTGGCCCTCGTTCGCTGATATTAGCCGTTATTTATCACACTCTGAACGGCAGAGAGCGACACGTTTATGGCCCGTCGGAGCTGGGAGCGTCTCTCTGTGGGTTTGGGACGGCCTTATCTGCTGAATGAGCTGAACACCTGCAGGGTCTGGGCACCGGCAGGGTCTGGGCACCTGCAGGGTCTGGGCACAGGCAGGGTCTGAGCACCTGCAGGGTCTGGACTCCTGCAGGCTCTGTACACCTGCAGGGTCTGAGCACCGGCTCCACTGTTCACAGCAAAGGCTTTGGTCCAACCGGTTCTTCACAATAAGGGTTTGAACTCTTGACTGATTCCACGTTTCTCCATAGATTTAAAACATCATATTCACGTCAGTATCTACAGCAGAGGTTTCACTGATATCTCCACGTTTACATTTCCCCAGATTCACCTGCAGCGTCTTTAGCACCTCACTGTCTGTAGAAAAGCCCAGAGATGTGGGTCAGTCCCGGGTCAGTCCTGGGTCAGTCCCGGGCCGCGGGGTCAGCTCCTCACTCAGGTGGAGAATGTCTGGATGGTTCTGTGTAGGTCCTGGAGCGAGGGATGCTGTGGGTGGGTGGGGGATTTATTGGTGAGTGTATTCATATACACATGTTTCTTTTGTTTTTATGAATATACTGTTAAAATGTATGTTTATTCTTAACAATAACAATGTATACACTCCCAAACTTAAAGAAAAAATCCTAATAAAATGTTTTTATGTCGACCTTAAACACGTCACCTGTTCATCTGTGTGACCTGCTCAGAGTCTGATAAATCGAGACGCTGCATCCAGCTCATCACAAAGACCGGGACTGACTTGGACGATCGTCTGTAGAGGTTTGACTGGAAATAAACCGGGGGGTCAGATATGTCTCTGTCCGTGTCCAGGCTGACCCGTGTGTCTCCGTCTCCGTAAACACGCTCCAGTGTTTACCCCGGGCCCAGATGTGAGGGCACTTCCTGCAGCTGTTTATCGACCTGTCGCCGAACACGAGGACTCACGGACCAACGCAAACACTCAAACCAAACAGAGAGCGCAGGAAATCCCCCGGGTCCATCCCGCAGCATGACGAATCGTCCAGGGTCCCGCTCTAAACCCTGAGTATTTAAACAGGTTCTGAAACGATGGAGCGCAGCCAAATCCCCGCGTCCCTAAAAGGCTCGGGCAGAAACAGACTGAGGAGACACTTATCTGTGAACAACATTCAGTCTGAAGAGCAGGAGCCGCTGCAAAGGTCAGGCTCACCCTCATCCCGCTGTAGGTCACTTTATAAAGGTCACTTTATAAAGATCCTTCAGAGTCAGAACAAGGCCTGCACTCACTTTCATCTCAATAAAATAATGTTCAAATGCTCATAATTGACGTACTTACCTCCTTGTGTTTGAGAAACTGCAAAAAACCTGTTACACTTAAAGGAAACAACAATACATTTTTCAGGTAAATTAAGATTTCTTTCTGATTTTGGGTGCAGTGAGGTCTTGTTTCTTAATCGAAGCTCGATACAAACTTGATTCATGGACAGATTTTCTTTTAAATGAGTGAATCAAATCAAGGACACATTAATTCTAGATTAGTTTTCATGTTGTCCAGAGGGATACGAAGCGTTCCCAGCCCACAGAGACATGTCCTCCTCCTCCTCAGTGTCTGAAACTCCCTGTCAGGGAAACGACCAGAGGCCACTCCTCTCCATGTGGAGGAGCAGCAGCTCTACTCCGAGCCCTGTGTCTAAAGGTGTGTACAGACCAAACGCTGACACACCTCCAACTTCCATGTTAACCTTATGTAGACGCTTCGACGTGCTTCCAAATGTAAGCAAAGCCGTCCGCGCGTATGAAGCGTAGCAAATGTGAGCAGAGGAGGATAAACGCGCGTCAAAGCCAGTGAGAACAGCGCGGTACACGAGCAGGGATGCCACACCCACTGCTTCATGCACTCAAGTAATCACAATCTACACGTGCGTTCATTTACGCCTTGTTAACCAATCAGGGACTGTAGGAAGGACTGTATGCTGGTTTGTATGCTGGGTCACAATCAATACAGGGGTCGGGTTAAGACTTTAATTTATATATGTTCAGGTGAGTAGAGAGAGGTGAATGTCCACAGCCAGATGATTAGAACGATGCCTTTAATTTGGACTTCAATCTTGCATGCGTTTGTTTGTGTGTGTGTGTGTGGTTTCCTACAAGACACACAGAAAGGGATACAAATATATTACAAGTGGGTTCACTATACAGACAAGAATTACCTGAATAATCATTGAAGGCACAAGCCTGCCACATGGCCGATAGGGGCTTATATGCCTGCATACAGTTTAATTTACCTGTTAAACTAAGAACTAAATAATGCACCCAACTTTAATATCCAGGATGTAATTAGGAAAATGATATAAACTGAAGGATAGCAGTACTAAGTGTGCTCTACGTTTAGAATATATTTAACGAGCCTTAATTGAAACCACGAGGCGCTTAGTAGGTTTAACATGCAAAGAGAAAGTACACTGGACACAACTAAAACTGCACAAAACACGGAGAAACTATGACTTAAAGCAGAAAACATTACTACAATATGATGCACACAAGGTTACTCACGTTTATGGACGCACACAGCAATTGTTCACACAAAAACAAAGTCCGTGGCAGAGCCGATGCAATAGCTACATCTGAGCCATGCTGCTGCCTTTTGATGACACGCTAGCGCACCCCTAGTGGTGCAACCCAATATTACGTGCAGAAAACTAACCTAAGCAGAACAACAATTAAACCTTTTTAGAGGCAGTCTTTAATACAGCCGCCCCCAAATTTGCATTGTAAATTTGACTACTAGGTGTCTGTATGATCCTGAGGCAAAGCTGGCAGCCTGATGAGCCGGACCACCGGGCGAGTGTAGGTCCGGTCCTTGACTTGTACGACCGCTGTCCTCACTCTGCCGTCTGCTCCGGGTATCACCGTTTTCACTGTCCCTACCTGCCACATGGCTCTGGGCGTTTGCTGATCCACGATGAGCACAACGCTTCCCACGGTGATGTCTTCTTTCTCCGTTTGCCATTTCTGCCGGGCTTGTAGAGTGGGCAGAAAGTGCTGAATGAAGTGTTTCCAGAAGTGGTCGGCTAAAACCTGTGAGTGCCGCCACCTTTTACGACTCAGCAACTCTGACTCCGGGTAAACCACCTGAGGAAGGGAAGAGTCCGGCCGCCCCATCAACAGGCAGTTGGGCGTGACTGGGTCAGGGTCAGCGAGGTCAGACGAAACATAACCCAAGGGTCGAGAGTTGAGAATGCCCTCTACTTCAATGAGGACTGTCATCAGGACTTCCTCTGGTACAGTTTGAGCTCCCAGAGTGGTGCGGAGTGCAGTCTTCACAGATCTCACTTCACGTTCCCACGAGCCTCCAAAATGAGGAGCGTTGGGAGGATTAAAACTAAAGCGGATCTGCTGGGCTGCGAGCTGTTCTTTTACTGCAGGTTCCAAAGCAAGGAAAGCATCATGAAGCTCCTTACTTCCTCCTTTGAAATTGGTGCCCTGATCTGAGAGGAGTTCATAGGGCTTGCCTCTGCGCGAGATGAAGCGCCTGAGGGACATCAGAAACGAGTCGCTGTCCATGTTGGGCAGTAGATCCAAGTGGATAGCTCGAGTAGTAAGGCACTTGTACAGAATGCCCCATCTCTTCTCAGTGCGGCGCCCCACTTTAACAAGCATGGGGCCGAAGCAGTCCACACCTGTAGAGTAGAAGGCAGGTCGGTAAAGTCTCAGCCTGGAGAGGGGTAGGTCCGCCATTCTCGGGACTTGGGGCATGCCTCTCCATTTCTGGCAGTCCACACAGTTGCGTTGGTGATTCTTAACTGCTTCTCGGCCTCTGAGTATCCAGAACTTCCTGCGCAGCTCTGCAAACACGCGTTCAGCTCCAGGGTGGTGCAGCTGGCTGTCGTAATGCTGAATCAGCAGCTTGGAGACTAGATGGGAGGAGGACAGGAGAATGGGATGCAGCACGTCCTGGCTCAGAGCGTCACATCTTCTAAGTCTTCCCCCAACTCGGATCAGCCTTGAGGACCTGTCGTACTCAGGAGACAAAGTTAGTAATCTACTACTAGAAGAAAGTGGCTTACCGGCTTTGAGAAGAGCCACTTCATCAGAGAAGCTGTCAGTTTGTGCTTGTCTTAGGAGAGCCAGCTCTGCCTCTTGGTAGTCGTCAGCAGTAGGAGATGTACCATCGGCCGCCCCGTGCAACTTCTGAGTGGTAGCTTCCAGAAGTTCATGAAAGGTCGTAAACTGCTGGGCATCAGGTACAGCTGGATCTCGGGAGCTGGTTGTTAAGCCACAGAACGCAGTGTTTCTTAGCTCTTCCACTTCTTCTGCAACTGGACTAGTGGGACTCTCTGGCCATTGAGCTGGTGGCTGTAGGAGAAAGGAGGGTCCGTGGCTCCATCTGCTCTCACCAGCAAGCTGAGCTAGTGTTTCCCTCTTGTGATATCGTCGGCAGGATTTGAGGTGGAGTCAACGTAGCGCCAGGCCTTAACATCCGTAAGCTCCTGAATCTCCGCAACTCTTGTGCCCACAAACACTTTGTATCTGCAGGAGTCCGACTGGAGCCAGTTAAGGACTGTGGTAGAGTCAGTCCAATAAACCACTGTTTGGATCTTAACTGTGAGCTCTTTGTGAGGACTGAAGCTAGCTGTGCCCCTGTTAGGGCTCCACAGAGCTCAAGACGGGGTATGGAGAGTTGTTTCTTTGGTGCGACTCTGGACCTTGCAGCTAGGAATGCCACTTGAACTCGTCCTTCCCCATTGTCTGTGCACAGGTATGCCACGGAGCCATACGCACGTTCAGATGCGTCAGTGAAGACATGTATGGTCCGGCTACTGTTACTACAGTCCATGTGACGGTCAGTGTAGCATCTGGGTAACGTAACTTGTGGCAACAGTGGAAGCTCCTCTTCCCACAGCCTCCAAGCCTGGACAAGCTCTTCAGGGAGATTAGGGTCGTCCCATCCTCTCTTCTTGTCCCACAGACGCTGCACAATGATCTTCGCTCTGGTTGTGTAAGGAACAATGTATCCCAGAGGATCGTACTGTTGGGCAAGAAGGCGGTAAATGTTACGCATAGTTAGTTCAGGGGACTCATTTGTGTGCTGCTTGTACCGCAGGGTGTCTGACTTGCACTGCCACAGGAGACCAAGAGTGCGTTCTTGGGGGTCTTCTGTCTGCTTTGTGAACCAGAGTGTGCTGTTCTCTGACCTGGATTCCTTTGGCAGATGCTGGATGACTGCAGGAACATTGCTGGCCCATTCCCTAAGCTCAAAGCCACCTTCCATCAGTAGAGTGTGCAGTCGATCCACCAGCCGTTTGGCCTGTGCTTCTGACTGAAGGCTCTGCAAACAGTTATCGACGTAGAAGCAGCGCTCTACTGACATGCGAGCATCCTCTTCTGGTTCAGTGTGTCTCTGAACATGAGTCTGCAGGGCGAAGGTGGCACAACATGGGCTGCATGTTGTACCAAAAGGGAGAACTTGCCACTCAAAGATTGTCGGATCCTGGTCCACTTTGACATCTCGCCACAGGAAACGAAGGAATGGTTTGTCCTCCTCAAGCAGGCGCACCTGGTGAAACATTCCTTTCACATCACTGCTGATGGCCACTGGTGTTCTCTGAACCTGAGCAGGACTCCCAGGAGGCTGGCTCCGAGTGTAGGTCCAGGAAGGAGGTTGTCATTCAGGCTCTGTCCATCAAGCGTGAAGGAGCAGTTGAAAACTATCCGGAATTTCTGATTGTGCTGCACAATGTGGTGGGGGATAAACCACGAATAGTTGCTCTCTTCAGCCTTGGCAGGGGTGATAGCTTTGATGTAGCCAGCGTCAATGAGCTTGTGAATCTCCTTAGAGTAAATGGCAGCTTTCTCCGGGTCTCTCACAAGCCGTCTCTCTGTGCCACGCAACTGAGGCATAACTGCTACCTTGGATGCTTGGAGTGGGGGGAGATTCTGCTTCCAAAGTAATGGAGTGGCATACCTGTTCACATCGGCCACCAGGACTCGTATGGTCTTCTCCTCCAGCATACGGACTGCCTCTGCATCTTGCCTCGACCTAGTGATTAACCTCTCACTTCTGTATGGCAAGATATCCAGCTGCCAAAGTTTCTCGACGTTAGTGAGGAGCTCAGATTCGGGAGGGCTGCACTTGGTGAAGAGGCATTGCTGTGGGGACAGTTGGTGGTATAAAAGACTTGTGGGGCCTTGCAAAGTCCATCCAAGTCTGGTGTGTACTGCTGCGGGTCCACCGGGGGGGCCGAGACGTACTGGTTCCACTGGTGTTATCAAATGCGGATAATCTGACCCAATCAGCAGTAGTGGCTGGGCATCCTTGATAGTCGACAATGGAATGTCTCTCAGGTGGCGGTACTTCTCCTGCAGAGCTTGGACTGCATAGGTGTGGCAAGCGAGGTTTAATTCTCTGGCCGTAAAGGCTTTGTCGATCTTGAAAACCTTCCCTGGTTCTGAAGCAGGGCTACAGAGAAGGACACAGTGCCTCCGTGGATGGTGCAGACTTCCTGCCGGACTGTGCGGAGTGTGAGGTCCTCAGGTTTCCCATGAAGGCCAAGCTGACAGCAGCATCATTCAGTAGTATTGTGCGCTCCGACCCGTCATCCAATATTGCGTAGGTCTCAAGTACCTTGTTGCCACTATGGAGGACAACTCGACTCAACTTGAGTAAAACTTGGCGGCTACTGGCTGGACGATCAAGGTACAGGGTCTCTGACACTGAGTTCACAAGACAGGTGCTTGCTTCTGGTACTTTGGTGTTAACAGTTGCTGTGGCGCTTTGGCTGGTGTTCACCTCATGGAGGACGTCCAGGTGCTTCCTCTCACACTGTTTGCACTTAGCTTTAAGATTGCATTTAGCTGCCTGGTGCTCACGTCCACATCTCCAGCATCTGTTATGTGTTTTAATCCACTGTGTCTTCTGATCCGCTGACATGAGTTTGAAGTTGCTGCACTGATTCATATAGTGTTGCACTGAATCGCAGAACGGACAGTATTTCTTGGGCTTTTCATTTGTTCCCTCTTTGGCAGGAACTGGCGCACTAGCTGTTTTCTCCTTTGACTCTACAGACTCACTGCCTAGGAGAATGGTGGTGGACTTCTGTGACTTGTAGTCGGGACGTCGACTCTTAGGTGCACTTGTCTCTCTCTGGGAGGGTAACTGCTGTGCTGGTCACCGCTGACTTGAACTCTCACCTCATATTCAAGCCAATCAGCCAGGTCAAGAAGTGTGGGAATAGGATGTTGATGGGATTCACATACCGGTGGAAGTTGGCTCTTAGGTCGTGTGGCAACTTAGCTAAGAGGCGAGAGACATGTGAGCCGCATCTCAGCTCCGAGTAACCTTCCATTCCTAGCTGGTGTAACATCCCAACTAGTGCACGAACTTGAAGAGCAAATGACTTGAATGCTCTAATGTCTCCAGTCCTTATGTTGGGCCATCCATCAGATTGGAAATCCTCTTCAGAGCTAGCTGCTGAGGTTGGCCATACATCTCGTTGAGTGCCCTCATGGTATCCGTGAATGGGTACGGACTGTGGCTGTAGGAGTCGGCGATAAGTAGTGCCTCCTCACATTTGAGATGATCTGTGAGTATTTGAAACTTAAAGTGCTCCGAAGCATCATATGGGAGTAAGTTGTCCAGGGCCAGTTTCAGTCTGCAAACTCGCGTGGATCCTCTGACTTAAAGTCTGGGATAGTCGGCTTGGGTCCGCGATAGGACCCTGAGCGCGTGGTGATCGAGGTGGCGGATCAGGTGAGTATCTGCCGTCTCTTGATCTTCTTTCACGTCCATATCCAGAGCTGTAATAGTCATCTGGTCGGTCTCGATAACCTGGTGAGTAACCCCTCTCATACCCATAGTAGCGGCTGTCATGACGAGCTCTGGGACTACTGGGCCGGTAGGATGGAGCAGGATAACTGTACTCACGACTGTATTGTGGGTAACTTGGGCGAGGTGAAGAAGTGCGGTACTTGTCGTCACGGCGATAGGCGCGGTCATCATAGCGATCGAAGTCCTCCTCTTTGTACCGTGGCTTGACATCAGCCCAATCAGTTTTACGGCGAGGGGGGCTATCACCGGACTTGTAGCTTTCTCTAATGGGTAATGGGGAGCCTCTGTCACCATGGTGATGTGACTGCTCTGGCGTGGGTGAACGTGCTGGAATCACTTTGTCATCATCTTGTTCGTCTTCTTCATCCTTTAATGCCGACTCCTGCAAGCGTCTTCTGAGGTTCTCCACTACGTCATTCCCGATGCCTGGTCGAGTAGGAGAAACTTCTTTGATCACCGGTAGGGCACTTAGAGTAGGCGGACGTGGGTCCCAGAAACCACTTGCTGCCGTCTGCTTACTGGTTGGTGCTGGTGTAGATGTTTCCCTCTGGCGCTCAGGCAGTGACAGGGGGTGTGAGGATGCTGCAGGAGCACTTGGATCATGTCTACAAGGCGTTGGACATCTCTAGACAGCTTATGATTTTCCTCTCTCATGTTATGAATGGACCTGATAATCTCTGGAGAAGATAGACGCCTGATCTGGTCATCATAGGGTACGTGGTGCCTCTCAGGGTAACTGACCTCGTAGTCCCGTAGATATGATGGCGGCTTCCTGCTCCTCTGTGGGCGGTCCACCTCTCTGGATTCTCGCTCATATGACCTGAACATATTGACTGCAATGGTTGCGTATATCCGGCGAAGGAGGACCAAAATGTAGGAAGGACTGTATGCTGGTTTGTATGCTGGGTCACAATCAATACAGGGGTCGGGTTAAGACTTTAATTTATATATGTTCAGGTGAGTAGAGAGAGGTGAATGTCCACAGCCAGATGATTAGAACGATGCCTTTAATTTGGACTTCAATCTTGCATGCGTTTGTTTGTGTGTGTGTGTGTGGTTTCCTACAAGACACACAGAAAGGGATACAAATATATTACAAGTGGGTTCACTATACAGACAAGAATTACCTGAATAATCATTGAAGGCACAAGCCTGCCACATGGCCGATAGGGGCTTATATGCCTGCATACAGTTTAATTTACCTGTTAAACTAAGAACTAAATAATGCACCCAACTTTAATATCCAGGATGTAATTAGGAAAATGATATAAACTGAAGGATAGCAGTACTAAGTGTGCTCTACGTTTAGAATATATTTAACGAGCCTTAATTGAAACCACGAGGCGCTTAGTAGGTTTAACATGCAAAGAGAAAGTACACTGGACACAACTAAAACTGCACAAAACACGGAGAAACTATGACTTAAAGCAGAAAACATTACTACAATATGATGCACACAAGGTTACTCACGTTTATGGACGCACACAGCAATTGTTCACACAAAACAAAGTCCGTGGCAGAGCCGATGCAATAGCTACATCTGAGCCATGCTGCTGCTTTTGATGACACGCTAGCGCACCCCTAGTGGTGCAACCCAATATTACGTGCAGAAAACTAACCTAAGCAGAACAACAATTAAACCTTTTTAGAGGCAGTCTTTAATACAGGGACTGAGCTCAAATAGTGAGGTCACCTGTTACCTGCAGCATGGAGGAGAAGTTGATCATGGCGGTTTGCGCTCGGCCTGAGTTGTATGACACGCCTCCTAATTATGACGCTTGCAAAACTTCCCGCGCAGAAAACAGACGTTTCTCACGAGTGTCAAGCGGCCATGTTTGGCGTCCAACTAGAGGCGGACGGGGCGTGGACGCACGTTTGGTCTGAACGCACCTTTAGGCAAGGCCCAGACACCATGAGGCAGTTCAGAAAAAGGCAATAAGAATAATCCATTTAGCTGGATACCGTGATCACACTAATCCATTATTCTTTAAATCAAAAACAATGAAATGTGAGGACCTTACTGAATTTAAGATGCTCAAATCATATTCAAAACCTCACAAAAGTCACTTCCTGAAAGTTTACAAAATATGTTCTGCAAACGAGAAGTCAAATACAACCTGAGAGATAAGATGAGCTTCGATAAACAAAACTCCAGAACAACCATGAAAAGCTTCTGTCCCACCAGACGTGGTGTAGAAATATGGAATAATCTAGATCAAAACATCAAACTCTGCAATAACCTGGTACATTTTTAAAAGTTTACAAAGAGTTTATATTTCTTAGATATGAGTTGTAGCACATTCTTTTGTTGTTGTTTCTTTCTTTTATTTCTTTGTTGTTACTTTGCTCTATATTCCTTTGTTTATGATTTGCTATCCTGCAAATGTTAAATGTAATGTTATTGTTTTATTTTGGGGTGGGCGCTTATAAGCCTTTGGCTTCGGCCCACTCCCTTTGAGCAGGTTAACTGCTCAAACAAACAAATAACTAAACTAAACTAAACTAAACTAAACTAAACTAAACTAATATACAATATGATTTAAAGCTTAGGTCCTTATCCAATCTATTCTTCTTTGCAGAAACAGACTTTTCTGAGGCTTTTCATGATGAGAAATGAGATACTTTGAATCATCAAAACTAAAGTTTCCACATGCACTTATCACATCTTAGAAACACCTTTGAATTATATTGAGGGATTAATTAGAATACGTTTTTAGCGTACCCCCTAGGAGAGACCAACAGGCCCGGTTTGAACCGTGAGGCCGTCCTTCCGTGGACCCACCACCTGCAGAAGGAGCCATGGGGGCCGGTGCTATGTGACCTGGGCAGCTCCAACTGCCCCCACGACCCGGCAACGGACAAGTGGAAGAAAATGGATGGATGGATGGACGTTTTTGGCGTCTGACGGAGCTGAAATAATAAAGCTCAAACCTTTCTGTGACGGAATATACGACTCATGAATAAGAAAAGGTTAAGAAAAGAGTCTTAAAGACGCATAACCAAACCAGGAGCAGGGTTGCCACAGTTACAGATGTCTGATTACTTCTTGAAAAAGTAACTTGGTTATTTGTCTGTGACCTCGGGCTGAAACGTGACTTGTTGAATTGAATCTGTCTGATTTGAAGTGGGATTTATGCTCACTCTATTGGCATTAGCATTTTAATCTTAGATCAGCTCAAATCGACTTCAATTCAACATGAACATTATAAATCATTTATCTCATTTAAGACGGTCATTTTCCCAGTGCCCACGTGAGGAGACTTTTCCAAATGTTCTCTCTGCTGAAGTAGATTCATCACAAATGTTCTGGTATTTGTAGTAAAGGTTCTGTAATCCCAGAGTTTGCCCTGCCAGGCGTCTGTTTGCTCTGCTGATAGACGAGCGGATTGAGCCTTATCTGCGTCGTTAGCGGCTCATGACGAGTCTGTCAGAACAAACTAATCAGTGTCTGCAAATACAGGATTTAAACTTCACTTAATCCTGAATGGACTTAAGACAGATCAAACTCTTATTTAACAGAAAACACAAATAAAGCTGCATAAACTGAATCATTATTACTGCAGTATCAGCTGAAATACTCTGTCACATTGTCTTGAAATCTGTGAATTTGCCTCTGATTCAAATAAAGGACAGACTTATATCAGGATTATTTGTTGCAGTAAATGATCTTAATTCACATTTTAAGCCCTTCATCTTTAATGAGTGAATGTGGAGGTGTCGACATTGAGCTGTTCTCGGATATTTCTGAATGTTTTATAGATGACGTCACAGGAAACAGCCCATAGTTTAAAATGGAGTTTGTGCAGCTACAGCTTGTGGTAACTATGGTAACGGTCAAAGCGCTGTATTTCGGACTTGGTTTATGGTTAATGTCTCTGTAACGGCTGGACCCGTCCACATGAAACAAAAACTGTCCCAACTTTCTTTTTTCTAATTTTAACACAGTTTTTCCTTATTTTTTATCTACATTTATTCCTCATTTTTTTTAAATGTTTTCCAAAATCTAACATTTTTTCCTCCCATTTTTAGATGAATTTTTCCTACTTTTCCACTTTTTTCCTCAAGGTTTTCCTGATTTTTAACACACTTATTCTAACTTTTTAGAATAAGTTCAGCATCAGATGAAGGTTTGTAAATCCAGTCACTTCCAAATAATGATCAGGAAAACTTTAACTGTTTTAATACATTTCCACTAAAGCTTTTGGCAACACTGTGACTTTTATACACTGTGACTTTTATATACTGTGACTTTTATATACTGTGACTTGGTCCATCATTTGTCATGTGGGTGTTTTCTGTCTGACTTATATGCCCGTTTTGTGCCACATCTCCTGTGTGTAATGTATATTGTTTTTTGTTTTTTCTTGTGGTCAGCACATGTGACTGATCACATGATGCTCCAAGTAGGTATTTATAAAACCTGTGTTTCTATTATTCTCATTGCTCTGAAGACGACCAGCCTGTGGTGGAAACGCGTTGGCGAGTCCCTCTAAATAAAGGACTTTTATCTTTATCAGAGCGCCTCGGATTTTTTACCACACGCACCCCAACATTTGAGGCAAGTTTTTTACTCAATGATCAGGAAAACGTTTGGACGTTTCTTTCCAAATGTTTGATTATGATTAACACAGGACGGTCTGTTCATCTCAAATAAAGCTCCCATTATAAAGGCAACAGCAGAATTAAACCAGTCAACCACAGGGAGAGAGAGTCTGAGCAGCAGTTAGGGGGAGGAAGAGAGAGAGAGAGAGGGAGAGAGAGAGGGACAGGGAGAGAGAGAGAGAGAGAGGGGGAGAGAGGGAGAGGAGGGAGAGAGGGAGAGGGAGAGAGAGAGGGAGAGAGAGGGAGGGAGAGAGGGAGGGAGATCTGTTAGTCACTGTTTGCTTTAGTTAATGAGCGGAGGTGCCACAGCCCACGCTTCGTACATGTGTCAGAGACAGACAGAGGATCCTCCTGTGTCACTTTAAACACTTCCATCTGAAATAGATTACTCATCTAAATTTCTCATGTTTTTCAAATAAAATACGGCATTGTCAAACCTTTCAGAAATGTAAATAATGGACAGAGCCAGGTTTAAAGATGTTATTATCTTGTTTAGTTTTTAATTAAGTTGATTATAGGTGAGAATAATCTCCCTGTTTTTTGGGTTTAAAGCTCAATAAATCAGGAAAGGAATTAGATCCTGAAAAGTCCTTTAGTGTAAAAACCTTCCAAACGTAGCTGAGTCTGAGCCTGTGAAGAACCCCCACTTTAACCGAGCTTTACCCAAATCTAAAAGATTCTCGACTGAAGCTTACAGCCTATAGGCCAGAGTAACCCCTCATTTGAAAGCTAAGGGTTAGGGTTAGCTAATTTAACTGAGCTAATTTGTTACTTGTTGCCACGTTGTCGTCACTTTTTTGTCACACTTGTTCTGTTTTTGTAACTTATTTCGTCTTTTTGTTGCGCTTTCATCCTTTCGTCTTATTTGATGCTTTTTCAGGAAGCTTTGATTTTGGGTAAGAGCAAAGTGGAGAAAATGCGCTTGGTTCAGGTGGAGGTTAAAGCAGAACTAAGTAACGTGTTTACCTCCTTTCCGTCCTTCTTAGTTTTTTAGTTTTAGTTTATATTTATTTGTCAGGGACATGTACAGAGCATTAATCAGCAAATGAAAAGATGCTTTGTACCAGACTTTAGCTCCATCTGCAGTCCCCGAGACATACAATTACAAAACACTACAAAAAGCATAAAACAATACAGTTCACAATATTTACAGTATTTACATTTTATAAAAAATATCAAAGGGAAAACTTGTTCCTCTATAGTCTATACCCACCACTACCCTTCTATGTAATAGTTTCTTAATGCTGACATGTTTGAGTTCCCAGAAAATGTTGTTTCACACTCAGGCAAAATCATTTTAAGTCTTTGCATAGTTTTAGTGCAGTTGGAAGTTTGTTCCATTCTGAGATAGTTTAAAAGAAAATGCCGATTGTCCTAATGCTGTTTTTGGTTTTGGTACATTGGTCATTGACTGTTGACCTTGTTGTTCCGATGTTAACTGGACAAACCTTTTTAGTGGTGGAGGCGCCACATTATTAACAATCTTGAATAGTAGCTTTAGATTGGCTGACTTAGCTATATATTCAAAATTGAGCATTTTATATTTCACAAGTTACAAGTAGCACACAACGATGCCTTTAGGATTCTTTTGCAAGTCCCTCGCTGGACCAGTGTCAGTCTGCTGTTAGTACAGAATAATGTGACCACACTAAATGCTGGAATAAGAAATGTTGTTTATACATTTATGATGAGACTCATGGACTCGCAAAATGAAATTATAATTGTTTTTATACGGCCTGACCAGAGCAGTATCAGGTACAGCTCGGTGCTTTGGAGGCATTGGAGAAATTGCTTATATGGACTAAAGTAATTCCCTGTTTTCTTTGTCTGTCTGTCTCTCTTACATGTTTCTTGTGGACCTTTTTGAGTCTGAAATAAATAAAGAATATATATTTGGTTAATATTTGACAGTGATGATCCTGTCGTGATCTCCTATCTAGAATCCTAAGTGCTGCTTATAAAGAGATTCTAAAGGTTTTATTGTGGATTTGTTGGCTTGTGACCAGCATGATACACCATAGAGTAAGTGAGGTCATATCATTGAAGTAGGTTTAGCTCCTTGTATTGTCAATGATTTTCTTATAGATTTAAATGTAAACAGATTATATTTTATTGTATGAAATACCTTTTTGATGTGTTTCTAAAAGCTTAGTCTCAAATCTAAAATGATGCCAAGGAATCTGAACTCACTGACATTTTCAATTTTTTCTCCTTTTACTGTAATTAATGGATACGTTTTTTGTTTGGTTTTGTTGAGAAAAACATTGTCGCAGTTTTACTCACATTCAGTGTTAGACAGGAATCATTCAGCCATATAGGAATGTTGTCCATTACCTTTGATAGTTTGTTTGCCACTTGTTCATGGTCCTTCCCATCCGTGTAGATAACAGTGTCGTCAGCATACTGTGCATCTGGACATCAACAGCATCACACACGGATGGAAGGCATTTATATATAAACTAAACAATAATGGCCCCAAGATAGATCCCTGTGGCACTCCCATAGTGCACTCTCTCAGTTGGGACACGGCTTCACTTACACGGACACAGCTCTGGGGGTAATACAAGTGTTAATGGGATGATTGGGGGGTCTTTCATCGCCCCCTGGTGTCTCTGGTCAGAAAACCACAATTGCAACTTCCCTATCTCCGGGTCGGAGTCACCAATACACACTAATGGAACCACGAAGAAGCAGCTAACAGGCTAACTGCGGGCTAGCGCCACTTAAACAGTATTTACAGCCAAGTTTGAGTGAAAAAATGATCTCCATTGTGTAATTGGATGAACAATATCCCTCTGTCCCTTTGTCTTTTCTGTCAGCGTAGTATTTACTCTCACGGACAATTAATGAGTAAAAAAACACAACATGCTACGACACCTGCAGTGGCGCTTATGGCCTCTAGGGCACGAGTTACTTAGTACTGCTTTAAGAGTGGAATGAAAACCTAATTTGGAGAAAACTGATTTTTCAAACTTTTCCAACAAACTGTTGCAAAATGCTGGAGTCACTTCCTGGATAAATCTCTGGCTCAAAGCGACAAAACGTCAGAGAATAAACATCGTAAAGAGACAGTTTGGTCTGTTCTTTACTCTGACAGAGTTAAAACTATAACGTTGAGATGTTTTAATCATTATAATGTTTTCTCAGTGGCTCTGACTCTTTGATTTGTATATTTACTGTGCTGTGTTTCCATAATGATTCAGAAGTTAGTTTATGTTTATAGATATGTATAAACTCTTAATGGAAACTGCAGCTACATCCACAAACAGAGCACATGTTTCCCTCTCGTTCTGCAGCTACTATGTGCCGCGGGAGGGTCAGAGTAATGTGTGGTATCTCAGCGCTGCAGATGTGGACGTGGCTCCGGTTTCGGGGACAGATGCTGTGATCCCATTAACGCAGGAATGTGCAGTAACTTTAGCCCCAGTTTGTCCGAGCGGGACCCGGCGACAGAAGGCGACAGTTGGTGCCAGATCTGCCCCAAATCGGACGCACGTTTGCCTCAAATTAACACAACAACATCCACTCTTTAACAATATCCACTCTTTAACAATATCCACTCTTTAACATCATCCACTCTTTAACATCATCCACTCTTTAAAGGAATAGGCCACCGTTTTACATACTGAGATATGTTCTTACCTGAGCTTAGACGAGTTCATCTGTACCTGTCTGGTCTCCACGTGTGCCTTCAGTCACGTAAACACAGCACAGACGGCGTTAGCATTTAGCCTCTCTCTTCTCCTCTATAGCTCCAAACGAGGTGAAGATAGAAGCTACCAAACTCTTCCACGTTTTCCCGATTTAAATATGGTTACGTGAAGTGTTACACTATAAAGTATAATTACACAAAATTAAACAATGTGGATTTTCTAAGCGGATAAAAAGGGGAACTATATTGTAAGGCGTAATAATACCAGGAATAGGCTAAATGCTAACGGCGTCTGTGCTGTGTTTACGTGACTGAAGGCACACGCGTGAAGACCAGACAGGTACAGATGAACTTGTCTAAGCTCAGGTAAGAACATATCTCAGTATGTAAAACGGTGGCCTGTTCCTTTAACATCATCCACTCTTTAACATCATCCACTCTTTAGTTGCTCTATAAGACTCCACACTTTACATGTGGAAGCTTTTTCACAGAAGGATTTATACAGATCTGATTCCTGACGGATTTATTGAGCTTTGAACCCAAAAAAATGAGGAGAAATGTAATTTACAAATATAATTTCACATAATGTAGCAACATGAAACCGTAAACTTGAACATGTTTTTTTTTTTACATTATTTAGATTTGGTCGTAGAAAATATCAGTAATTTTTATATGAAACCCTCATATTTATATCAGTGGCAAATGTTTCAAACTGATTATTCTGCATTTCTTTTTCTCACCTGCAGCATCTCACCTTAAGAACTCATTCAAATGCAAACATCTCGAGTAAATTATAAGACATAATGTATGGACGTTTGACCATTTTCCATAAGTCCAGCACATCTTTTGGAAGATTCATTTTGTGAGAGAAAAGTCAGATTTCTGTTGGAGAACTCTCCTGAGGCTCCAGTGTAATCTTCAGTCCATCCATTTTCTTGCGTTTGATCCGGGGCCGGGTCGCAGAGCCTCCTCCCAATGGGACCTGGAACACCTCCTGAGGGACGTGACCAGGAGGCATTGAGCCACCTCAGCTGCTCCTTTCGATGTGAAGGAGCAGCGACTCTACTCCGAGCTCCTCACCCGAGTGTGCCGGCAACACTGCAATGGAACCTCATTCAGCCGCTTGTATCCGTGATCTCGTCTTTCGGTCATTACAGATCTCATGACCAAAGGTGAGGGTGGGAAGTAGATGGACTCAGCTCCCTCTTCACCACAACAGTCCGATACATCGACCGCATCACTGCTGACGTCGCATTGATCCGTCTATCGATCTCACGCTCCATCCGTCCCTCACTGAGAACAAGACCCCGGGACACTTGAACTCCTCCAGTGCAATCATGCTTATTTAAAGTGCAATTTTTGCTAAAACACAGTTAACACGATTATATTTCAGATTTTGCTAAAGATTATTCGCAGTTTTCTTTAGTTTGACCATTTTTGTGATGTTTATGTTTTCACTTCCTTATTGGACACCGACAGGAAGTGACATCGAAGAAGGTAAACAATTTTAAACTGTTGCCGTGCAACCATGTTAAGTCAATGGGAAATGAATGAGTCAAACTGCTATGGAATGTTTCCTTCTTTTATGTCACTTCCTGTCAGCAGCTTAAACATTCAAATAAAATAACTTTTCTTCATTAAAATTGCTGCTTCACTGAAAATAAGTCATATTTTCAAGAGCATTAAAATCTGTCATATGCACTTTAAGACACTTTTCAACATCTTACTATTGATGGAAGTTGAAACATATACCAAACTCCTGGAGAGGAGAGTCTAATCATGTCCAGAGCCATTTATTACAACAGCAACAACCAGAAGTTCACAAATTCAAAGAGGCAACACTTTCAGAGCTCTGTCCCATATCCTCTCACAGTTTACAGAGTTATATAGTTGTGTTATATACTTTTTACAGCCCTTGCTAAGACAAAACAATGCATACATATATAAATATACATATATCCTTCGCTCATGTGTAATGAAAGTTTACAGTGTCTGGGCCAAAGGAACCTTAACAAGGTTAAAAACAAAGATCTCTATAAGTTTCATAACTTAAAATATAGAGGCTGGAGGAGAAGTTTATTTGAAGCTTAAAAAACAATATCGGCCAATCTATTTTATGATGTTATGATTTTTTTTAAATGAAAACATGAATTGACACAAGGTTATTTCTGTTTGTTTAAGCTTAAAGAAAGACCTGACTTCACTTACATTGTCTCATCACTAATCCTGCCTTAAATGACAGAGATGTGTTTCCTTTGGCCCATTACCACAGCGGTGAACTGCTTGTGTGTATTCTGTTAAGCTGCTGCTAATTAGTGTTAACCCAAATGCGCTTCCTCAGGTTTTTCTTGACATGATTTACATAAAGTTTATCCCCAGCGGCTCTTGCGCACAAACTGCTGCTTTACTTCATTAGAAATATGAACTCTCCGCGGAGATCACGGATTATGTGCTTAAAGTTGGATGAAGTCAACATCCAGACCGACCCTTCTCGAGGCTCACGCTGTGTGCTCGTGTCCGCGTTAATAAGACGTTCCTCCGTGATGTCTCCATTGTCCCGTGCCTCATTAGTGCGTTTGAGCGCGGGGTCTGACACCTCCGGAGGCAGCGGAGAGTCTGGACCTGTAGCCCGCCTCCAGCAGCGCGCAGCCCGTGGAGGAGTGTCCGAGGAGACGGTATAAAACCACCGCCCCCGGGTTCATTCAGACACACGGCTACAGTCACAGTCAGAGTGAGAGTCAGAGGAGCAGAGGAGCGAGAGGAGCAGAGAGGAGGCAGAGGAGCAGGAGGAGAGAGGAGCAGGAGGGCGCAGAGGAGCAGAGAGGAGCAGAGAGGGCAGAGAGGAGCAGAGAGGAGCGCAGAGGCGGGGATCGTGTCTGCGCGGAGGGACTTGTGTGGGACTTGTTTTGGAGGAGACCGTCCCTGCGCCGTGGGGCAGTTTGGGACCTGTTTGTTGTGAACTCTTTGGGACTTTGGACAGTGCGCGCGGAGGGAGGATGGAGAGGAGCGTCCCGGCGCGGCTCGTGTTCTTCGCGCTGCTGCTGCACGGGACGCGGTGCTGGGCGGCCAAAGAGCTCCAGTGCCAGGAGATCACGGTGCCGCTGTGTAAGGGCATCGGCTATAACTTCACGTACATGCCCAACCAGTTCAGACACGACTCCAGGACGAGGCGGGGCTGGAGGTGCACCAGTTCTGGCCGCTGGTGGAGATCCGCTGTTCCGCGGACCTGCGCTTCTTCCTGTGCAGCATGTACACCCCCATCTGCCTGGAGGACTACAAGAAGCCGCTGCCGCCGTGCCGCGGCGTGTGCGAGCGCGCGCGTGCGGGCTGCGCGCCGCTCATGCGTCAGTACGGATTCCCGTGGCCGGACCGCATGCGCTGCGAGCTGCTCCCGGAGCAGGGCGACGCGGACGCGCTGTGCATGGACTACAACCGCAGCGCGAGCACCACCGCGCCCCCGCCGCTCGTGCTCAAACCCACCCACCGCGCGCTCAAGCCCCACACGCCCAAGAAGAAGCCCTACAGCCGAGTGCCCAGCAAGCACAAACCCGGATGTGAGCCCGGCTGTTTCTGCCGCGAGCCCCTGGTCCCTCTGCGCGCGGACCACCCTCTGCTGCAGCGCGTGCACACGGGCCAGGTGCCGCGCTGCGCGCTCCCGTGTCACAGCCCGTACCTGAGCCAGGAGGAGCGCGCCTTCACGTCGTTCTGGATCGGCCTGTGGTCGGCGCTGTGCTGCGCCTGCACGCTCGTGACGGTACTCACGTTCCTCATCGACATGGAGCGGTTCCAGTACCCGGAGCGGCCCATCGTCTTCATGTCCGCGTGTTACCTGTGCGTGTCGCTGGATACCTGGTGCGCCTGGCGGCGGGGCACGAGGCGGTGGCGTGTGACGCAGAGCACGTGCGGTACGAGTCCACAGGCCCCGCCCTGTGCACGCTGGTCTTTCTGCTCGTGTACTTCTTCGGGATGGCCAGCTCCATCTGGTGGGTCATCCTGTCGCTCACGTGGTTCCTTTCCGCGGCGCTGAAGTGGAGTAACGAGGCCATCGCCGCACATGCTCAGTACTTCCACCTGGCCGCGTGGCTCGTGCCCAGTGTCAAGTCCATCGCGGTGCTCGCGCTCAGCGCCGTGGACGGAGACTCGGTGCGGGAATCTGCTCGGTGGGAAACCAGAGTCTGGAAAACCTGCGCGGCTTCGTGCTGGCGCCGCTCGTGCTCTACCTGTGCCTCGGGAGCGTGTTCGTGCTCGCGGGCTTCGTGTCGCTGTTCCGCATCAGGAGCGTCATCAAACAGGGCGGGACTAAAACAGACAAACTGGAGCGGCTCATGCTGCGCATCGGCGTCTTCACGGTGCTCTACACGGTTCCCGCCACCGTCATCGTGGCGTGTCACTTCTACGAGCAGCACAACAGGAGCGCGTGGGAACTGTCCCACACCTGCACGTGCCCCAGGACGCGGGGCGCGCCAGGCCGGACTACGCCGTGTTCATGCTCAAGTACTTCATGGGCCTCCTGGCTGGCATCAGCTCGGGCGCCTGGGTCTGGTCCGGGAAGACCCTGGACTCGTGGAGGACTTTCTGTACGCGCTGCTGTTGGGGCAGCAAGGCCACGAGCAGCTCCACCTACAGCGATGTCAGCACGGGCCTCACGTGGAGGTCGGGCACCGCCAGCTCCGTGTCGTACCCCAAACAGATGCCCCTGTCCCGGGTGTGACCCAGACTTTCATCCCACTGGACCTTATTTATTTACATGGTGTCGACATGACGCCGGAAAACAGGGCCTCCACCGGAACTTACCGGACTTTCTCAGATCAGTGACTTACCGGACTTTCTCAGTGACTTAAAGTGATAGTCTGGAAGTCTAAATGTTTTACAAATATTATAACATGTGCAAAATCAACCACCTAGTCTTGCATTTTGATGTAAAGTAATAATAATATATATATCAGAGTCTAGTCTCCTCCCGCATTGACCAATGAGACGAGCTTCTCCTGTGAACCAGCCTGTCAGGTCCAATCAGGAGGGAGGGGGAGGAGCTTGATCTTTTACTTTTAAAAATCCTGTTCCTGCTCTCCTCATTTTGCAAACTAAGAAGGGCTTTCTGGTTAAAGAAGGGATTTGATTGTTTACTTTCAGATTTCACTCATGTCTCTCATCACTTTGTAAACTTACAGACTATCACTTTAACAGACTTTATCAGTGCTTACTGGACTTTATCAGTGACTCTGTCAGTGACTCTGCTCAGTGACTCTGCTCAGTGACTCTGCTCAGTGCGCCTCACAAAAAGCTAAACAGGGTCAATGATCAACTTTGTGCCTTACAATCGGTTGGATTCACAAGGTGCCATTATTTATTTCGTGCGTAAAAACCCTGAAAGTTCGGACATTCTTCTACATTTTATGCAAGAATACAGAGTTTTTCTCCAAATCCCTTGGCAGCATTGAACAACCTTAAATCTCGCTTATTGTTTCCACACATTTCACTAAACAAGCTAATGATACAAGTTAATACCTCACACGTTTCTCTCCTGAAACTCTGGCTCCGCTTTGCGTGGAAAGCCGTGCGTAAAAGGCGTTTCTGACAGTTTGCCTCGGCGCGTCTGTTTACGCTCTCACGCTCCGAGTCCCGCTCTGCCCCACATGAGTGCATTGTGCTGATGTGGGGCACGGCGTCTGTCCCGGG
This sequence comes from Neogobius melanostomus, assembly GCA_007210695.1. Taxonomy (NCBI): domain Eukaryota; kingdom Metazoa; phylum Chordata; class Actinopteri; order Gobiiformes; family Gobiidae; genus Neogobius; species Neogobius melanostomus. The sequence goes on from VHKM01000828.1 coordinate 374,606, forward strand.
CCGCGGTGAGGAGCGCGCGCGGAGGGGGGACACGCGGGGGAGGGAGGCGGGGGGTCGTTAGCGCATTGTCCCATAGCGTGTAGTAATTAGCGCCGTAATGAGCGAGTAATGGCTTCGCTTTGGAATAATGAGGAGCAACAGCTCAACAACACCCGAGACTAGCCCTGGTTAGACCGGTAGCCCTGTTAGTCTGGTTAGACCTGGTTTAGCTCTGGTTTAGACCTGGTTAGTCCTAGTTTAGCTCGGTTTAGTCCCTGGGTTTAGCTCTGGTTTAGCCCTGGTTTAGACCTGGTTTAGCTCTGGGTTTAGACCTGGTTTAGACCTGGTTTAGCTCTGGTTTAGACCCTGGTTTAGCTCTGTTATTCCTGGTTTAGCTCTGGTTTAGCTTTGGTTTAGACCTGGTTTAGCTCTTTTTTGGTTTAGACCTTTTCTTGGTTTAGACCTGGTTTAGCTCTGGTTTAGACCTGGTTTAGCTCTGGTTTAAGACCTCGTTTACTCTGGTTTAGCTTGGTTTTTAGACCTGGTTTAGCTCTGGTTTAGACCTGGTTTAGCTCTGGTTTACCTGGTTTAGCTCTGGTTTAGACCTGGTTTAGCCTGGTTTAGACCTGGTTTAGCTCTGGTTTGAGACCTTGGTTTAGCTCTGGTTGTAGCCTGGTTTAGCTCTGGCTTTAGCTCTGGTTTAGCTCTGGTTTAGTTTAGACTGGTTTAGCCTGGTTTAGCTCTGGTTTAGACCTGGTTTAGCTCTGGTTTAGACCTGGTTGCCTGTTTAGCCTGGTTTAGCCTGGTTTAGCTCTGGTTTAGACTGGTTTAGCTCTGGTTTAGCTCTGGTTTAGCTGGTTTAGACCTGGTTTAGCTCTGGTTTAGCCTGGTTTAGCTCTGGTTTAGCCTGGTTTAGACCTGTTTAGCTCTGGTTTAGCTCTGGTTTAGCTCTGGTTTAGACCTGGTTTAGCTCTGGTTTAGACCTGGTTAGCTCTGGTTTAGCTCTGGTTTAGACCTGGTTTAGCTCTGGTTTAGACCTGGTTTAGCTCTGGTTTAGACCTGGTTTAGACCTGGTTTAGACCTGGTTTAGCTCTGGTTTAGACCTGGTTTAGCTCTGGTTTAGTCCTGGTTTAGCTCTGGTTTAGACCTGGTTTAGACCTGGTTTAGCTCTGGTTTAGACCTTGTTAGCTCTGGTTTAGCCTGGTTTAGCTCTGGTTTAGCCCTGGTTTAGACCTGGTTTAGCTCTGGTTTAGCCTGGTTTAGCTCTGGTTTAGACCTGGTTAGCTCTGGTTTAGACCTGGTTTAGCTCTGGTTAGCCTGGTTTAGACCTGGTTTAGCTCTGGTTTAGACCTGGTTAGCTCTGGTTTAGCTCTGGTTTAGCCTGGTTTAGTCCTGGTTTAGCTCTGGTTTAGCTCTGGTTTAGACCTGGTTTAGCTCTGGTTTAGCTCTGGTTTAGCTCTGGTTTAGCTCTGGTTTAGACCTGGTTTAGCTCTGGTTTAGACCTGGTTTAGCTCTGGTTTAGACCTGGTTTAGCTCTGGTTTAGTCCTGGTTTAGTCCTGCTCCGTGTAAAGCCTCTGTGAAGTCCCGCTCTGAGCCTCCTCCGTGTCGTGCGTAAACGTGTATTTATACCGAGTGTTCGTGTAAATAGCAGCTGTTTATATTTGTGCATAAACTGATTGTGAATATGTAAAGTTCAGACTTTGATAGAAGATTTCTATTTTGAGAATAAAAACAACTTTATGAATTTTAACAAACACGCTCTTTCTTTTTATACTGTGTGAGTTTTGTGTTTGGAGCCTCTTCATGTCCACGTGCTTAAAGGGCATTTCCTTTTGATTCATTGATTGATTTATTTGAGCTATTATTTACAATATTTACATCAGTACATTTACATTATCACACAAAACCAAGACAAAAAATTAAAATGCTAATAACTCAATAGGAGTAGGCCGAAGCAAGAAAGCTTATAAGTATCTACCCCATATTCAAAATACAATTATTGATTAGCAGCATTGATAATTTGAAGTTTTACATGTCAAAAAAGTAATAATCTGATGAGACTTACAGGTATGAAAAACATAAAGTGAAAATAGAAAAGTTTGTGATTTCTGAGTGTATTTACTTAGTTTTATAATTTTCTCTTTATTTTTATCATTGCTTATATTACCATTCGGGTCACCATTCTATTGATTTACTTATTGTTTAAGTAGTCATAGTGTTTTAGATTACATATACACACACATACAGACATATGTATACATATATACACACACACATACATTACTAACGCACATATTTATTATACATATATTATCATCACCATAATAACAATGACATTTCTATCAGACCTGCTTCCACTGTATAATGTGGTTAAGATTGTTCTGTCAGTGGTTTTTGATTGGTTATTTATAAGGTGCGTTAAAAAGCCAGGGTATTACGTGCTGGTCGAGGGCTTTGAAAATATAAACCATAATTATCATTGTATTTCAGTGAAGCAGCAAATTATTGAAGACATGTTGGACAGAAAAGTTATTTATTTGATCGAGCGGAGTTTGACTTTACCCAAATCTAAAAGCTTGTTGACTGGAGACTTACAGCCTATGGGCCACTTTTTGTCCTATTTGTAACGTGTTTCATTGCCTTTTAATCATTTTTTAATGTGTTTTTGTAACTTTTTGTTGCGTTTCATCTTGTTTTACCAGTACTTTGACTCTTTCTTTCAACAAGCTTTTCAGTTTGGGTAATGGTGAACTGGAGAAAATGTTAAGATGGGTTTAAGTTACTGACAGGAAGTGACATACGTAGAGGTAAAGTCCCACAGCAGTTTGACTCATTTCCCATATGTTTGTTAATAATACACAATAATCAGCTTCTTTCAGGTCAGGAGACAAACAGCAAAAATACAACTGTATCTGAATCTCCTGCTGAAATAACAACAGATAAAAGGCCCAAAACTGTTTTACACCTAAATAGAATAATATATCTCACTGTTTAATCTAGATAATATGGATATTTTTGCTTCTTAAAATAAGCCTTCATTGTGCATGGAATTTTTTTTTTGAAAATGTCTGAAAATGATCACTAATCTGGAGTAAACATGATATTTCAGTGCGATCAGGAGTTTAAAAAAAGCCCCTGGTAGTCGGCTCTACAGCAGGTCACAATCAGATACATCCCAGTGTTTTTATTCTCTGTTTGGGCCGGGACACTTTTTTCCCCTGATTAATTCCGATTAATTAACAACATAATGTTTGATGCGATTAAAAATATGAATCTAAATGAATCACACTTACTTTAGCGGCTCAGACACTTTTTCTGTTTCCTTTTCCCTGCAGACGTTGAAAGATGAAAAACTATTTCACTGTCAAACTTGTTTATTCACACAGTTAAGCCTAAACATAAACTTATTTAAATGAAGTGTTTGAAATGATCTCACAGGCCTCACATCGCATGAAAACCAGTTTAAATGGAGGAAAGTACAAAGAAAATGAGGAGCAGAGGAGACTTGGGGGACGGTAACTTTTCCTCTGCTGCCATCTATGGGCTGAACGTGTAATGACACATTGAGCTCTCCTTGGAGCGGCACATCAGTCAGAGAAGATCATCTTAGGAACCTCTGAGCCGTCGCCTTAAAGCAGTACTAAGTAACTCTTGCCCCTAGAGGCCATAAGCGCAACTGCAGGTGTCTTAACAAGTTACGATTTTGTAACTTATTAAATGTCTTGGAGAGTAAATACTACGCTGACAGAAAAGGTGAAGGGAGAGAGGGGTGTTGTACATCCAGTTATACAATGGAATATTTTTTTCACTCAAACTTGGCTGTAAATACTGTTTAAGTGGCGCTAGCCCGCAGTTAGCTTTGCCCGTTAGCCTGTTAGCTTCTTCTCCGTGATTCCATTAGTGTGTATTGGTTGCTCCGCCCCGGTGGCAGTCAAGTTGCAAGCATGGTTTTCTGTCCAGAGACACCAGGGGGAGATGAAAGACCCTCCAATCATCCCATTAACACTTGTATTACCCCCAGAGGGACTACGGAAAGGATTTATTAAGGTAAACAAGTTACTTAGTACTGCTTTAACCAAGCACATTTTCTCCAGTTCAGCTTTACCCAAATCTAAAAGATTCTCGACTGGAGAGCAACAGAGTAATTCTAAGGCCAACAAAACTGATCCTAACTTTTTAGTTGCAGTGTCTCTACACTTTGGAAGTTTTGGTGTTGTATTATTGTGGCTTTTTCATCGTTTTTTCGTTGCTTTTTTTGTCGTGTTTTACCACAGTTTTGTCACTTTTTGTTGTGTCATTGTTGCTTTTCTGGCCTGTTTTTGTTGCTCTTTTATTGCTTCTTTGACGCTTCATTTGTTGTGTTTTTGTCACTTTTTTGTGGCCTTTCGTTGCTATATTGACGCTTTTTTTCCGAGAAGCTTTAGATTTGGGTAAAGTGGAAGTGGAGGAAATGTGCTTAATGTGCTTAAGAGGAAGAAATGAAATGAATCTCCTTGAATAAAGAGGTTATATCTAAAGTCTGAGTTTTGGTTTAATTTAGATCAACCTCTTATTTGCCAATAGAACAAGTATTTCTTAATTCAGATTATTATCTCAAGTGAAAAAAGAAATGTAAAAGTCTCGTTTCATAAAGAGCTCCTCGTCTGACCCTGGACTCCTTATATTTGTGCATATTTGACCTTTTAGTGACCCGGTGGTCAGCATGGCGCCTTTACTTTCCATCACAGGGGCCTCTATGATGCTCCAGGATCTATTGTTTATGGAGTTTCTGGTAGGTTTATACTACTGACGGACCCTCTCACCAGAAAACCTACAAACAGCTGATCCTGGAGTGTTGTAGAGGCCACCGTGATGAAAAGTAAAGGCGACATGCTAATCACTGATACAGCCATTGTGTCACCAAAAGGTAAGTTATGCTCAAATATAAAGTTTTTTGCACAAAAGTTCCATAATGCACCTTTAAGTTATTATAACAATAATAACTTAAAGGTTATTAAATGCAAAGTTGAGTAATTAATCTTAGATTTATTCAACTAAATTTACATGCAATTTTAGTCGACTTAACCTTGACTACAATTGAATGACATTTTAGACAAAAGACTAAAACTAAATTAAAATATGTTGTCAAAATGCACACTTCTCTGAAAGAGGATAGAACATTCAGCTTCAGGAGCTTCGAGGGAATGTCCGGGAGCAACAGTTGCTATGAGCTTTGATTGGACAAGGACCACTTTTACGAAAACTCTGCTGTTTGATGGGTAATATCACAGACTATGTAAGTCATAATAACTAAAAGTTATAATATCTCAAATAACTGAAACCTGTCATAGACACATACTGAGGACACTGAGGACACATACCTGAGGACACCTGCTCCTCTCCATCGTCTCCACAGCTGTCTGGATCTGGAGCTGATGTTTTCACGTCTTTCTCACGTCCTGGTCCTTTCATCATAAACAGCTGAGTGTTTTTAGACGCCGTCACTCGTATTAAAGCACTTGTGTAGAGCTCTTTCTATGCTCGAGGTTCATTATTGATAATATGAGCCTAAATGAGTCCAATTTAAGTGGAACCTCTGGTCTGAACAGTTAGGAGAAGTTTGGCGGCGACAGGAGCGGTCAGAGGTCAGAGGTCAGACAACAGCTGAGCACTGCAGAAACGTGACGGCAAACATGTCCTTTACTCGACCTGCAGCGGGAACGCCACAGGCCAAAGGACCACACTCTGACTCAAAGCAAACGCCACAACCATTTCACAACAAACAGCATCTCCTTTGTTATTGCTTTACTAGCAGATTAAGCACATGTGGAAGAGAAACGAATGATATAACTTTATTTATTTAATTGCTACAAATGTGCAACAACAATGTCTTTATTCTGACGTTAAAGATGAGGCTCAGAATGAATAAGTCAGTGTCTAAACCAGTTTGTAGATAGAGACAAATTACGAAAATGGATGAAAAGAACAAATCATGAACACGTTATATCTGTTAACCTGCAGCAACATTTATATTGTGCTTTTCCACCGATATGGCGGCCACGCGATCGACTCCACCAGAGGTTTAGTGAGGGTGAACATCTGCTTTTGTTAAGGCCGAAACCTAAACTACAAATGCAGTTCACAGAAAAAGGAAATCTTCTCTTCTAAAAGCTGAGAATGCTAAAGGAAGCAGCTCCTCTGAAAAAGTGACAGACTTTATAATAATGTGAGGAACTGTATGTCGTGAAGTGACATCACTGTAAGACTCCACACAGTCGTACTTTGAGAGGAACTTTTCCTTCACAGGAGTTAAAGTACAGACATATAAATAAAAGTCAAAACTGCTCCGTCAAATCATGACTGAAGAGAAAGTACAGAATCCAATCATTTGTTCTGTACAGCTCAGAATCACAGCAGGAGTTTCCTCACAAACCAAAGAAACTAAGTAAACGTAGTGTCCAACAGAGGTAATGTCCAAATAAGCATCAGCAGCAGATGAAAAACTCAAAAACTCAGAAGAAAATACTTCAGTATTCAAAGTAGAAAGTACAAATCAGTTTAAATGACACTTTGCAGCTTAAAAAAAAAAAAAACTCTACCTGAATGTACGGCAACACGACGGGGACTAAACCTTCTCCTTTGTCGTGAGTCAGTGGCGTTGACAGTAACACACAGCGCCCCCTGCTGCTCTAGAATGTTATTGTAAGGCTTTTCAAATGTATCAAATACAATGTTTTACTTTGGAGCCTTGATAGAAACGTAGTGGAGTAAAAGTAAGAAGTTCTCAACATGAATCCTGAGTAAAGTCAAGTTCAGACCCAGGCCCGTCTGTGGTCCTGATGTGGCGTCAGATCAGGCCCGTCTGTGGTCCTGATGTGGCGTCAGATCAGGCCCGTCTGTGGTCCTGATGTGGCGTCAGATCAGGCCCGTCTGTGGTCCTGATGTGGCGTCAGATCAGGCCCGTCTGTGGTCCTGATGTGGCGTCAGACCAGGCCCGTCCTCGCCCGGGCCGCGGCTGCAGTGGCGGCTTCAGCTGGTCTGCTGCAGGAAGTGAGAGGGCGTGGCCGGGCGCGGGCTGCTCCGCTTTGGCCTCACAGTTTTCGGCGGCGAAATGCGGCTCTCCGTTAGCGTGCGCGGCGTTAGCGTGCGCGGCGTTAGCGCTCGGGCTGCTCCTCTTCGTCAGCAGATGCTCCGAGTCCTCGCTGCTCGTGAAGACGCTGCGGCGCTCGCCTTTGCTCGCCTCCTCCAGGAAACGCTTCCTCCGCCGTCGCAGCAGCGCCTTCACGGAGCTGACGAGGTCCGCCAGGCTCAGCAGGACGGACGCGGCGGCGAAGGCCAGCATGAAGTTCAGCATCAGAGACTTCTCCGTGGGCCGCGACACGTAGCACTCGATCCCGGACGTGCACGGCGCTTCGTAGCACAGGAAGCTCTTGGGAAACGACAATCCGAACAGGAAGAACTGCCCCGCCCCGAACGCCGCCTCCAAGAGCATCCGCAGGAGAACCACGGAGATGTAGGCGCCGTGGAAACGAGGAGAGGACGGCTCCGGGACGCCGCACTGGCAAAACAAGAGTATTTTTATACAGATGTCGTTTATAGATCCGCCACCTCATATAACCTGTTAACCCTCAGGAAAAGTGCCTTCAGCCAGTCGGCCTTTCAGTGAGAGCAGCTCTGGACTCTGTCCTCTCTCACATACGCCATGTTCATACATTAAGGCCTTTCAAAAATAAGTTAAAATCCTGGTTACTTGAGAATCAAACTTGTGTCACTTTTAATGTATTTTATTCTTGCTGCTTTTGTGCTGCCGTTGTAATTCTGCCTGTGTGTAATCGTCTATGTTGTAGCATTTGTGCCGAATGTTAACATAGGTTGTGTGTGAGATCAAACTAATGAGTTGTTTTATCATTTTATGGGTTAATAATGATTGTTGTTGTTATTGTTGGCAATCTACATCTTGCCCAAGGACTACAGTTGGAAATTAGCTTTGGAGCTAAACTGGCACATTTACAGTGATGTTAATTAATGTGTATTGTCCCTGTTCAAATAAACTAATAACATAAAATAAATAAAAATAAATGAAAAATTGTATTCCACGATGAGAAAACAAGTCAGGTAAAGGCCCTTTAAAGCAGAACTAAGTAACTTGTTTCCTTTCCGTAGTCCCTCTGGGGGTAATACAAGTGTTAATGGGATGATTGGGGGTCTTTCATCTCCCCCCGGTGTCTCCGGCCAGAAAACCACAATTGCAACTTTCCTGCCTCTGAGTCGGAGTCACCAGTACACACTAATGGAATCACTAAGAAGAAGCTAACAGGCTAACGGGCAAAGCTAACTGCGGGCTAGCGCCACTTAAACAGTATTTACAGCCAAGTTGAGTGAAAAATCATTGGTAATTGGATGAACAATATCCCTCTGTCCCTTTGTCTTTTCTGTCAGCGTAGTATTTACTCTCACGGGGAATTAATGAGTAAAAAAACACAACATGCTACGACACCTGCAGTGGCGCTTATGACCTCTAGGGGCATGAGTTACTTAGCACTGCTTTAATATTTGACCATGAGTCGTTTTGACAAATATCTGCCATCATCTTACTTAGAGTAAATCAATGAATTAACTCATCTTAAGGCGAGACGCTGCAGGTGGACACAAAACATGTCAGTATTTGTGAGTGAATAATCGTTGGAAAGACCAGGGGCCATCTTGGATTCACTTTCTCCCTGACGTTTTCTCCTGCAGAGTCTCGCCTTAAGGTCAAAGAGATGTTCTGCTTGTTCCACAGACTCCATGTAAAGACAATAATGACCTTTTGCAGTGTGAGTGGGGAGCTCCTGTCGCTGTGGGGGGGCTCCAGGGGGTCCCCGGACAGGACTCTGTGGGACACGTAGGAGGTGAAGAGGAGGTGCGGCAGCAGCAGCAGTGCCAGGTGGAACAGCCACAGGCGCAGGATGGAGACGGGCAGAACACGTTGAAGCAGAGGTTGGAGCAGCCGGGCTGGATGGTGTTACAGACGAAACGCTCCTGCTCGTCACCGAACAGAGAGAAACCGGCCAGGAGCACGAGGAGCGAGCGGAACCCAGCATCAGCAGCAGCCACGTCTTCCCTGAGGAAGAGGAGGAGGAGGAGGACGGGGAGGGGGAGGAGGAGGAGGACTGTCAAAACCACACAGACATGAAGGATACATCTCACTCAAAGCTAAAACTATATTCTCAACTTTTCTTCCACAAAGTCTCACTTCATTGATGTAAATTGGGATTGATAATCAGTATTTTTGGGGAATGTCTCCATAGCGATGATGAAGCAACACGGCGGCACAGCAATTAGAGCTCGTGCTTCACAGCTAGAAGGTCCCGGGTTCGATTCCCACCTGGACGGGGCCTCTCTGTGGAGTTTGCATGTTCACCCTGTGTCTGTGTAGGTTTCCCCTACCACTAAAAACATGTACAATAGGCCAGGATGAGTGGAAATGAGCCCATGGCTACGATCCTGGCATGGCGTGTTTACATGTATGAGTCCATGTGTGTGTTGCACTGTCCTGACCAAATAAACCAATAGATAAAGCTGAACTGGAGATAATGTACTCGGTTAAAGTGGGGTAAAGCGCTCATGCTCATTAATATGCAAACTTTCCGATTAGACCAGGGGGGCCCAAACGTTTAGTCTCTGAGGGCCAAATGAAAAAGTGCCTGTGGGTCGTGGGCCAAACACGGCGATGTCAAGCGTGAACACATATAACTGCAAATAATTACAACAGTTAATTTATTTTATTTTTCGCCATACTTTGCATTTGATATCTATGCAAATAAATGCTACAATGATACAAATGTTAACTATGGCAAAGCTTAGTTTTAGTCGAACAAATTCAACAATGCATCAATATAGTGCAAAATGTAAACAACAACACCACCTGTATCTACAGTGACTTTACCTCATTCATTTGTTAACTCAAAGAAATGCCATATTAGATCATTTTGAAGTGTCAGTTCAGCATACATTATTTTATAAGTCCATTTTAACATCTACCTCTGTTGATGTGAACAACCTTTGCAATAAAAGTTGGAAAACTGTGAAAGTTGATGCTACAGCGCTCTGTGATAAACACCAAGAACCACAACAGTGTTTCCTTAACTTTGCGAAAGGAGAGAAACAGCGCCCCCAATTTGACGCTGGTGGCCAAACAATGTACTGCATCCTTATTTACCATTGGGAATGAATGGAAGAGAGTTGGTATTAACCATATGTGGAGAAAAAGTAGGTCACTTTCTTTGGGCACCGCTGGATTACACAAATAAATAAACCCATTTTGCCGTTGCACCTTCTTCTCATTGGACCAGAGGAAAGTGTTTGGAAAACGTTCGCGCGACAAATAAACAGCAGGAGCAACTTCAGGCTTTGGGTCACAGTGGTTTGATTATTATTTTAACTTAACCTCTAACCCCGCCTCAACCGGGCACATTTTCTCCAGTTTGACTTTACCCAAATCTAAAAGCTTCTTTCAAAAAGCGTCAAAATGGCAACGAAAACGAGGATGAAAAAAGCAACGATGAAGCAACAAAAGAGCAACTGAAAAACATGACAAAACATGAAGAAAACTCAACAAAAAAGCATCAACACGACAACAAAGCTCCGCTCAGTTTTGTAGGCCTTAGCTTTCAAATGAGGCATTACACTGTCCAAACTGGAGACAATGTGCTCGGTTCAGTGGAGGTTAAGAGGTTAAGACATGTGTTCTCACCTGTGAAGGAGACACTGTGGCTCATTGTGATCAGCACTAAATCCTTGGCTCGGATCATCTTTTTCTCCAGGTTCCTCTAAATCCTGCGTCTGTGTGCAGCCCTGGTCGAGTCCTCGTCTGGGCCGGGTCTGAGGTCTGTTCTCTTTAAGGCGCTGGGGTCACCTCTGTCCTGCCTCAGTCACGTCTGCTCCGCGGGCTATTCTTACCAAGGACTCACAAAGCATAGCTGGGATTGCAAGGTCCGGACGCCTTTTCTTACGCAGGCCGGGCTGGAAAACACTCATGTCTCCGGTTTCAACCTCAGATCTTCACATGTTCAGCGTCTCTGGCCCTGGAGCCGGTTGATAATCACAGGAGTTCAGAAAAGTTTCTTTATAAAACAATCTGCTCATTCTCTGGGCCATTGTGTCAAAGGGAGAGCAGTCTTCATCCAGCAGAGGGCGCTGTGTGGAGGCCTGCTCCTCAAGTAAGTCTATCTATAGATCACAGTGGTAAGGCGATACAGCATTATCTGGAGTTCACCTCCTAAAGCAGAGTGTCCAAAGAGCGGCCCAGGGGCTGAATGTGGCCCTCACACCAGTTTGTAATGGCCCTCAAACCTCTTAATTTAATGACACTTTTTGCCAATTTCATTTTGTGTTTTAGTAACAATTTTTTAACGCTTTTTTTGGTCATGTTTTGGTTTTTGTTGCTGCCGACCAAGATATTGTTGACTAGCGTGTTAGTGATATGTTCTATTCTATTTAAACACAAATCACACGTTTCCTCAAAGTCCTCAAAAAACACAAAGTCAGGATCAAACACGGGGTAAAATTTAACTAAATGATGAAATGTTTAACTAAATCTGAACTTTTACACATTGTTAAGTTCTGTCCGTTGTTTTTGGCTGAGTTTGCAGAACATGTGTTGATCTCAGTCTGATGAAGACTTCAGTTGTGATATATTATTGTGCCGCCTTACAGGGAACTAGAACTATAAGCATCACACAGAGAAGAAAAGACGGCGTAACAAAGTGCTCAGAGGAGGTTTATTACTAATACAAGGTTTCAGCGGGACATTTGACCTGAACACAGTCTAACAGTTTGAGACAGAACCTGAGGGTCGGCTACGGACCAGGACACGAGTCTCACCCACAGGAGCCAGAGAGTTCAGAGGTAATATATATATTTAATGTATGTTTAGTACGTCTCCTTTCACAGGTAATCGTTTTATGAAGCACTTTATAACTCTGTTCAAAGGGAAGATCCCACTTACTCCAACACAACACTGTAACATGGTCAAACACTCTAAAAAGTCAGGTTTTCCTAAACCGCCTCTACAGTGGTCAATGTTGACATACAGGTATATTTCCTTTCAAAATAAAACTTTTCAGTTTACTTGTTTTGTGCTTTAACGGCATCATTTTCTCTGAGAGAACAAACACCGAGGCTGCGGCGACGCTCGGCCCTGCAGCACGACTCAGATCTGCCGACCGACTCTGGCTGAATTCAGCCGCGGAGGAAAACACAGGCTTTTACGTCTGCAGTGACACTGACGCCTCTGGCCTGTGACAGACAGGGGGCGCTATGAGCTTTGTTTAGACGGACGAGAGGAGCAGCAGAGACAGAGAAATCATCCTGCAACAGTCAGACTCCTGTCTGTCGCCAACTCGCTGTTTATTTATTTATTTATTGGTTTATTTGGTCTGTAGATCTAAGCCTTGGGCTCATTTGCGTCTGTCGTCCCCCATGCACACTCTCAACACACTCTCATTCATCCTGGCCTATTGTACATGTTTTTAGTGGTAGGGGAAACTGGAGTACCCGGAGGAAACCTACGTAGACACGGGAGAACATGCAAACTCCACACAGAAAGACCCCGTCCAGGTGGGAATCGAACCCGGGACCTTCTATCTGTGAAGTTCTAACCGCTGAGCCACCGTGCCGCTCGTAACCTGCAAAAACGAGCTACGTTTGTTCTCTCTCTGCAACAGCGACATACGTGTCTTACTTTCTTCATGACGGATAAATCACGTGTTTAAAGCGCTTTGACCTGGAGCATCCAGTGTGCTTTGACACGGCACATGGACGAGCGTCACATGACGTAACGCAGTAACGCAGCGACGCGTGTGCGTTCTGCTGAGCGCTGGCCTTTAGGAGCCCCTGCAGTGCCTCTCAGGCCCTACAGGGGGCCGCGGACAATGCTTTGGGAACCAGTGCTTTATAATAAGGCATAAGATAAAGAGCCTAAAACCCATTTCTTTCCACTAGTCAACACTGTGTTACAAAAAACATACTTTTTGTGAAATATTTTAAATGACTTTGGAACATTTTACAGAATCTGAAAATAACCTCCATTTTAGAAACACTTATTTAGTCCTAATGTTTAAATCTGGCAATGTGGCCGCAGAAAGTTGTTCTGTAAAGCCCAACAAAGACATGGATTCTCGTTTCAGTTTTCTCCAAGCGCTGATCTCAAAATGTGCACAGAAAAGCTATACTTCAAATCTCTGAAACACAAACACGTCTGAAAATCCCCCAGACCCTTTGCTCCTGTGGGTGTGGCTCTGTCGCAGCGCCATCATAAACAGACATAAACATATGACTTACATATAAACGGACGACTCCACAGAAAACACTGGAAACGGGACAAACGACTGAAAAGGTCAAAGAAATAATAAATAACAATCGTCTTTGTGCGGTTCGTGGATCAGGACACGTAGAAAACACTTCACAGCTCGATCGTCCATAATATAATAATAATAATAATGATAATAATAATAAAATAATATAATGCCGTGGTAAGAAAGAGCTACAGTCTGGTTTTGTTCCGCAGGCTCCTGTAGGTTCAGACGGTTAGGCACTGAAAACTCTACGGCAGCTCACGGCAGTCCTTTGAGCGAGAAAAGTTTCTGTTTTAAGACTCAATACTTCCAGACAGACGTCACCGAGGCAACGAGTTCAGTTTAGAGCGGCAGAGGAACGTTGTTTGAATATTTTGAAATAATCAGGGTTATAATAAGGGTTAAACGTCTGTGGTTGGTCTGGCCTTCAGTCAAACCTTCAAAGCGATGGTAGTTGTGCTGCTCTTGTGGAAGAGTCTTTGAGCTTCTCCCAGGGCGTGTTTGGAGATTTCTCAGCATCGTCTCCTTTCCTTCAGCATGGGGCCGTGTATCTGTGGGTCTGGTGTTGCGCACAGGGAGACGACACAGGTTCATTTGTCTAAAACATTCTTCATTTTACTTATGGAACGCTAAGTTTGCTAGTCCTAAGTGTTCCACCTCTGAACGGACTCCATTTCTGGTGCAGATGCTTCAAGTTGTTGATTGTGAGAACCTACTAGAGGTCGACCGATATCTGATATTTGGGAATTTTACAATATCGACTATTGGCCGATCTAGCGCCGATATCTCTGGGACGAAGGTTATATACAGACATCCCAGAAGTCAGAGCTTTAAAACGAGTCCTCCCACAACTTCCTCGGCCTCAGGGAACAGAGAGTTTGTTAAAAGTTTTACTAAACCTTAGTTAATATGGACGACATGCTGCAGGTCTTTTGAAGCTCAGAACCCGGAGAATCTAATCGCAGAAATAGTTTTAACGTCCGCAAATGTATTTTAATGCCATGAAAAATGCCACAGCTAGCAACAGTATGCTAATGCTAACGGCAGCCAATCAAAGCTGGGACAGAACTATGACTGAATCACCTAAAGTAATAAAATTAAATTAAATATCGGTCGAAAATATCGGCCGTGCATGTTTGTTTGTTTATTGTTTTATATTTGGCAGGGACAGTACATGTTAATAAACACGCCACACCCTCATTCATCCTGGCCTATTGTACATGTTTTTAATGGTAGGGGAAACTGGAGTACCCGGAGGAAACCTACGCAGGCACAAGGAGAACATGCAAACTCCACAGAAAGGCCCCGTCCAGGTGGGAATCGAACCCGGGACCTTCTAGCTGTGAAGCACGAGCGCTAACCGAGCACTAGCATACCGGCATCGGCTCGTCTGGCCTCTCTGTATTTGTCGTCGCAAGTCGAGCGATGGCCTGGAAAACAAAAGGGAGACTGTAAACGACTCTGGTGCAGATCGGAGAGTCGGGTCTCGTTTACCTCCAGTTTATGCGCCTTGTCTCGGCTCAGCGGCTCCAGCGGGTAACTCAGGTTGTTGGTCTCGGACAGAGAGCGCAGGTCGAAGTAATATTTGGCGTAAACGCTCGACGGGACGTTTATGTTGAACTGCAGCAGCTCCAGGAAGTGCCGCTCCAGCTCGTTCCTTCAAAATAAAACAGCCTCTTACAAATGTTTACATTCAAATGTTTCAGCTCAGCGTGTTCGGTTCGGTCAAGCTGTGAAGCGTTTCAGTACAAATGGAAATGTTTTTAGTATTCCAAGTTTATGTGCAGTGAGGCCAATGTTTGACCAGTTTCACACAGTGTTCCATAGTGCATTATTTATCAGCCAAAGATATTTAATAAACTCTAGCTTGGACATGAGTCTCGTTGACGTGGCAAACGTGGTGGCCATCTTGTGCCTGGCCGGCGAGGCTGACCCCTAGAGCAGGCGTGGGCAATTCATTTCACAAGGGGCCACATAAGAAGCCTGATTTGAGTCGGAGAGCCGCACCAACACTTATGTTGCTCAACTTTATCCTGTACATTTTCACACAACACGACTCCTACAGCAGAGCGGACAGAGGCTGAGCAGGCACCTGTCTGTGTCCAGACTTTATGAAAGATAAAAAGGGTTGGCATTGGTAACATGCTGAAATATATGGGTTGCCTTTTGTTACTTGCTTTGTACTAAACATCGTACATGATACGAGATCGTGGTTGTCGTTGTGCTTTGTTTCTGTTTCTATATGAACATTTCAAACAATGCTTTGTAATTTGGTCTGTGTTAAAAAAGCCGCTTTGAAGTGTAACTGGTTCTCCTTTGACATTGATGAAAATCAAAATATGATGCTGCTGATTGTATGATTGATAATGTAATTGCAATAGGATAAAGTTATTATTATAGTTCTGTCATGTAATGTGTTTATGTAGATGCTATATTGTAAATGTTGTATTGATTTTGGGGGTGGGGCTTATAAGCTCTTACTTCAGCCCACTCCTTTTACTGCTCAAACAAACTAATAAACTAAACTAAACTAAGCTCAGCCGGTAAATGGTGACACTCATGGGTGCATCGTTATTTATTCAACTTCAGTTGCAATTTGCATCTTCGTTAACTTCTACCACCGCAAAGAGAAGCACCTCTGTGTTTCTCTTTGCGAGTCAAAGGGAAAGGAAGTGATGCACTTAAGATATTATTTCATCCACTTTGCAAACACATCCTGTGTCTTACCTTGAAGTTGCTGCATTTAAACTGGCAGAGAGACCGTGAGGAGTCCTGCCTCAGCGGTATCTGCAAACCCTCCGTGCAGACTTTAAAAACACGGGACGGTTCTTATGCTTCTGTTTGTGACTCCCATCATTTTGTCCAACGATACGCCTCCTGTTTTCTTAGTTCAGCCTCGTACTCTGTTTGACAGAGGCTGAGCCATGTTGGTGTTGCTAAGGGGGCCTGACTGTGATGCGAATGCGAAGTGACTTTGAAATGGTGAAAATCCATGAACAAATGGAGCTAAAGTCTGAGCCTTCTATAAAACTGAAATAACATTTGAAAAACAGCAAAAACCTTATTATCAACCAAATGTGACATCAGGTCAGTCACAGTGATCAAAGAAATATGATCATGAAATAACTCTAAATGGATCAAAACAGAATGAAGGAAGTGTTTACATTTCACTAGGTTTGAAGGACAAGGCAGAAGATGCTACTTGAGTAAACGCTTCGTAAATGACCAAACATTTTAATTCATTACATTTTGTTTGTTTCTGTTTGTTTTGTACCGGATAAATAACAAACTGTGCCTCCAACACGGCTGAACCGGACCATCGTTACACGCCTATGAAAAGTCCCCGTTTCTTATTTGCCTAATAAAGGAATAAGTCCTGGTTGGTCTCACATGTCCTCCACGGTGATGTCCTTCAGGATCTGGCAGTAGTCCACGTTCCAAACCGCCTGGTCGTCCCACACTTTGGACGCCAGCAGGATGGCGCCCAGGACGATCCTCTTCCAGTTCCCCGGACAGATGTCGATCTGGCGTAGGTCAGCAGCCGCTCCAGGTAAACCTGCGCAGAGGAACACGTGGAATGAGAGGAGCGAGAACTTGGAACAAGAGGGATTTATCACAAGACCAGAGAGCAGGAGGGGCAATGTTTAAAGCGAGAGAGCACGGATTTAAGGGGAGACACTGCAGGCGAGGTCTATACACTTTCACCTGGAATTTAACCTCTTAACCCCCACCTGAACTGAACACATGTTCTCCAGTTTGACTTAACCCAAATCTAAAAGCTTCTTGAAAAACAAGCATCTAAATAGCGACAGAAACGAGACTTAAATGATGAAAACTGCAACAAAATGCAACAAAAATGCCCTGAAAAAGCCTATAGGCCGTTACACTGGCCTATAGGCTCCAGTCGAGAAGCTTTTAGATTTGGGTAAAGCTGAACCAGAGAAAATTGACTCGGTGAAGGCAGGGGGGGTTTAGGGGGTTAAATTGATAAAAAACTTAAATTTTTGTCATAGTAATATCCATCCATCCATCCATCCATCCATTTTCTTCCACTTGTCCGTTGCCGGGTCGTGGGGGCAGCTGTTGGAACTGCACCAGCCCTATGGCTCCTCCTGCAGGTGGTGGGTCCACAGAAGGACGGCCTCATGGTTCTAACCGGGCCTGTTGGTCTCTCCTAGGGGGCTTCTGAACCGCTCTTTGTCTGACCCGTCACCTAGGACCTGTTTGCCCTGGGAGACCCTACCAGGGGCACGAAGCCCCCGACAACAGAACTCCAGGATCATTCAGGTCAAACCCTCCACCACGTTAAGGTGGCGTTCCAGTAATACTTTGATAGAATTATATTATCACTATATCTTAAACAGGGACATAAATGTGTTTAAATCGATGTTGCCCATATTAAACTTCATTACACTGGTTAAAAACTTCCAAACTCCGACATATTGATTCTCTCGACTCTAGAATCACCTGAGTCTGAGGAGTTTGCAGAATTACCCTAAAAGGTAAAAAAATCAGTGGAATTTTTACCCTGACATGGCAGATTCACAGAAACTCCGAGGACGTCAGTAATATTTACCTGAGGTCATTCTAATCCCGTGCGAATAGGGCTTATAGTTACAAAAATATTATGTTAAGAAATTTGATTAGTTTGTAAGTATTATTTACCTTTTATTTAAACAAAAAAGCTTTTCTCTCAGTTTTTTTTCTTTTCTTCAAAATGTCCCCACCAATACTGACACCAACCCTACGCCCTTGCTTTGGTTGTAGCTACGATTCTCCCGTTGAACCAGGGCACGGTGCAGACGAGTAAAGGGACGCTCCTGTAAATGAAACATTCATATTTGGCTCTGACCAGTGTGACGATGGCGCACTCGGCCGTCAGCTGAGCGGCGCTGAACAGCGTCCGCACAAATCTGTAGATCTGCTTCTGCTCCGGGTCCTGCTTATCGTAGTCCACAGGAACCTCGTGTTTCTGCGGAAAAAGACACAACATATGCTGTGACTGGATGTTACATGCTGGCTATGCTTCATGGGTCAGTCAATTTTGCTCTTTTTGTGTCTGTGTTTAAACCAGAAAAAGATCAAAACTAAAACATGTGTGAACTCAGTAATCGTTTATTCGTTTCAGCCCTAATCTCCTTTCTTTATGGAGATGTAGAAGCGTTTGGACGAGTGGAGCTCAGGGTCGTATTACACTGACTCACTGTGAGAGGGTGAAGCTTCTCATCAAAGATATCCAGCAGCATCGCTCCGTCTGGATCCCTGCCACACAACACAGATCAGATACAAGTCTTTCACCACTTTACCTTCACAGATGTAAATGTCCCTCACCTGTTCTTGATGTGGTAGTAAATGGCCAGAGACAAACTGTGGAGAGAAAAGGCCTGTTATAACTCCATAAAACATGTACACTAAGCGCCGGGCCTCACCATTTGACGGTGTACTGAGGTGCGGTCGGCTCACGGTGTTGTCGTCCAGGAAAATGGTGGAGCACGAGCTGTACTTCCTGCGGGTCGTTCCGTTCTGCGCGAAACAGAGGGAAGGAGATGGAAAAGGTTTGGAGGCGTTTGGGGGTGATGTTCACGACGATCTCACTCACGTAAATCTAAATCTAATGGTCTCACTCTCGTTGATCTAAATCTAAATCTAATGATCTCACTCACGATCTAAATCTAAATCTAATGATCTCACTCTCGATCTAAATCTAAATCTAATGGTCTCACTCTTGTTGATCTAAATCTAAATCTAATGATCTCACTCTCGATCTAAATCTAAATCTAATGATCTCACTCACGCTGATCTAAATCTAAATCTAATGATCTCACTCACGTTTATCTAAATCTAAATCTAATGATCTCACTCACGTTGTTGATGTAAAGGCTCTTCCGTTTGTCTCGAACTGCAGAGGGAGAAAAGAAGCAAACACAGTTATTACGGTCATTCAGCAGCGTGGTCACAGTCACAGACCCAAATACCAACAGACCCAAGACCTAAAGACCCAAAGACAACAGACCCAAAGATTTAAGACCCAAAGACCAACAGACCCAAAGATGTAAAACCCAAAGACCTAAGACCAAAGACTAAAGACCCAAAGATCTAAAGACCCAAAGACCCAACGATCTAAAGACCCAAAGACCAACAAACCCAAAGACCTAAAGACCCAAGATCTAAAGACCCAAGACTAAAGACCCAAAGACCTAAAGACCAACAAAAGACTAAAAAAAAAAAAAAACAGACCCAAAGATCTAAAGACCCAAAGACCTAAAGACCAAAGACCAACAGACCCAAAGACAAAGACCCAAAGACTAAAGACCCAAAAGAATAAAGACCCAAAGACCCAAGACCCAAAGATCTAAAGACCCAAGACTAAAGACCCAAAGAACCTAAAGACCCAAAGACCTAAAGACCCAGAAAGATTAAGCCCAAAGACCAAAGACCCAAGACCAAAGACCCAGACCCAAAGATCTAAAGACCAAAAAAGACCTAAAGACCCAAGACTAAAGACCCAAAGACTAAAGACCCAAAGACCTAAAGACCCAAGATCTAAAGACCAACAGACCCAAAGACCCAAAGATCTAAAGACCCAAAGATCTAAAGACCCAAAGACTAAAGACAAAAGACCTAAAGACCCAAGATCTAAAGACCCAAAGACCTAAAGACCCAAAGACCAACAGACCAAAGACCCAAAGACCAAAGATCTAAGACCCAAAGACCTAAAGACCCAAAGACCTAAAGACCCAAAGATCTAAAGACCCAAAGACCTAAAGACCCAAAGATCTAAAGACCAACAGACCAAAGACCCAAAGATCTAAAGACCCAAAAGAATCTAAAGACCCAAAGACCTAAATGACCCAAAGACCTAAAGACCCAAAGATCTAAAGACCCAAAGATCTAAAGACCCAAAGACCAAAAGACCCAAAGTCCACACTCTGGAGGCTCTCTGGTCTTTCTCACGCTTATCCATTCACAAACACACACAGGGTTACTGAAGTTTAGAACCGTTTTCATTCCACTCTCGCTACACCATCTCCACTTAAGTAGCTCCTACAGACCCCGCACTACAGGCTCGGATTCAGGGCTGGTCCTGGGCATAGGTGTGTTGGAGACGGGAGATTTCAGGCTTTGAAACGCCCCCACCCTGGTCCTTCTGCGCCTCCATGGAGCCGTGTAACATCGTGGTGAACATTAGGCACCAGGCTCTGAAGTTGTTTTTAACTTGTCTAAAGTGCAATGCTTTTTAATGGGAGACTAGCGGAGGAGTACTACAGCAATGGGGGACCGTAGCGTCGCGGTCTCAAAGCAGAGCAGCCGGCAGCCATTGTCTAGTCGCTGCTTTGATGTGCTTTGGTTACTTTTTTAATGTCTTATTGTTGATTTTCTTGCATTTTTGTCTCCACCTATAGGCCAGTGCAGTCCCTCATTTGAAAGCCAAGACCTTGTGTAGAAAACACAACTTACAGGAGGTGGATGGAAGGTAACTGGTTAAATGAGATAAATGACTTAAAATAGTTTGAATTAAGGTTTTACATTTTTTTTATTGAATTTGTGTCGGTTTGAGCTCATCGGGATCAGATAAAAACACCAAAGGAACGAGCAGAAACCCCACAAAGACACATTCACTTTTATTTTCACTTGAATGAAACAAAATAATCTGATTTTTAGACCAAAGCTACTCAAACTTTAGATTCAATCTCTTAATTAGATTTCATCGCTGAACTATTATTTATACATAAATGGCTGAAAACGTACAATACATTTTATGGATATATCCCAAATGTTTACAAAGATATTTCTCGCAAAGTCAGATCAACAACACTGGACACTTTGACGTCTCCTGATAAATCCAGTCACTACATTTAGAGCTGAGGAAGTCAGTGTTTCGTGGCTAAAGTGTCAGGACGTCTCGATTTGTCTGACTTTGCTTATTAGAGTTCACGGCACACAAAGTTGGAAACCGAGACCCAAGCTGGAGAGAAGCAGAGCTCAGAGGAACAGCAGGGGGCGCAGAGCGCGGTGAACACTCACCGGTTCGAACGGGCACAACTGAACTGAGACTGAAACGATACAAAGCCAAAGATTCTCGTTTCTGCTTTTCACGTCACAAAGTAAACCATGAAGTGACGCTGCAGGTGAAAACATCGACTTTTCTGCCGTGGTCAATGTGGAGATTTAACTAAAAATGTTTAAGTTTGAACTTCGTCAGAGTAAAAACTCTCTCTTTACGATGTTTATTTTGTCTTTAAGCCTCAGATTTATCCAGGAAGTGACTCCAACATGTCTGTGTGGCTCCCTGGTCTTTCCACGCTTATTCATTCACTGACATGGTTCGTATCTACGTGTAGCAGGAAAGGCTGTGACAGAGATGACGCTGTAATCCAAATATGGTCATTTCTTTGTGGGAGACAGCAGCGGCTAAAGACGGGAGGAACATGCACAGGGCGCATGTGCAGACAAAGGGACTAAACTTATTCAGAATTAGTTGCTGAGAATACTGGCAATTTTGGTCATTTTTACGCAGAAAATGACATACTGTATTTTCAGATGAAATCATTGGAATTGAATATTTCACCTGCAGCGTCTCACGTCTCGCAGATTTTGCATCATTTACACGGAATTCTATTATAATCCAGAGAAAGTTTGCAGATTATTGTGTAATAAAAGGTAAAAAGTCAGACTGACCGTCGTGTGATTTGCTGAGGAACAGAGTGCTGTCCCGGGGATGGTCCGACGGTTCGACGTCAGATTCAGCTCTGGAACAAAACAAGATGCTCATGAGGGACATAAAGGAAACCCAGGAGAAAAATCCACAAATGCTTCATTTAATCTGAGTCGAGCTCCATTACCAGGTCTTAGTTGAACCTCCAGATTTAAAGTGAAATTGAGACTAAGCATCATAAAATCTATTTTTTAACATTTCAGTGCATTTTATGGGGAAAAGACATTTCCCTCTCTCCTCCTCTGCTCCTCCCTGAAGTGGCTCTGTTATAAAGCCTGATGGCACGAGGGACAGAAGAGTTCAAATATCAAATATATATGTATCATATATTTTTCTTTTCAAAATAGTCTGCAGAGTATGCAATCTTGTCTCTAAAAAACCCAAATTGTTTAATGCAGTATTTAATTTTAATGTGATTATCAAACCCAGAGCCACAAATAAACAACAACTATAGAAGTGTAGTTTGTTGTTGAAAAAAAATGACCGACATGTGTTTTTTGTGACTTCACTTTGAGCGCGTTACTTAACAACCAATTTTTAATGTTTTTGTCTGACAAATTTAAATCATGTAAAGATCAATCGAAATAAAAGTTATAATGAGTGGTTCAACACATGCTTTATTTTTCGACAGCAATAGAACCTACACTTAGATTTACCGATGTTTTGTGTATGTTGGAGGATGGGAGGGCATCTGGGCGTTTCCCTGTTATGCTGTTGGTTGTAAACACGTTTTCACCGTGCACTGACCCAGATCCGAGCGCTCTGCGTGAGTGAGCGGAGAAACTGGATCCTCTCATGCGCCTCTTACATAATACATACCACAGCTCAGAGCGAGAGGGGACACCACAGTACAGACGCAAGGCAGGCATAAAGATCCTCCTCTACAGTGAGAGCTGTAGTTTTAGTCACGTGTCATGATCCGCCTCTGCCAACGGGAAACGGGTTTATTTCTATGTTGTTCATTCACAAGAGGAAACTGTGACACATGAGGGTGATCCCACATATGCTCCTGACCAGCGCCGGCACTAGGGTCTGTGTTGTAAAACTCATATAAATCACAACTAAATCAAACAAACAAATAAAGTCAACAAACTGCATAGACTCTAATATAAAGTCAACAAAAAACTGTATAAACTCCAATATTAAATCAACAAACTGTATGAACTCAATATAAAGTCAACAAAACTGCATAGACTTCTATATAAGTCAACAAAACTGTATTAAACTCCAATATAAATCAACAAAACTGTCTTATAAACTCCAATATAAGTCAAACAAAACTGATAGACTCCAATTTATAAATGTCAACAAAACTGTATAAACCCCAATATAAAGTCAAACAAAACTGCATAGACTCCAATATAAAGTCAACAAAACTGTATAAACTCCAATACTAAAGTCCAACAAACTTATTAAAACTCCAATATAAGGTCAACAAAACTGCATAGACTCCCAATATAAAGTCAACAAAACTTGTATTAAACTCCAATATAAAGTCAACCAAACTGTATAGGACTCCAATATAAAGTCAACAAAAACTGTATGAAAACTCCATATAAAGGTCAACAAAACTGTATAAAACTTTCAATATAAAGTCAACAAAACTGCATTAACTCAATATAAAGTCAACCAAAACTGTATAAACTCCAATATAAAGTCAAAACAAACTGATAGACTCAATATAAATCAACAAAACTTGATAAACTACAATATAAAGTCAACAAAAAACTGTATAGACTCCAATAAAAAGTCAACAAAACTGTATAAACTACAATATTAAAGTCAACAAAAAACTGTATAGACTCCAATATAAAGTCAACAAACTGTATAGACTCCAATATAAAGTCAACAAACTGTATGAACTCCATATAAGTCAACCAAAACTGCATAGACTTCCGAAATAGTAAAGTCAACAAAAACTCGCATAGCTCCAATATAAAGTCAAACCACAACTGCATAGCTCCAAGATATAAAGTCAACAAAACCTGTATAAACTCACTAATATATTTAAAGTCAATCATAAACTTGTATAAACTCCAATATAAAGTCATACAAAACTGATAGCCACTCCCATTATAAAGTCAACAAAACTGTATAAACTCCAATATAAAGTCAACACAACTAGCATAGGACTCAATATAAAGTCAACAAAACTGTATAAAACTCCAATATAAAGTCAAACCCAAAACTGTATAAACTTCCAATATAAAGTCAACAAAACTGTATCCAAACTCCAAAATAAAGTTCAAAACAAAACTGTATGAACTCCAATATAAGTCAACCAAACTGTATAAACTCCAATTATAAAGTCAACAAAACTTGTTATTTAGACTCACAAGTATAAATCAATCAAAACTGTATAAAACTACAATTTAAAAAGTCAACAATAACTATGCATAGACTCCAATATAAAAGTCAACAAACTGTATTAGACTCCAATATTAAAGTCAACAAAACGTATAGTACGTCCAATATAAAGTACAACAACACTGTATAGTACCTCCAATATTAAAGTCAACAAAACTGTCCCATGAACTCCAATATAAAGTCAACCAAACTGAATAGACTCCAATATAAATCAACAACAACTGCATAGACTCCATAATATAAAGTCAACCGTCAAAACATTTATCTTAGACTCCAATTTAAAGTCAACAAAACTGTATTTAGACTCCATATTATAAATGAATCAACCAAAACTGTATAAAGAACTCCAATATAAAGTCAAACAAACTGTATTAGACTCCAATAAAAGTCAAGCAAACTTGTATAACTCCAAATTATAAAGTCAACAAAAACTGTATGAAACTCCAATATAAAGTCAAAACACAACTGCATAGACTCCAATATAATTCAACACAACTTGCATAGACTCCCAAATATAAAAAATCAACAGAAACTTGGCATTAGACTCCCAATATAAAGTAATTCAAACACAGAACTGCATAGACTCAATATAAAGTCAACAAAACTGTAAATCCAATATAAAGTCCAACAAAAACTGGTATAAACTCCAATATAAAGTCAACAAAACTGCATATAGACTCCAATATAAAGTCAACAAAACTGTATAACTCCAATATAAAGTCAACAAACTGATAACTCCAATAAAAGTCAACAAAACTGTATAAACTCCAATATAAAGTCAACCAAAACTGTATAGACTCCAATATAAAGTCAACAAAACTGGCAAATAGACTCTAATATAAAAGTCAACAAAACTGTATAAACTCCAATATAAAGTCAACAAAACTGTATAAACTTCCAATATAAAGTCAACAAAACTGTATAGACTCCAATATAAAGTCAACAAAACTGTATAAACTCCAATATAAAGTCAACAAAACTGCATAGACTCCAATATAAAGTCAACAAACTGTATAAACTCAATATAAAAGTCAAAAAAAAAAAAAACAAAAACTGTAAAACTCCAATATAAAGTCAACAAAAACTGTAATAAACTCCAATATAAAGTCAACAAACTGTATAAACTCCAATATAAAGTCAACAAAACTGTATAGACTCCAATATAAAGTCAAACAAAACTGATAACTCAATATAAAGTCAACAAAACTGTAAACTCAATAAAGCAACAAACTGTATAACTCCAATATAAAGTCAACAAACTGTATAACTCCAATATAAAGTCAACAAACTGTATAACTCCAATATAAAGTCAACAAAACTGTATACACTCCAATATAAAGTCAACAAAACTGTATGAACTCCAATATAAAGTCAACAAACTGTATAAACTCCAATATAAAGTCAACAAACTGTATAGACTCCAATATAAAGTCAACAAAACTGTATAAACTACAATATAAAGTCAACAAAACTGTATAGACTCCAATATAAAGTCAACAAACTGTATAGACTCCAATATAAAGTCAACAAAACTGTATGAACTCCAATATAAAGTCAACAAAACTGCATAACTCCAATATAAAGTCAACAAACTGTATAGACTCCAATATAAAGTCAACAAAACTGTATAATCCAATATAATCAACAAACTGATAACTCCAATATAAAGTCAACAAAACTGTATAAACTACAATATAAAGTCAACAAACTGTATAGACTCCAATATAAAAGTCAACAAACTGTATAACTCCAATATAAAGTCAACAAAACTGTATAACTCAATATAAAGTCAAAAAAAATGATAGACTCCAATATAAAGTCAACAAACTGTATAAACTCCAATATAAAGTCAACAAAACTGTATAAACTCCAATATAAAGTCAACAAAACTGCATAGACTCCAATATAAAGTCAACAAAACTGTATAAACTCCAATATAAAGTCAACAAAACTGTTATAAACTCCAATATAAAGTCAAACAAAACTGTATAAACTCCAATATAAAGTCAACAAAACTGTATAAACTCCAATATAAAGTCAACACAAAACTGTATAAACTCCAATATAAAGTCAACAAAACTGTATAAACTCCAATATGAAAGTTTCAACAACAACTGTATAAACTCCAATATAAAGTCAACAAACTGTATAAACTCCAATATAAAGTCAACAAAACTGTTAAACTCCAATATAAAGTCAACAAAACTGTATAGACTCCAATATAAAGTCAACAAAACTGTATAGAACTCCAATATAAAGTCAACAAAACTGTATAGACTCCAATATAAAGTCAACAAAACTGCATATAGAACCGTGTCCAATATAAAGTCAACAAAACTGCATAGACTCCAATATAAAGTCAACAAACTGTATAAACTCCAATATAAAGTCAACAAAACTGTATAACTCCAATATAAAGTCAACAAACTGTATAAACTCCAATATAAAGTCAACAAAACTGTATGAACTCCAATATAAAGTCAACAAAACTGTATAGACTAATATAAAGTCAACAAAAGTATAGACTCCAATATAAAGTCAACAAAACTGTATGAACTCCAATATAAAGTCAACAAAACTGCATAGATCCAATATAAAGTCAACAAAACTCATAGACTCAATATAAAGTCAACAAATGATAATCAATATAAAGTCAACAAAACTGTTATTTTGTTGACTTATATAGACCAATAAAGTCAACAAACTGTATAGATCCAATATAAAGTCACAAAACTGTATAAACTCCAATATAAAGTCAACAAAACTGCATAGATTCCAATAATTATTATTAACTAAACTTTTACGTCGGACAGATGTCATGTTGATGCTGTAAATATGTCGAGCAAAGGCCCAGCTTCTTGTATTTGAGTCAGTGTTGTCCTCGTCTTTCACCTCCAAATGCTCAGTGCCATGTTGGACTATTTCGAGAAGAGATAAGATAAACATTTTCACCGATAAAAACACTTGGAAAGCAATAACTGAGTGGCTCTCTAACAGTTGAGTGATTTAGAGTTCAGCCGCTCCGTGAGGACCAGCTGGTTTAATGACGTTCCACCTGACTGTCATTTACTGAGACACAAATATCTCTGTAAACACATTACGGAACAGGCCCAGACGAGCTGCTGCCTTCACTGACTGGACGGCTCTCACACTCCAGCACTCTGCACTTTCATTACAGATCATTCCACTGATGCTTTAGTGATGCATTGAACTTGTGTCTGATTTAGGTCAGTCCAATAACGTGCTGGGTGATCAGGAGAGTGTGGGCCGTCAGAAAAACAAATATGAATGGAGTGCTATTACAGCCAGGCCTAAAGGCTTTGCCGGGCTGCAGCAGGAGCTGTTTTAGACATTCATTAAGCTACAAAAACAGTTCTTGTCATGTAAAGCTACACTGCCTGATCCAAAAAGATATGTTGCCACAGATAAAAACAAAAGTTCCTAAGCTCTAATATCTGGTTGTTTCGCCTTTAGCTTTGATTCCAGGTCAATCTCTGTTTAATTCAATAAACTTCGTCCAAAGATCCAGTGTTAGATCTCGTGAAAGCCTTTCCCAGTGCAGATCTGGTTAAGATCTGGACTCATCTCTTGGAATATTCTCGTTCCACCAGGGAAAAAAAGAGGAAATCCACTAATGGAATAACCTGGTCATTCAGAATGTTCGGGTCGTCAGCTGATTTCGTTCTTGTCAGCAGATCGTTAAACCGTGCATTTGTTGTTGGGTAAATTCATTTGGAGCTGGAATAATGGAGCCATTTATTATGACCCAGTGCAGAGAGAATGGTCCGACTGTGAAGGGGTGATGATGTAGAGGAGGAGGAGGAAGAGGAGGAGGAGCCACAGCCCCAACAGCAGAGAGAAAGAGGCGGAACAGGCGCAGAGGAAGACCAGGCGAGCACAGTGTTGGTTAGTAACGCTTTATAAGGTGTTATGAAGTCGTCACCATAAACTGAAAATAGTAATAATGCCACAGTGTAAAAGTGCAGACAAAGAGGATGGAGCTTATACAAGACAATGACCAAAGCACAAAAGCAAATCCACTTCAGAATGGCTTCAGAAGAATAAAATACACGTTCTGGAATGGCTAAGTCAAAATCCTGACCTAAACCCCTTTGAGATGCTGCATGACCTCAAGAAAGTTATTCACACCAGACATGCAGGAATCTCACTGAACTGAGACAGTTTTGTAAAGAGCAATGGTCCAGGATTCATCCTGATCATTGTGCACGTATGATCTGCAACTACAGGAAACGTCTGGATGAAGTTATTGCTGCAAAAGGAGGGTCAACCAGTTATTGAATCCAAGGGTTCAATAATAACATGATAACATGTAAATGTTTGGGCGGTATTAGTTTAAGCAGACACTGTTTACTATGTTTATTTTATTTGATAAATCAGTCACTGACTTTGATGAAATATTGTATTCAGCCAATTTTCCTTTAATTTCTCCAGAGTTTTTCTTGTCGGCCTTTTTGGTGCATTGAGTTGCCTTTATATTTACCGGACTAACAGAACAGGTGCCGCTTTACCCGCCCCGCTGTAGGGGTGGGCGATATGACAAAAATAGAATATCACAATTTTTGAATTATAAACTCCCGATTTCGATTTTATCACAGTTTTTTATAGTAACTAAAATAACTTAAATTACACACTGAAGAAGAAAAAGATTGAATTCAAATGCTAATTTATTCAACTTTGTGATAATCAACACAGCAAAAATAGACTTAGAACTTAGACTAGACTACAGCAAACTAACTCTATACATTAAAAAACACAATAAAAGTCCAGACAATAAAAGTAAAATAGTGACACTAAGTTTGGTAAAGGCTTGTTGTTGTGTCTGTTGCTGTCTGGCATCTTTTCTGAGATGTCTCTCTCATGACGTCGAACTGCTGTGATACAGCACTCTGTTGCTGTCTGACCCTTTCACAATAAGAGTCTTACTAAAGCAATAACATACTGTGTCTTTTATTGTGTAAACGGCTAACCGGAAGCAGAAAGTTACCATAAGTTATTACTTGACCAGGTAATTCACCAAAGTTGGACAAGTCTTATATTTTCAAAGACCTGGATAAACAGCGACAGAACTGTAAGGACGAAGGACACACTCGCTTCTTCACACATGTGTCGCCAGGTAAATAAATAAACACACGCTGAGCAGAGCAGCGGCGTTACGGGGGAAACACACTGACATAAATACCTCTGAAATAGAGACGCTGGGTTTAAAAGCTCCAGATTGAGGAGCCTGGTCGTGTATGGAGATCGTAAGACAGTCTAATATCGTCATATTGCCCAGCCCTACCCCTCTGTGAGCCCCTTTACCCTCTGTGAGCCCCTTTACCCTCTGTGAGCCCCTTTACCCTCTGTGAGCCCTTTACCCTCTGTGAGCACCTTTACTCTGTAGCACCTTTACCCTCTGTGAGCCCCTTTACCCTCTGTGAGCCCCTTTACCCTCTGTGAGTCCCTGTACCCTCTGTGAGCCCCTTTACCCTCTGTGAGCCCCTTTACCCTCTGTGAGCCCCTTTACCGCTGTGAGCCCCTGTACCCTCTGTGAGCCCCTGTACCCTCTGTGAGCCCCTTTACCCTCTGTGTAGCCCTTTACCCGCTGTGAGCCCCTGTACCCTCTGTGAGCCCCTTTACCCTCTGTGAGCCCCTGTACCCTCTGTGTAGCCCTGTACCCGCCCGTACCGTCCAGGTTCTCGCGGTCGCTGATGTGCTGTAAGTTACTGCAGACCGTCTCGTCCCGGCTCAGGTCGGACTCGGGCTGGTACGGCTCCAGGCGGGAGTGGTTCTTCCTCCTCAGTTTGGGGCTGGACGACACGCAGCAGGACGACAGAGAGCCGCCCATCGTCACGGTGACGGCTCCGATAACCGCGACGTGTTGGGGTCAGCGCCTCAAACAGGAGACACAGGAGACCAGAGTGAGACGGACACTTCAAGCATTTACCACAGAACTGAACCTTTACTCCAGGACATTTATATAAAAAGCTCTAAAGTAAACAGTCACTAAATCAGCTGTTCAAAGGAAAACTGATTTAAATCCATGAATAGATTAATTAAACCAGGTTCACTCTGGAGCAGGAGGTGGAGCAGGAGGTGGAGCAGGAGGTGGTGCTTTGCAGATGTCCGGATGATGTCACTGACTCACGATAAGGAACGAGGTTTGTCCCCGTCGTGTTGTTCAGGCGGTTCATTAGATCTTAAAGGGACATTTCAGGATTTTTGACATTGGGCCTCATTTCCTAGTTATCCAGAGTGTTGTTGATGTCTGGAGATATTTTTTTCTTAAATTCATGCAGTTCTTATATTTGAAGAGTCTAGTGGCGCTAGGCTAGGCAAGGCTAAAGCATTTCTATGGTATCAGTTAGCCTGCATTAAAAACAGTGTGACCCACTCCACAGTGCACCTGAGGTAAATCACTTATAACGCCAGACTAACCATATAAATGTCTGTGTTAATAGAATCATTTAAAATAACTTATATTTGAGCAGCATCAGCTTCGTGGCTGTAAGCTAACGCAGCGGCGGAGTGATCTGCGAGAAAATAGTCCCTCAAAATGCGGTAATTCATGTGATACAAGGTCAGTTATATTTCAAACATTATTCTATTATTCTGTCTTTGAAGCCTTAATGTTATACAGCCTGATGGTCAGAAACACCTGGCTGGAGGATTCACCTATTGTACATGTTTTTAGAGGCGACGGTGGTGCAGAGAGTAGAGCAGGTCGTCGGTTTGCAGGTTCACACTGTCGTCGTGTCCTTGGGCAAGACACTTCACCCACCTCTCCTCCAGTGTCTGTGTACATTAGTGTGAAAGCGCTTTGAGTGCCTAAAGCAGGCAGAAAGGCGCTCTGTAAATGTGACCATTTACCATTTCGAGGTAGGGGAAACCGGAGTACCCGGAGGAAACCTACGGGGGGAGAACATGCAAACTCCACAGAAAGGCCCCGTCCAGGTGGGAATCAAACCCAGGACTTTTAAGTGCTAACCGCTGCGCCACCGTGCCGCCCACACAAGAGGGTGAATAAAGGTGAATAAAAACTTTACTAACAATGGAGAAATTCACTCGTCACAGCAGCGTTTCACTCACTGAGGCTCATCTTTTCAAATCTATCAATCATGATTTTGTAAATAATAAACACTTATTAATGTTCATAAATCATAACTAAAGTGTTATAACTGAGCTTGGAATAGAAGTACTGTGAGCTTAGACTGTTCTCATAGTCTGGTGATTCCACCGTTATGATGGCACTAATATAATATATTTTTTCAACTTTTTAAACAAGTGGTTTGGGAGACTTTGGAAAATGACACTGGATTTGAGCAGGAATCTTATGAGCTGCAGAAAACAAACCCCAGAACAGAGGAGTTTATCATGTTTTTCCAGGACCTCCCTCTGCTTTCTCAAAGGAAATAAACACTATTCTCTGCAGTAACAAACTGTGCTGCAAAATAACTGATATAACAAGCAACATAAAGTGATGACTGGGATGTTAAATCAGTATCTGTCACAGGCTATTGTAAAACACAGCCGGCTACAATGGCTAAGAGTGAAACAGTTATGAGCCAAAACAGAAATCTCCCAGTGTTTATCTCTTCCATTGCGCCCCGGAGCCTTTACCCTGTACCCCCTGCACCCCCTGCACCTCCTGCACCTCCTGCACCTCCTGCAGTCCTACCTCAGTCCTGAAGGGGCTACATCATGAGCTCCGCCGCAGCGTCATGAGAAACATCGACACATATCCTCCCCGCGCGCTGTGGCTCATCCTCCGAGGCCCCAGACACGGCCCTGGTGCTCGGAACTCGCCCCTGCGCTCAGGCCGCTGTCCCTCACAGCTCCAACCCGCCCATGGAGCGCCTTCAGTCGGTTACGCTGAGAGCCAGACCCGGGGACACGCGGAGGGGCTGTCACGGCCGAGAAAGCATCGTTACGCGCCGGGATGGTGGGATGGAGAGGTGCAGGGACGCAGGATGAGCGGCTCGCGGACACGGGCGCATCCTCACGAGCGTTTCCGGTTCACCAGCACGCGCTCGGAGAGAGGGGGGTCACGCGGATACGGTCAATTATTCAGGAGCACAGCGCGTCCGGGGTCAGATGGACTCGGTTTAAAGCGCAGACGCAGGAGGAAGACACTTTTGCCTTTGTTTAACAGTTTTATAATAATTATTATAATAATAATAATAATAATACTAATGCTGCACTGAAATATGAACATAAATGATACGATATTTTTATGCCTTTCATTACAATTATGTTGTGTTTAAAGTGACACGTGCGTAAATTGTCTGGTTCGGATTCAGGACACGCCCACAGCTTATGCACGTTTTGTGCGTTTAGAAAATAAAATGACTTGTGTGTATTGTAGTAGAAGGTGTAGGCCAGCAGAGGGCGCCCCTGACCACATGTTTACAGCCTTTACCATTCAGATTTGCCTTTCAACTATTGTAGATGTTTGGAGCTAAATAAAATTAATAGGCTACAATCACACAATATAATAACTATTTCTGTTTCATGCAATATTAATATTAAAAGTTATTTCTTAATAATGTCGTCCCTGATACATTCCAAATATCAAGGGAAACCTCCCAGGAACTGTATTCTAGATACTCTCCAATGAAAGTGTAACTTTACCAGAATACAGTTACTACTTGATGAGTACATGTGTTTAGTTACTCCCCAACACTGACCTGAACCGAGCGCATTTTATCTACTTCAGCTTCATCCAAATCTAAATGTTTTTCGACTGGAGAGCAACAGAATAACGCCTCATTTGAAAGCTAAGACCTACAAAACTTTTTGTAGTGGGTTCGTCTCTTTTTCTCTACTTTTTCTGTAACCTTTTTGTTGCTTCTTTGTAGCTTTTTTATCACTTTGTAGTTTTTTTAGATTTGGATCATCTCTTACTGCAGAAACTGGTCGGTTCAGTTGGAGGTTAAGAAGTTAAAACTACATTATTATCTATTAATTGTAGTGCATTCATTGTAATAGAAAGTTAAATGCATAGGTATCATTGCTGAATCTTTAAGTGAAAGTAAAAACATGGACTAGGAGGGAAACAAGTGTCCGAGGAACTCTGAAAAGTACGATAAAAGTCCTTTAATGAGCAGGAGACGCCAACGCGTTTCCACCTGGCACGGTCTTCTTCAGGGCAAGTCAGCAGAAGCACTGAAGGTCCAAACGCGTTGGCGTCCCCTGCTCATTGAAGGACTTTTATCGTACTTTTCAGAGGCCTCGGACACTTTTTTTCCTCCTAGTCCATGTTCTCAAGGTTTTTGTCCTCGAAGAGCACCTGCATTTATTCTACAACTCTGGACCCACCTTCAATCTCGAAGTAAAAACATGTTTTAATTTTAATAATTCTTGTTCAATTTAGTTTAAACTTCTACACTACGATTTATAAGCTTTATCTGCTCTTGTTAGGCCGGAGCGCCATCAGGAAAGTATAAAGATATGTTGGTCTGAGGTCCATCTGGTATTCGCTCTGGGTCGATGCAGCCGTGTCCGAGTCGGTTGGATGTGACGAACTTTATCCACACAAGCAGCAGATCGAGGCATTTGAGTCAGTTCCCTGTTTGTTCGGCCTGTGCAATTCATGAATATAGTTCATTCAAAAAGTGCCCCCTGGAGGCCAGTTTACTGTGTGAGGGCTGTTTGGAGCCGTAATAAAAATTCAGAATCAGAAAACATTTTATTACCATCATCAGTGAAAGGTTTTACAAAACTAGACATTTGCTCCAGTGCAATCTTTGTGTTCAAAGACAGTGGTCTTGGTCAATCCAAAATAATAGTAAACCTCGTACCTGGATTTTCTATGCAGGTTAAAGACCAGGTTTTCACTTTCTCAAAAACAAAACAAAACAAAAAAAAAAGACACCATGAAAACAAGAAATTACCTTTCTCATATCTATATTTAGTGAAAATTAACAATTTACAAAAAAATTAATACATTAAAACTTTTACGAGCCTTACGTTTTCATGCTTTTCAGAATCTGACCTCTTTTTTTGCCCACATTGGCTCCTCCCCTTAGATCGGGATCAGTGTTAATTTCATCGACTAAAATATTTAGTCTTAATTTTAGTCAAAGTGATATTTTTGCAGACTAAAATTGGACTAAATGAAAAGTAGAGACTAAAATAATCCAAACCTCTATTGACCGTCTGAAAGAGCCTCAGATCATGTAAATCCACTGCCAAAAGGAGCAGCTCTGAGCTTTGTTCATGTGGGAGCAGCTCCATGAAGCAGAGGAGCTGATTATAATGAATATTATAAATGCAAAGTCGACTAAATTGACATGCAATTTTAGTTGACTAAAACTAGACTAAAATGTAATTACATTTTCATCAAAAGACTAAAACTAAATTAAAATACGTTGTCAAAATTAACACTGATCGGGATGAGGAACCTTTTTCACATCAAGGGCCAAATCAATGTTTACACAGTTCTCCAAAGGCCTTACAATTTAGCGACATACATTCTAGAGTTCTTACAACACTGAGGTAGGACTGATGGAGGATCATCATTTCTATGTCAGAGTCACATAATGCGATGGCTGGAAGTGTTTATCTTTGTCGAGGAGTTTGATGTCGCTACAGTGATGATGATGAACTCGAAGCTGCTTTTCCAAGGGTTAGGTTAATGGCACTCGAGATTTGCCTTCATCACTGCAGCTCCTCGCCACAGACTATAGGCAAACTGGCTTTTCACTTTGACAAATAAGAAATCATTTGTACATTTATCTCTGAATACGCGGCATTCAAGATCCACCTTCCTTTCTTTAGCGATCGCCATGATGCAGCACTTATCAAGTCGGTCACTTCCGCGCAATACATCACATGACCCTGATCCATACTATATTAAATATAAAACAATTATACACTTTGGAGTTGAAAAATGTTTAGAAAATACATTAAAGCTGACTTGCATCATAATTCTGAACACGGTGTACAGAAAACACAGCCTTTTTGCTTTTACAAATATACAATAAGCAGCAGAAACGTGTGTATATATCCATGTAGTACAAATACGACCTTGCAAATGGGCGGTAAGAGGTAATTTAGTGTTCATGAGTCTGATGTTCCCCTCCTGGAGCCGCCACCTTAACGTGGTGGAGGGGTTTGAGCCTGAATGATCCTGGAGCTCTGTCGGGGCTTCGTGCCCCTCCCATGGCAAACAGGTCCACGACCCGGAAACGTGGAAGAAAATGGATGGAGTCTGATGTTTATGTGGCGGGAGGTTCCTCTGGACCATAGGGGAGAGGGTCAAACAGTGTCCAGGGTGGGACGGGCCGGCTGTGATCCGAGCTGCACGCTCCCGGGTCCAAAACACATGGGAGGTGCTCTTGCTGTGTAGCTGGCTCTCTGATTGGCTGAGGGGGCTCCTGCCAGGTTTGAATGGCCAAATCACAAGTGGAGGATGAACGCTACGATGCAGTTTCTCAGTGTTCTTCATCTTCATTTCACAGGTCCCTCAGAAAACCTTTACGCCGACACGATTCCTATTGGCAAAAAAACAAAACAAAAACAGGTTAGAACCAGATAATAATAATAATAATAATAATAATAGATATTAAAAGTTAGGATTATCGAAAAAGGGACGAATGTTGTACTTTGTAAACGAGGGATTGCCGTAGCAGTTTAATGATATTTGTACCATTTCAGTGGCAAGGACATTTTTAATCAAGGCTCGATATTCATGAGACGGAATAGGTTGCATTGACATCACGACATTCGAAAAGAACCTATAGTTTAAAATTGAGGTAAAATTCCATGACTCTCTGTACATGTTTTACATTTTTAAAGCACGCCATGTTCTCTTTTGGCATTTAACTAGTTTGGAAGCTCACTTTTATTATTGAAATGTAGTTTTTTTGTGCAAGCGTACTTTTGTATTTATGATTGTATTGCCTTTTTGTACAGCACTTTGATCAACTTTGCTGTTTCTAATAGTCCTTTATAAACTGAATGGGATTGAATTGATGGCAACTAGGGTACTTGTCAAAATGCAGTTTTGCCTTAGGTTTTAGGCAGGGGTTAAAGTGGGATTTGGGAGGTGGGGGAACTCTAACCTTTAACAAGCAGTAGGATAGGCGCTACATTTTATATTTTTTTATGTACTTAGGTACTGACATGTAGTCATGGGTTCTGAACAGATACTGCACAATACAAGGTATTTGATACTGTAATTATTGTATTTTCCAATATTTTTAATACCTTGAATTATTTTTAGATATCCTTTAGTAGGTTTTAACAATCATAAATGATTGGAGGTCTATGTGATTTACTAAATGAACAAATTCTGCTTTTGCCAGATCCACTCTTTTGGGTTCTTCTTAGATAGGACTGCAGAGCACCATACCTGCCCAGAGAGGAGCTTAATAGATTATAGAAACAAATAAAATGTCAGGATCCACTTATTCAAAGAAGGCCCAACCAAAGAAATGAACATGAGTGCTGAAACATTACTTATTAACAATTTTGGCTTGTTATTATGTTCTTTATTTAAGAAATCCTCTTCACAGTTAGTGGTGCTTACAGCAGGGCTCTTGCAGGCTGGTCAGGGCTGAGCCTCCCACCACCAAACAATCACATTTTTGGGATAAATAAATGAAAATTTCATTATCATCACTGCTTGAACAGAATAGAATTGGGCCTAAACATAAAAGTTATATTATATTCCAGCATTTTAAGGCTTTGGAGGGGAAAAAAGAAAAAAACACAGCAATAGATTAATACAGAATAATAAAGAGTCTAATAATAAACTAGGACTACTCAGAACTAAACCAGGATTAAGCCAGGGCAAACATGCAATATCAGGACTAAGGCAGGACTAAATCACATCTAAACCAGGCCAAAGGCCTAATACAGAATGAGACCAGTACATCTCAAACAACATGACGAACTCCTGCTCAGCCACTGCTCCTCAGCGCTGAGCAGACAGACCATGGAAAATAATAAATAAGGGCGGACCAAACGCCAGACCTCGCGCTTTACGAAAAAACTCAGTAAATGAAGCGCTCCTTGGAGATGGCGCGCTCATCCACATATTCAGCTTCAGCCTCGTTACCATGTTAACTTTGCAAAGAGCATCTCTGCGCTTGTACATTTCCCACAAACACGTATTGAATGAAGTCAGAGCAGAAAGGAAGAAAAATGCACCTGTCAAATGAATGATTCAGATGTTATTTAGTAAAGTTAGAGCCCAGGGAGCGAGGTTTAGCGTGTTGACCGGTTAAACACGAGTGCTGGTGGTGCAGAGCAGTTTTCCAAAACTCACGTTCCATCAGCTTTATCATCCGCTTTACAAACATCCACAGCTGAACTGGTGTTCCTTACCTTAAAGTCGCTGGTTAAGCCCTTTGCACCGGTGAAAACAGAAACACAAGCTGCACCTGACGCGGACCGCGAGGAGTCCTGCTTCTGCATGGGATAATCCGAGCAAACACGATTCATACTGTCCTTGTGCTGCAGTTTGATCAAATCTGTCAGTCCGTCCAACGATAAGCCTCCTGTTTTCTCAGTTTAGCGTTACACCGTTTAACAGAGCCATGTTTTCATTTGAGCCCGCGCTAGGAGATGATGGTCCGGAGCCGGAGGCACACTGCTACGCAAAGTGCCGCGAACTTGCTGTGGAGTGACGCGAATAATGCCGGAAAAAATATAATTTTTATGGAAAATGAGGTCAGATTTTATTTTTTGGCCCCCGGGACGCATATTGAGTAGGCCCAACCTAGTACTTTTATCGCATTGATTTATCTCACAGGCAGAATTTCGTATGTGCGTGAAAATGACAAAGTTGCAATCATGAACTTTTTTTCTTCTTTTTTTTGCCATGCGAAGGTGGGGGAACGCCGTTCCCGACCGTTCCCGCCCACTTTAACCCCTGGTTTTAGGTCAATATCCTATTACTGGACTGGGGCAATCCACATGAAACAAACAGTTCCAATGTTCAATGTCTTCTGTTAGCGTGTGTAAACTAAGGTTGACTTGGGTATCTAGAAGATGGTGAAAGACCAGGAGAAGGAGCTGACCAGTGCAGGACACCACGCTCTGAAACAGGGACAAACCCAGGAGGCGCTGCATCGTTACAGAGGAGCACTGAAGGCAGCCAGCCAAGTTAACTTCAGTCATTCTAACTTTTCGGCAGTGTACAATGTCGATAATACAATGGAGATATGGAGGTATGCCCTGAAGAAGGTCGAACGCAATCGAAACGCGTCGGCAGGTCAATCCAATAAAGGACTTGATCAAGAATCGGACTGCCTCGGATTTTTCTTTCTCTTTTTGCTAATACAATGGAGATGTTGAAAGAGTTTAAGGTGTGACACTGCAGCTGAATAGGGGGAAAAAATAAATAAATGTAGAGATATCAATTTGAAACTTTTGCTGAACTTCACCGATATAAATATGAGAAAAAATGTATTGCATGTTTTCATATAAAAGACGACATTTTGTACATGAAAATGGCCAAAATTGCCTATATTTTGGGCAACAAAATAAAAATAATGGATTGAGCCAGATTAAAATGTATGGTTTTATTTTATTGACATATTAGAAACTCTTTTGGATATATTGTTTAGTTTTTCAATTAACTAATCCTAAGTGAAAAATCTGTAAAAATTCAAATTCCTTTTTTGGGTTCAAAGCGGAATAAATCAGGCTAGGAATTAGATATTAAAAAATCCCTCTGAAAAAACCTTTAAATCTTGTTAAGTCCAAGACTGTAAAGTTTGGAGTCTGTATGAGCGACTATAAGGGCTCACCCGCTGCCCGAGTGGGGCCTTCTCTCATTCAGAGAAAACAAGCCCTGAAGTTTTGTAGCGAGTGGAAACTTCTTTGGCTCTTCAGCACCAGGCGTCTTGTAGGAGGAAAAATACCATATTTGGGTGATAGCGTCAACACGAGGACCCTTCACAGGACACGTGGATGTAAAATCTGTCAATATTTGTGAATGAATACCCGCGGGAAAGACGGTCTTTCGACGCGCTGCAGCTGCTACTACCGGGTTACCTCCGCGTCGCAGGCGGACAAATCATCATAAAATAAGCATCATGCGGGGTGAGTTTTGTCATTTTTATTCTCTGACATAAAAACTAAGATGTAAAGGGAGGAAAATAGATAAAAATCTCCACTTCGACCACTGCTTGAAAAATCAATACTTTCACCTACCGTGTCTCGCCTTAACAAGGGTCAACTTTATGAATTTTTGCTGTGGTATTGGAATTTGAGTTGGAAATGTTGTGACAACACTATAGAACCAGGGTTAACCAACCAGTGCCTCAATTTCTGTTTAGGCGCATTGAGATGCCTTGTGTATGAAATGCGCGGTATTAATAAACATACCCTGCCATGTGGAGAAGTTACTTCCTCTGTTGAACGGAGGAGCGCC
Source organism: Neogobius melanostomus (assembly GCA_007210695.1). Lineage (NCBI taxonomy): Eukaryota > Metazoa > Chordata > Actinopteri > Gobiiformes > Gobiidae > Neogobius > Neogobius melanostomus. The sequence continues at coordinate 414,370 of VHKM01000828.1, forward strand.
AATGCAGATGAGACCGACCATGACCATCAGGAGACCAGCAGCAGCATCTGAGTGAGCCACATCTGTCCCACAGCGGACCCTGGGAAACACAAAAACAGCACATTAAACATGGAGCAGTGGGCTGGAGGCCAGCAGTACCATGATCTGGGCACCTTGCTCAGAAAAGTGCTTCTCAAGACTTTTCCTGGCGTTTCCCCAATTGAAAATGACAGGCCCCCATAATGTTTGCTTATAAAAAGGTGTGCATTTGTTTAACAAAGTTTACAGGCTTTAAATACTGTATGTGTGTGGCCACTAGTGAAGAGAAAACATGGAGAAGATGTGAACAAGTTTTGTTATACCTAGTGTCTTTCTAAAAGAACCAAAAAATAATTATAGATGTGAACCAGCTTGTGTTGTGAGCCACTATATGCCAGCAGCCGGCGTCCCTCACCTTTGCAAGGTCCAATAGGTGGTCCAGAAGGCGGTCCAGAGTGCTCAAACAGATTCAACTCTGTCGGTCCGGCAGGTGGTGGGCTTGAACAGACTCACCTTTATCTATCGGTCAGTTAGGCGCTGGGCTTGAACAGACTCACCTTTATCTGTCCGGTAGGCGCTGGGCTTGAACAGACTCACCTTTATCTGTCCGGTAGGCGATGGGCTTGAACAGACTCACCTTTATCTGTCCGGTAGGCGATGGGCTTGAACAGACTCACCTTTATCTGTCCGGTAAGCGCTGGGCTTGAACAGACTCACCTTTATCTGTCCGGTAGCGCTGGCTGAACAGACTCACCTTTATCTGTCCGGTAGGCGCTGGGCTTGAACAGACTCACCTTTATCTGTCCGGTAGGCGCTGGGCTTGAACAGACTCACCTTTATCTGTCAGGTAGGCGATGGGCTTGAACAGACTCACCTTTATCTGTCAGGTAGGCGATGGGCTTGAACAGACTCACCTTTGGTCATCTGGTAGGCGATGGGCTTGAACAGACTCACCTTTGGTCATCTGGTAGGCGATGGGCTTGAACAGACTCACCTTTGGTCATCTGGTAGGCGATGGGCTTGAACAGACTCACCTTTATCTATCTGTCAGGTAGGTGCTGGGCTTGAACAGACTCACCTTTATCAGTCTTGTAGGTGGTGGGCTTGAACAGACTCACCTTTATCAGTCTTGTAGGTGGTGGGCTTGAACAGACTCACCTTTATCTGTCAGGTAGGTGGTGGGCTTGAACAGACTCACCTTTGGTCATCTGGTAGGTTGGTTTGCTTGTACAGACTCACCTTTATCTGTCAGGTAGGTGGTTGGCTTGAACAGACTCGCCTTTATCTGTCAGGTAGGTGGTGGGCTTGAACAGACTCACCTTTATCAGGTCTTGTAGGTGGTGGGCTTGTGGAGAAGTTACTTCCTCTGTTGAACGGAGGAGCGCCACATGCAGATGAGACCGACCATGACCATCAGGAGACCAGCAGCACCAGCAGCATCTGAGTGAGCCACATCTGCCCCACAGCGGACCCTGGGAAACACAAAAACAGCACATTAAACATGGAGCAGTGGGCTGGAGGCCAAAAGTAGCATGATCTGGGCACCTTGCTCAGAACAGTGCTTCAAGACTTTTCCTGGTGTGGCCTCAATTGAAAATGACAGGCCCCCATAAATTTTAAATTATAAAAAGATGTGTATTTGTTTAACAAGGTTTAAAACCTTTAAATACTGTATGTGTGTGGCAGCCACTAGTGAAGAGAAAACATGAAGATGTGAACCAGCTTGTGTTGTGAGCCAGCCAAGGTCCAATAGGTGGTCCAGAAGGCGGTCCGGAGTGCTCAAACAGATTCAACTTCGTCGGTCCGACAAGGTGATGGGCTTGAACAGACTCACCTTTATCTGTCAGGTAGGTGATGGGCTTGAACAGACTCTCCTTTAGTCATCCGGTAGCTGCTTGGCTTGAACAGACTCACCTTTGGTCGTCCGGTAGGTGATGGGCTTGAACAGACTCACCTTTGGTCATCTGGTAGGTGATGGGCTTGAACAGACTCACCTTTAGTCATCCGGTAGCTGCTTGGCTTGAACAGACTCACCTTTGGCCGTCCGGTAGGTGATGGGCTTGAACAGACTCACCTTTATCTATCTGTCCGGTAGGTGATGGGCTTGAACAGACTCACCTTTGGTCGTCCGGTCATGGCTTGCGATCATTTGGTCGTCCGGTAGTGATGGGCTTGAACAGACTCACCTTATCTGTCAGGTAGGTGATGGGCTTGAACAGACTCTCCTTTAGTCATCCGGTAGCTGCTTGGCTTGAACAGACTCACCTTTGGTCGTCCGGTAGGTGATGGGCTTGAACAGACTCACCTTTGGTCATCTGGTAGTGATGGGCTTGAACAGACTCACCTTTAGTCATCCGGTAGCTGCTTGGCTTGAACAGACTCACCTTTGGCCGTCCGGTAGGTGATGGGCTTGAACAGACTCACCTTTATCTATCTGTCCGGTAGGCGATGGGCTTGAACAGACTCACCTTTATCTGTCCGGTAGGCGATGGGCTTGAACAGACTCACCTTTATCTGTCCGGTAGGCGATGGGCTTGAACAGACTCACCTTTACCTGTCCGGTAGGCGATGGGCTTGAACAGACTCACCTTTATCTGTCAGGTAGGCGATGGGCTTGAACAGACTCACCTTTATCTGTCAGGTAGGCGATGGGCTTGAACAGACTCACCTGTGGTCATCTGGTAGGTGATGGGCTTGAACAGACTCACCTTTATCTATCTGTCAGGTAGGTGCTGGGCTTGAACAGACTCACCTTTATCAGTCTTGTAGGTGGTGGGCTTGAACAGACTCACCTTTATCTGTCAGGTAGGCGATGGGCTTGAACAGACTCACCTTTGGTCATCTGGTAGGCGATGGGCTTGAACAGACTCCCCTTTGGTCATCTGGTAGGCGATGGGCTTGAACAGACTCACCTTTGGTCATCTGGTAGGTGATGGGCTTGAACAGACTCACCTTTATCTATCTGTCAGGTAGGTGCTGGGCTTGAACAGACTCACCTTTAGTCGTCAGGTAGGTGATGGGCTTGAACAGACTCACCTTTATCAGTCTCGTAGGTGGTGGGCTTGAACAGACTCACCTTTATCTGTCAGGTAGGTGGTGGGCTTGAACAGACTCACCTTTATCTGTCAGGTAGGTGGTGGGCTTGAACAGACTCACCTTTGGTCATCTGGTAGGTGTTTGCTTGTACAGACTCACCTTTATCTGTCAGGTAGGTGGTTGGCTTGAACAGACTCACCTTTATCGGGTCTTGTAGGTGGTGGGCTTGTGGAGAAGTTACTTCCTCTGTTGAACGGAGGAGCGCCACATGCAGATGAGACCGACCATGACCATCAGGAGACCAGCAGCACCAGCAGCATCTGAGTGAGCCACATCTGCCCCACAGCGGACCCTGGGAAACACAAAAACAGCACATTAAACATGGAGCAGTGGGCTGGAGGCCAAAAGTAGCATGATCTGGGCACCTTGCTCAGAACAGTGCTTCTCAAGACTTTTCCTGGTGTGGCCTCAATTGAAAATGACAGGCCCCCATAAATTTTAAATTATAAAAAGATGTGTATTTGTTTAACAAGGTTTAAAACCTTTAAATACTGTATGTGTGTGGCAGCCACTAGTGAAGAGAAACATGAAGATGTGAACCAGCTTGTGTTGTGAGCCACTATATGCCAGCAGCCTGCGTCCCTCACCTTTGCAAGGTCCAATAGGTGGTCCAGAAGGCGGTCCGGAGTGCTCAAACCGATTCAACTTCGTCGGTCCGACAAGGTGATGGGCTTGAACAGACTCACCTTTATCTGTCAGGTAGGTGATGGCTTGAACAGACTCTCCTTTAGTCATCCGGTAGCTGCTTGGCTTGAACAGACTCACCTTTGGTCGTCCGGTAGGTGATGGGCTTGAACAGACTCACCTTTGGTCGTCCGGTAGGTGATGGGCTTGAACAGACTCACCTTTATCGGTCAGGTAGGTGATGGGCTTGAACAGACTCTCCTTTAGTCATCCGGTAGCTGCTTGGCTTGAACAGACTCACCTTTGGTCGTCCGGTAGGTGATGGGTGAACAGACTCACCTTTGTCGTCCGGTAGGTGATGGGCTTGAACAGACTCACCTTTGGTCGTCCGGTAGGTGATGGGCTTGAACAGACTCACCTTTATCTGTCAGGTAGGTTGATGGGCTTGAACAGACTCACTTTGGTCGTCCGGTAGGTGATGGGCTTGAACAGACTCACCTTTGGTCGTCCGGTAGGTGATGGGCTTGAACAGACTCACCTTTGGTCGTCCGGTAGGTGATGGGCTTGAACAGACTCACCTTTGGTCGTCCGGTAGGTGATGGGCTTGAACAGACTCACCTTTATCTGTCAGGTAGGTGATGGGCTTGAACAGACTCTCCTTTAGTCATCCGGTAGCTGCTTGGCTTGAACAGACTCACCTTTGGTCGTCCGGTAGGTGATGGGCTTGAACAGACTCACCTTTGGTCGTCCGGTAGGTGATGGGCTTGAACAGACTCACCTTTATCTATCTGTCAGGTAGGTGCTGGGCTTGAACAGACTCACCTTTGGTGATCTGGTAGGTGATGGGCTTGAACAGACTCACTTTAGTCATCCGGTAGCTGCTTGGCTTGAACAGACTCACCTTTGGCCGTCCGGTAGGTGATGGGCTTGAACAGACTCACCTTTATCTGTCAGGTAGGCGATGGGCTTGAACAGACTCACCTTTATCTGTCAGGTAGGCGATGGGCTTGAACAGACTCACCTTTATCTGTCAGGTAGGCGATGGGCTTGAACAGACTCACCTTTGGTCATCTGGTAGGTGGTGGGCTTGAACAGACTCACCTTTATCTCCTGCAGATCACCCTGTTTACGAGCAGTCTCTCGGTCTGCAGCTTAGCCTTTTTACCAGCAGCGGTCCTACCAGCCTGCTCAACCTTTGCAATATGTTCCGCAGTCTCACCCATCAACTTAAGTGCAGCCCATGTTCAGTTAATGACTTCAGCACCTAGTCCAGCAGCAACACAGGTATATAAGCCCAGCAAGTGCCACATTTACAAAGTACTCTCTTACTACAACCAACAATATCCATGTTATACCAGCCTGCCTACCAAATGAGTTACCCGACCTGTACCCCAGAAGCTATTCAAGTTAATGGCTCAACTGCAGCTTTCCTAGTCCACTGCCGAAGCTAAACAGTTTGCCCAGCCTTTTCAGTGCAGGAGTCAGTGATTGTTACGGCACCTACCTTTCAGTCCCAAGCGCCAGTACAGCGGTTTCCACGTCTCCAATCGGCCAGTGTTTCTCAGGAATACCAGCAGCAGTACACCGTCTCCAGCTCCCGATAATCAGCCGGTTTACCAGCCGTCTCCAGCTCCCGTTAATCAGCCGTCTCCAGCTCCCGTTAATCAGCCGGTTTACCAGCCGTCTCCAGCTCCCGTTAATCAGCCGGTTTACCAGCCGTCTCCACCTCAGCCGGTTTACCAGCCGTCTCCACCTCAGCCGGTTTACCAGCCGTCTCCACCTCAGCCGGTTTACCAGCCGTCTCCACCTCAGCCGGTTTACCAGCCGTCTCCACCTCAGCCGGTTACCAGCCGTCTCCACCTCAGCCGGTTTACCAGCCGTCTCCACCTCAGCCGGTTTACCAGCCGTCTCCACCTCAGCCGGTTTACCAGCCGTCTCCACCTCAGCCGGTTTACCAGCCGTCTCCAGCTCCCGCATCTAAGCCGGTTTACCAGCCGTCTCCAGCTTGTGCAGCTCAGCCTGTTCACCAGCGTAAGTCCTACCAGCCACTTCAACTGCTACAATGTGATTCAACTTACCTCCAGAGATCATGGAGAGGTGGACAAGCTGGGAAAGAGGTCATACCTCGTACATTTGCCCCACCAAAGGATGCATCCAAAATAGCAAGGTACACTCTTTACGTCTTCTGTGACGCATCAGAGCATGCATGTAACACACCCGATCCTGTAATGCTTAACATGCTCTTGAGGGGCGGCGGGATTCATCCTTACCTCAAATCAATTATGGCCTTGACACAATCACAAGACGCTGGTGCCACCATCAGATGATGGACGGTAACTTTAGGATGCAGTTCCTGAGGAGTCATCTACCATCACTTCAAGTTCAGCAAAAGTGGAAGCGGCTCACAGACGATCTTTTGAGCGGCATGGTGATGATTGGTAATGCGCAGTATCCAAGAGCTCAGTGGCCCATCGGGAAAGTCAGTAGGGCGGTGCCGAGTGCAAATGGTCATATCCTGTCGGCTGAAGTATATGTTGGCAGCGAGACTTACCTGCGACCGGTAGCACGTCTTGTGCAAATGCCAGCCATTCCAGACGATGGCAACGCCTCCACTGCAGGAGCTATAGTACCCCTTAGAGAATTTAGTTAAAATTATAGTTTTGCTATTCTGAGGCAGCTTTCATAAATTCTCCATTATAGCTGACCAGGTCAGGGGAGTTTATGGTTACTAGATAACAGAGCAACAGATAAACAGTAAGTTTGGGAGTTGCAAATCTCTGCGTCTGTGATGGAGGTGGGTTAAAAAGTCAGGTCAGGTTGCATTAGCGGCCAATGCGGTCAGAGTTTAGCATTAGCGGCCAATGCGGTCAGAGTTTAGCATTAGCGGCCAACACGGACAGAGTTTAGCACTGGCAACCACCACGGACAGAGTTTAGCATTAGCGGCCACCAAGGTCAGAGTTTAGCATTAGCAGCCAATGCAGTCAGGGTTTAGCAATAGCAACTAACACTGAGGTTAGCATTAGCGGCCAACAAGGTCAGAGTTTAGCATTAGCGACCAACCAGGTCAGAGTTTAGCGTTAGCGACCAATCAGGTCAGAGTTTAGCATTAGCAACCAACCAGGTCAGAATTTAGCATTAGCGGCCAGTGCAGTCAGGGTTTAGCAATAGCGACCACAGAGTTTAGCTTTAGTGGACACCACGGTGAGAGTTTAGCATTAGCGGCCAACACGGACAGAGGTTAGCATTAGCGACTAACACGGTCAGAGTTAACATTAGCAACAAACGAGGTCAGAGTTTAATATTTGTGGCCACGGCGGTCAGGGTTTAGCAATAGCAACTAACACTGATGTTAGCATTAGTGGCCACGGCGGTCAGGGTTTAGCAATAGCAACTAACACTGATGTTAGCATTAGCGGCCGGCGTGGTCAGAGTTTAGCATTAGCAACCAACGAGGTCAGAGGTTATCATTAGCGGCCAGTGCAGGCAGGGTTTAGCAATAGCGACCACCGAGTTTAGCATTAGTGGACACCACGGTGAGAATTTAGCATTAGTGGCCAACACGGTCAGCGTTTAGCATTAGCGATCAACGAGGTCAGAGTTTAGAATTAGCAACCAACGAGGTCAGAGTTTAGAATTAGCGACCGACGAGGTCAGAGTTTAGCACTAGTGGCCAGCACGGTCACACGTTAGCATTAGCAACTAACACGGTCAGAGTTTGGCATTAGCGGCCACCGCAGTGAGAGTTTAGCATTAGCGGCCACCGCGGAGAGAGTTTAGCATTAGCGGCCACCGCGGAGAGAGTTTAGCATTAGCGGCCAACACGGAGAGAGTTTAGCATTAGCGGCCAACACGGAGAGAGTTTAGCATTAGCGGCCACCGCAGTGAGAGTTTAGCATTAGCGGCCACCGCGGAGAGAGTTTAGCATTAGCGGCCACCGCGGAGAGAGTTTAGCATTAGCGGCCAACACGGAGAGAGTTTAGCATTAGCGGCCAACACGGAGAGAGTTTAGCATTAGCGGCCAACACGGAGAGAGTTTAGCATTAGCGGCCAACACGGAGAGAGTTTAGCATGAGCGGCCACCGTGATCAGAGTTTAGCAATAGCAGCCAACGAGGTTATAGTATAGCATGGCAACCACCACGGACAGAGTTTAGCATGAGCAGACAACACGGTTGATGTTTAGCATTAGCGACCAACGAGGTCAGAGTTTAGCATTAGCGACAACGAGGTCAGAGTTTAGCATTAGCGACCAACGAGGTCAGAGCTTAGCATTAGCGACCAACGAGGTCAGAGTTTAGCATTAGCGACCAACGAGGTCAGAGTTAGCATTAGCGACCAACGAGGTCAGAGTTTAGCATTAGCGGCCAACGAGGTCATAGTTTAGCAATAGCGGCCAGTGCCGTAAGGATTTAGCATTAGCAATTACCACTGAGGTTAGCATTCGCGGCCAGCGCGGTCAGAAGTTAGCACTAGCGCCAACGCAGTCACAGGTTAGCATTAGCAGCCAACGCGGTCAGAGTTTAGCAGAAACAGGCAGCGCGGTCAGAGTTCAGCAGAAACAGCAAAGCTCCGTCAGAGTTTACCATTAGCGGCCATCGCCGTCGGAGTTTAGCATTAGCAGCCAGCGCGGTCAGAGTTTAGCATTAGCAGCCAGCGTGGTCGGAGTTTAGCATTAGCAGCCAGCGCGGTCAGAGTTTAGCATTAGCAGCCAGCGGGTCGGAGTTTAGCATTAGCAGCCAGCGCGGTCAGAGGTTTGCATAAATGACCAGCACAGTCAGAGTTTAGCATAAACGGCCAGCACAGTCAGAGTTTAGCATAAACGGCCAACGCGGTCAGAGTTTAGCACTAGCTACTAACACAGTCAGAGTTTAGCACTAGCAGCCAGTGCGGTCAGAAATTAGCATTAGCGGGCAGCTCGGTCAGAGTTTAACATTAGCTACTAACACAGTCGGAGTTAAGAATTAGCGGGCCCCGCAGTAGGAGTTTAGCATTAGCGGCCAAAGCGATTAAAACAGTAAGAGGTTAGCATTAGCGACTAACATGGTCAGGTTAGCATTAGTGACCAACACAGTCAGAGGTTAGCATTAGCAGCTAACACAAACAGAAGTTAGCATTGGTGGATAAACACAGTCAGAGTTTAGCATTAGCAATTGACATGGTCAGAGGCTAGTATTAGCAGCTAACCCAGTCAGAGTTTAGCATTATGACATATGTTTACAAAAGATTATGAAATGATAAAAGATGTACAAGACCTGCTCTGATGAAGATGAAATCCTCATAAAATGTCCATTTGTTTGATAACCCAATATCTACAGGGAGCCGGGTTGCGGGGGGAAATAGTTCTGCGCACCTAGTTGTAAATGGAAGTATGTTCTAAATGCAAAAACAATACCAGACTTTTTTTTGCTACATATCTTATTCATGCTGATAAATATGCGTTTCACACGACAAAGTTAATGAGAGTTCCTCAGCTCTTTGAAACTATGATTAGTGCAGCAGGTGGAGGGGACCGAGGGGTGTGAGTGAGGGGTGGGTGGGTTATGGGCAGAGCAGAGTTCACCACTACTTACCAATAAAAAAAATAAAGTAAAAATCAAGCAGACATAGCTGAGAGCAGCTTTTATATTTAGTTTAAAATGCTATTCATGAAAGTCTGTAATAGTATACCTTGTGTTTTTACGTAGTCACAGTGTTAATTCACAAATTGGTATTGATAAAAGTGCTTGGTTATAAACCTCACCTATTCACTGCAAGACCACCATGTGGTCTGAAAAATAAGCATATTCAAGCTGTATGTTGGAGTCTTTCAAGTTGTATTTGAGTGTGTAAAATCACAAATCTCGTACAGGAATTTATCTTGCAGTGCAAGCTTAGCTTATTTTAGCCACTGTAGGGGGGTAGTTTATAAAGCGTGGATGGGCAGCTGGTTCATTTGTGGCGTCAAGTGCTCACGGAGTGAGCAGTGAGTTTCTTTAGCCAGGAGGCGTAAATCATGCAAGGGCCTGGTGCTGTTCAGTTTTTCATCCCTCAGACTGTTTCTTGGATGTCTAGATTTGTAAGTGCCACCTGGGGGTCTCTGGATTTATCCAGAGAGCAGAAAGACAATAGTAATGGCCATATAGTATATTTTTAGTAAACAAGCAAGATAGCTGAAACATCAGACTGTGTGTGTGCTACGATTTATTCTCAAAATGCATCAAACTATAACACTGCCCCTAAAGTTCAACAACTCCAGCCCATGCGTCACTGGCAACACACTTTCCCTTAACACCACAGCAAACAACATGAACATTAGCAAATCAACACCGGCACAAGCTAATCAACACCGGCACTAGCTAATCAACACCGGCACTAGCTAATCAACACCGGCATGAGCGAATAAACACCGGCATGAGCGAATAAACACCGGCATGAGCGAATAAACACCGGCATGAGCGAATCAACACCGGCATGAGCGAATCAACACCAACATGAGCGAATCAACACCAACATGAGCGAATCAACACCAACATGAGCGAATCAACACCAACATGAGCGAATCAACACCGCATGAGCGAATCAACACCGGCATGAGCGAATCAACACCGGCATGAGCGAATCAACACCGGCATGAGCGAATCAACACCGGCATGAGCGAATCAACACCGGCATGAGCGAATCAACACCGGCATGAGCTAATCAACACCGGCATGAGCTAATCAACACCAACATTAGCTAATCAACACCAACATTAGCTAATCAACACCAACATTAGCGAATCAACACCAACATTAGCGAATCAACACCAACATTAGCTAATCAACACCAACATTAGCTAATCAACACCAACATTAGCTAATCAACACCAACATTAGCGAATCAACACAAACATTAGCGAATCAACACCGGCATGAGCTAATCAACACCAGCATGAGCTAATCAACACCAGCATGAGCTAATCAACACCGGCATGAGCTAATCAACACCGGCATGAGCTAATCAGCACCAGCATCAGTGAATCATGGATGAATGTAGGGCTGCACAATATATTGCGAAAACTATCATATCGCAGAATTTGTTGTTGCAATATCTCAATCGCAAGTAACCACATTTATTTATTTTACTTCCCTGGTGTAAAACTAAAGGTTCTCCTAAAATGCGCCTTATCAATTTGCTGAAAAACAAATGGCTTACAAACTGTAAGCCTGAATGACACATATTGTGTTACAACAGTTTATTAAAATGTCACAATGATATCGTCAATTCAAATGTTTTGCTAATATTGTGCAGCGCTACATAGATGGATGGAAATGGATGAGGTAAATGTGTTGATGCAGAAGGAGATAGGTTGTAGAAGAGAGAGGTAGTATGGATGTGTGTATGCAGAGGATGTATAATATTAACATAGTCACTCACCGTTGACGTCTTCATCAGATGCTCCAGCAAAGTTGATGACATAAAGTAAATGCATTCATGATGGGGAAGAAGAGAGGTTGTAGGAGGAAGTAGGAAAGTGAGAGTGTGTTAGAAAGATGGTATGGATGTGCGTGCAGAAGTAGTATGTGGAGTGCAAGAGCGATAAGCAGCATCAGCAGCAATCAGCAAAATCAGCAGCGGCATCAGCAAACCAACAGCAATCAGCAAATCAGCAGCAATCAGCAAATCAGCAGCCACTCACCGTTGACGTCTTCATCAGATGTTTACTCCAGCAAAGTTTACTCACCCTGTGCTCCTCTTGTGCTGTTACAAAGTCCTCAGTCCGTGATCCAACGATGTATTCACTGAAAGAGAATCATTTACTTCTCAAAATCACATGATCCAGACCTCGCCAAGCCGCCACTCGTAATCTTGAATAAGTAAGAGTACAAATCTGGTAAATATTTTTCTATAGGTTAGTTTAAAGGGCCAAAGGTGAGCCACTTAAAGGAATAGGCCACCGTTTTTACATACTGAGATATGTTCTTACCTTAGCCGAGTTAATCTGTACCTGTCTGGTCTCCAGTCACGTAAACACAGCACAGACTGTATTAGCATTTAGCCTCTCCCTTCTCCTCTATAGCTCCAAACGAGGTGAAGATAGAAGCTACCAAACTCTTCCACGTTTTCCCTATTTAAATAATTTTCTAAGCTGATAAAAAGGGGAACTTTATTGTAAGGAGTAATAATACCAGGAGTAGTTCGACATCCGCACAGTAAAGTGAAGATATCACTGAGGCTAAATGCTAACGCCATCTGTGCTGTGTTTACGTGACTGAAGGCACACGTGAAGACCAGACAGGTACAGATGAACTCGTCTAAGGTAAGAACATATCTCAGTATGGAAAAACGGTGGCCTATTCCTTTAAGATTAAAAATGGGTAACGACACTGGCATGAGAGTAACAGACCAAAATGAATATTAGTCTCAGTTTAGGCCAGGGGAGCCCAAAGTGCGGCCGGGTGGGGGGGGGGGCAAATGCGGCCCACTTTTCCCTCAGATGGTCATTTCCATTTCTTGTTTAATATTTCTACACAATTCTAACCCCAATAACTAACATTTTCTTGCAAAACAGAGCTGGCATTAAGGTTTGAAGCATACGTAAAGGTGTGGGGCACGGTTTAAACCTCTGCTAAGTACACTGCACTGACCCCATGTACGCTTGGATGAGAACAGTTTGGACACAACTGGTTTAGGCTAGACATTTGGCTGCGTCCGAAACCATTAAATTGTAGCCTCCAAGTACTAACACTAGCAACTAATCCTTAACCTTTCATGTGGTCAACTGTTAGATCTCTATGCAGTTAGTGAACTTCTGCCTCAGCAGCATTTTCCAAATTCACCGTCCTTACCCAGGGGAAGGGGAAGTGAAATCACCAACAGCTGTTCTTCTTCTTCTTCAAGGATATTGGCAGGCAAACAAAAGTGCATGCCGCCACCTACTGTATTGCATATGCAACAACATAGTGTCCAAATAAAGACATTTAAGGAGAAAAAGAAAAATCCAAATGATCCTTCACTTTTCCCTTTATTTTATCTCAACAGCTGTTGCATAAAGCTACAGTATGCAAATTAGCCATGTGGCTTAAGTTTCTACTAAATGAAGCAAAAGCAAAAACTGCTTCATTTAGGCCATTTACTGAGGAGGCTCTTTAAAACCATGTGACTGAACTGTGGGGACGACAACATGTATTTTGTCACTTTTATAAAGTTTGGCTTGTGCAGAATCTTTTTTTAAATTATTTTTATTATTAAAATGTGCGCCTGACAAACAGTGGTTGCGCATGAATCACTCGTGAAAAAATGAAAAAAAAATGTACCAAAATGACCCTGATCAGAATTTTACATACCAGTTTTTAATACTGTGCATGTCCCTCTTTAACATCAATGACAGCTCTGAGTCTTTTGTGTTCGTTGTGGAGAAGGTTCTTTTTATAATCTAATGGTAAAGCGGCCCATTCTTTTTGGCAAAAAACCTCCAGTTCCTGTAAATTCCTGGTCTGTATTGCATGAACTGCACATTCGAGATCTCCCCACAGTGGCTCAGTGATACTGAGGTCAGGAGACTGAGATGGAACTAACGGGACCTTCACTTTATTCTGCTGGAGCCACATCAGCGAAACACCTCGATATTTCACAGTAGGTATGGGGGACTTTTCTTCAGAGGCCTTGTTGTTGCAATTGGAGGAAATGTGCTCAGTTAAGATGGGGGTTCACCTCCCATTTTAACCAAGCACATTTCCTCCAGTTTGGCTCTACCCATATCCAAAAGCTTCTTGAAAAAAAGTGTCAAAATAGCAACAAAATAGCAACAAAAGAGCACCGAAAAAGTGAGAAAAATATGGGATGAAAACACAATAATAAAGTGATAAAACATTTTTCTTTTGCATTCAGTTTTTCTTTGTAGAACTGGTCAACCTTTGCATTATTGTCCAAAATTGATTATCCGTCACGTTAATTTCCATGAGCTGTATCTCCAACATGGCGGCACTTCTGGTTGTGGAAACACCCTGGCTGTTTCCCAAAGCCCAGGTACCTCGCCTTGCCCTGGTCTGAAGTGGGCGTGGTCAGGCAGCCACATCATCACTCACCGCCCAAGTGCTGTTCCAATGTTCATGTCGTCCGGAGGCCTGTGTCCTCCCTTTGCTTAGCATGTGGCTAATATACCCAGGATACATCGGGCCTTTCCGAAACCGTTCCCTCCTCCCTTCCCCTACACCCCTCCACTCAGGCCTCAATGAGGGCGCCTTCAGAGGTTCACTCAGAGAAATTCGAGCTGTGACTTTCAGACGCACTCTCCCTCACCCCCACGGTCTGCACAGCCCATAATGTTGCAAAAATCACAAGTTCGACTGATCATAGTTTTAAATGGAAAAAAAAAACATTCCCTTAGGAGTTTAAAAAAGAAGAAAGGTGGTGCTGGCTTATGCAACTTGTTAAAGCACTTAAATTCCACTTTTTAAGAAAAAAAATACAAGCTTTGACTTGTTTATTGGCTCTGCAGCCAGTGTAAATTTTAATTGCAAATGTTTAAATAATGAAAAAACTGAATCAATAATTTGCTTTAACTTGACATTTATATTATTTGATTCAAACATTCAGGCAAATGTCACGGCTTCATAGAGCAACAAAGAACCAGATTTGTTTGTTGGGCTTTGAATTTAATTGACATAAGGCACTTTCAAATCTAACATTTTTATTTTAGTTCTTTCAAGTTTTATTTTGTATTTTCAACTCGGTTTCATCATCTTTGACTACTTTTTATTTTGCTCATGTGTACTCTGAAAATAATTATAGTGCTTCAGAACCCCCCTCCTCAGCAGATCCTCCCCTCTTCCCTGGATGAAACACAACTTCCTGTTTTAGTTTGTGATGTCACTTCCTTTAGCTCTGAAGTGTGTTCCATTAGCAGCTCTTTTTGGACCAAGGCGGGACCAAAGCCTTGGACTGGAAGTGAATTTGGAGGCACTGCCTTCAACACCAAGGCAAGGCGAGGTACCAAGACTTTGGGAAACAGACCCTATATGTGACAAAAACCCAGTGGCAACGCGACACATTACACTGTTGCTCTCCAGTCAAGAAGCTTTTAGATTTGGTTAAAGCCGAACAGCAGAAAATGCGCTCGGGTAAGGCGGAGGGTAAGAGGTTAAAAAGAGTCATTAGATTTCATTGAGGGCAATGTGATTCAGTGATTTTTATCTGTCGTTCTCGCTGCAGTTTACACATATTTCTTCCTCACTTCCATTCCATATTTCACTTTGTTAAAGATGAGAAACCACAGGTGGGGACAGGCAATCACATTTTATTAGGCTAAACAAATTTAATTTTAAAAACCTAACATTGAAATATTTTTTTTAATTTGTATGAGATATTAGTTATTGTTCTTTTTCCAACATTGTGTTTGTTTATTCCCTTTGGTTCCTCTGATGTAAAGTCTTACCTGCAGATCATCTCGGATCCCAGTTCTGTTGTTTGCTCGTACCTGCAGAACGCGCAGGTGTCCGGGCGTGCACCACTGATTAGGCCTGCACGTGGAACATTCAGACTTTGGCCGTTTCTCAATCTGTGTACTTGTGTGCTCGTGAAACGTTATCACGCGCGGCCCAAGTCCTGTTCCAATTCAAAGTCCGCTTCTCTGCAAGTCCGCTGTAAATCCCCGGATGAGACCTTGCTCCGCTCGTTTACCGAGCATGCATCAGAGGAGGCTTGTGCGTTCTCCGCCAGCTATATTTCCCACAATCCGTTTGGCTTTGAGCACGTGGATCACCGCGAGCCTCCGCCTACGGCCCCTGCTCCGCGCGCACCGAGCCGCTCCAGCTGATCAACAGATGATCGTGCGCGTGTGGATAAATGCGGAGATGTGACCGGTTTAAGAGTCTTTAGAAGTGTCTCCAGCTCAAGATGGTTTTCTGAGCAGATGTGTTGAAACAGCTTTGGTCATAATTTCATTTTCTCATGACAGCAATATCAAGTCGTATCGTCATGGACAGGTTATTGAGGACAAATGCATTTTATTTTTACATCGTATTATTAAGGGGGCACTGCAGACAAATCTTTATATGGGAACTTCCGAAACAGTTTCATATTTTAAAGTTTAAATTGTTTGTTCGTTTTTTTCAGAATAATTTGCAACCCCCAAACAAATTAATAAATAATATTTGACCTATTTTTTATTATTGTTTCAGTTTGCACATCAGATAGTTTTAATTACTTTACACATGACGCCTTATTTATGTAGGTGTTAAACAATGTTATTATAGCGCTCTTACTCCCTAAATGAAAGGCTCTTATTTTGAAGACACGGGATGTAGACGTGATATTTTCCGCTGTCTTCCTCCTGTGCTTATGGCCACAGCTGTGGTTCCCGTTGTAATATATATGCCCACAAAGGGGCTAAAAATAACAACATGACCATCGTTATTTTACACGAGCCATCTCCTAAACCTGCACGCCTTAACAGTAGGCTATAATTGTATAAATAATGTGAAATTGACTAAATGTTATTTTTGTTTACTGCAAAAGTTTGTAATTGATGTCTTTAAAAACATATTTCCACTTGGCCTGCAGTGTCTCACACTTTTAATTTCAAATGAGGTGATTTAATGTTATAAAAGCTCACAGCCTCATGTTCATGAGCTACTTCCTGTGATGTCATCGAGTTCACTTGTTGCAAATGCTGAAAAAGCCGAGTCCACACTCATGAACTCCTCAAGTCCATTCTCTGAGTCTGCACCCACAAGTCCGTACCCAGGAGTTCACGAGTATGGAGTCTGCACTCTGAGAACTGAGAAACGGCTTTTATTCTTCTTCTAAAAATCCTTTCCGGCAGCAGGCTGTGCGCCGGATGTTCTCTGTCTTTCAATGAGGGAAGTAGACGGTTCTGTCATTGGTTTACTGCTAATCAAAATTAGCCCATTACACAACGCGTAGAATTTCACCCAATAAATACAAATTGAAACACAAGCATTTTTTTTTTATGACAGATATTTTCATCATTGAAAAATACCTCATAAATGTACAAACAACATTTATGAGGCTCAGCTCTCCTAAGACATGACTGTGAACCTTACCGGGAGTGGGTACGTATCCAGCTCGTCTCCATGGAGATGTAACAAAAGGCAGTAGAATTTGGGATTTATACAGGTTAATTTCTCATCCAAATCCATTCTTTTATTTGCCGGCAACAGTATAGTCCAAAATGTTACGCAGTGTACCTTTAAAATATAACTTGTATTCCACCTTGTGCTAATTTGACCTTTCCTAACCCTGTTGTAAAAGTGTCCGCTGGAGTTGTGCTCATTTCATTCATTCATGCAAGTTTACATAATCTTACACTAACGCTTTTCCTCCACTGTTTGGTGCCATCTGGTGGTCATCCTCAAAGTGCTCCTCTACTTCACCAACACTAATATATTTCATTGCTGAATTTGGCTAAAAACTAGTTTCACTTCGCCATGTCATTTGGAAATTTCCTAAAATCCGGCACCTCTGATTACTTTAGCCTCCTATTTCAGATAAAACAGTCCATGTTAATTCAAAAAGCACAATAACATGTAAAAATAGATAAATAAATGAAACCATTTAGCCTCTCAACTGAAATGCAAGTTTTCTTTTGTCGTAACTGAGGACGACTCCGCACACCCAGGAGGCGACAGGTGCGTAGAAGACAGGGAAACTGATGCAAAAATGAACAAAAGCTCCCGCACACCGTCTCACTCTTTTAGACATTTATTACTGCAGCGTTTCGGTCAAAGGAGCTTCATCAGGTTTGAGGACAGCCCCTTCTGTCAGGTATAACTTTAGGCTCTGCCCCCAACAAATCACAACCAATCAGGTCTATACCTGATGGGGTGTGGGTGATCTCCTCAAAGAGTGACCCATTAAACTAATCATTTCCAACATGTGATTATGGCAACAATTCTGAATCAAAACATTTTCATAATAATTACATAATTATTTTGATAATTTTGATATTTAAAACATTCATGGGATTCACTGGTATTTAAGAAAAACACGTCTCAAAAGGCGGAGCTTACTCCTCCCAACTGCTCAGAAGGGGAAGGAAACATTGCCTATAATCTGAGGTTGTAACGTTGTGGACTGTAACACAATCTGACTCGGCTCATTGCTCTGAATGAGCTCAGATACACACGGCTGGAACTGTGTCAAAAACATGAAGCAAACCCGTCTAGACTGGCCACTGATGGAGCTTTCTCAGTCAGTTCATGTGAAATACACGGGGTCATGTTCTGGACATGAGCAGACAGTATTTGACTGGTCAGTTTGTACAAGACACAAAAGGTCTTTAACAGATGGAAACGGTGTAATGGAACTTTTAAATACATTAAATGTCAGTTCTATGGTTACTTTACTAAAACAAAACAAGACAATGAGAGTGACGTTCATAGACTCATTATTAAACAGATTAATTTACATTATTATTAATCATATCCCCTCCTGGAGCCTCCACCTTAACGTGGTGGAGGGGTTTGAGCCTGAATGATCCTGGAGCTCTGTTGTCGGGGGCTTGGTGCCCCTGGTAGGGTCTCCCAGGGCAAACAGGTCCTAGGTGACGGGTCAGACAAAGAGCGGTTCAGAAGCCCCTTATGAGAGACCAACAGGCCCGGTTAGAACCATGAGGCCGTCCTTCTGTGGACCCACCACCTGCAGGAGGAGCTATAGGGGCTGGTGCAGCTCCAACAGCTGCCCCACGACCCGGCAACGGACAAGTGGAAGAAGATGGATGGATGGATGTTAATCATATATTTTTTTTACCTAAACAAATCTAACCCGCAGTACAGTGTAGGCTACATATCCCCTTGATGCAGCACGAGATGAAGAGGTAAGAAACCGTGATGATATTAAACACTTTAAAAATGTCTAGAGGCCTTGTTTTGTAAAGTTCACAAATATTTCCTTTATATTCGTAGAACGGCGACATATTGCATCCAATTAAATAATTAAAGTTTCTGTTTTGCTCATGAGCAAAATAAATCCTATTTTTTCGAGAAAAAAATGTTGCACAAATGAGCGACTGGTGCAACTGACCTTTCGCCAAGCCCCGCCCCCCTTAGTTACTGTTGCTACGCCCGACAAACAAATTGTCAAACACGAGCAGTGCAACAGATTGCCATGGACGTCAGTGACCTTTTTGGAGCAATACCGTCGTGATATCCTCCAGATCGAGGCAAAAGGGGTCACAGTCTGCAGTGGAGGGATATATTCAAGATATTGAAACAATCCAACAAAGGATAAAGGACTATTGGCACTAAAGCTACAGACAAGTCTCCAGAAATATCAGAGAAACCTTCTGATCTCTTCCTTAAATGCAACAGCACAGCCTTGTGGACCAGTCGTGCTCTTGCACTGCCCGGTAAGCACCCTCTTACTTTGTTAGTATTTCTAAAAATGGTAACATTTCTCCGTGCATTTCTCCGGTGCGCTATAGTTATCTAACGCTAGCTAAACCTACAGGTGCCAAAATGACAATCAGCTACAGCCAGTTATCAAGACCGAGACACAATACACAGTACTTTTATCATAAAGGGAGACAAAAACTCCCTTTATGAGTGAGGACACGTGAGACTGTAGGCTTGTAAAAGTTACAGCTCCAGTGCCAGTTTGTGTAACATTATGTGACTGTCAGCAGCTACGATGTTAGCATGCTAAGGTGTTAGCCTAACTATAGGCTCTTGCCTTACCTTAGAGCAGACGTTTGCTTGTTTATTTTGAAGAAATTTAGCTGGGCGTAGGCCGTCCACATTGTTTGATCCATTGTAGGCAGTGCTCAGGTTGTGTTTTCGCTTTGGGAAGGGGAATAACTGGACTCTCCCTGACACACTCCTGTGGTTCCTAGTGTCTGATTTACATCCTCCATAGACAGATCACTTCACCATTTTGCTTCTTCTTCTTTGTCTGGTGGGTTTTTGGTGGTTAGCAGTAAAAAAAAAAAGTGCATCTGCTCAGTGCTGGTATGTCCCATTGTTTTGCTTTGGAGGTCTGCGGCATGACGGACCTAGCTTCATAGTAACAGTTGCTAGGATGTCTGATTGGACAATTACTGTTTGGGGGCGTGGTTTTGCGAAAGGTCAATTGTTTAAGAAAGTGTGTTGCCCAATAACACAGACATTAAGAACTCGTGAGACTGGGATTTGAACCGTCAACCTCACAGTAACAGGGATGAGCGCAGTGTATCTGTCAGACCCTCAACAACACGAGTGATGAATTCATAAAGACTCAAAAACGGAGCCAGCTGTGATTGGTCCTTACAGCTGTCAATCAAATGTTTGTATCATTAAAAGGAACAGGCCACAGTTTTTCCATACTGAGATCTGTTCTTACCTGAGCTTAGATGAGTTGATACGTACCTGTCTGGTCTTTGTGCCTGTGGAAGAGCTTGGTCGCTTCCAACTTCACCCCGGTTTGGAGCTATAGGAATATACTGGGAGAGGCCAAATGCTAACAACATCTTTGGTTGTTTTGCGTGACTGAGCGCACAAAGACCAGACAGGTACGCATCAACTTGTCTAAGCTCAGGTATGAACATATCACAGTATGTAAAAACGGTGGCCTGTTCCTTTAAAGAGTCAGAGGTCCACCAGGGGCGCTCTCCTCAGATCCACCATAGACACATAGGAACCTTCAACCCACAGCCCAAACCCAGGAAACAGAGGCTCAGTGAAGGAGGAGGTGAAGGTGTTAATGTGGGACAGTTCTCCACCAAAGCCGACGTCATAGAAGGACAGAGCTCCAGCCTCAGAGTCCAGGAACACGCCCACTACACCTGAGCGAGAGAGAGAGGAGGAAGAGAGGTCTGTTTGTCTCTTGTTGTGACGGAAATAGTAACATCCACCAGCACTGATTCTCAGACTCCAGGACTGATCATTGTTTCCAAACTCACACTCCTCTCTGTGTCGTCTGATTCCTCTGTAACTCACTGCTATATCAAACCCCCACCTCCCGCTCCTCTGCACCTCCCAGTAACAGCGCCCCCTCAGGCCAGTGGAGCTCAGGACCTGACAGTAGTTCATCAACCTGTCCTCATGATCTGGATACTGCTGCTCCTCTCTCACTCTGGTCACAGTCCGTTTGTCCTCAGACAGAAGGAGGTTCCTGTGAGCTGTGTTTGGATCCAGAGAGAACTCACAGGAATCTGAGGAAACAAACACAACTCAATGACATCACTTCCTGTTCCTGTAAGTCCGGCGTGTGTTTCTTTACAGAATCAGCTGCAATAACAAGCAGCATAAATATGTCATAATAATTTGGAAAGTAAATCTGTCACTTCATAGATTTTTCCTTTGAAAGGGGAGGGTTCACATGTTTGTAATCTCTTCTTTTTATTAATTGTTTATGTTTTTATTAGTCAATAAAAATATCTAGAGAATTTAGACACAGTGCAAGTCTAATTTAAGTCACAAATATATTACTTTACTAAAATTGTGATAATGTTTTAGTGGAAAATTAATACTGACCTAAAAAAGTGGTTTTAATGTTCTCTGAGCCCTTGATTATCGTTTATTTGTATAATTATGTGTTTGTTTGTTGAGGTAAATCTACTTTTGTATCTGCAGTGGATCTGAAATTTACTTACAGTAGATGAAGTTATTTTATTCTATTCCATGAAATACAGTGCCTTGCGAAAGTATTCAGCCCCCTTGAACTTTTCGACCTTTTGCCACATTTCAGGCATCAAACATAAAGATATAAAACTGTAATTTTTTGTGAAGAATCAACAACAAGTGGGACACAATCATGAAGTGGAACGAAATTTATTGGATATTTCAAACTTTTTTAACAAATAAAAAACTGAAAAATTGGGCGTGCAAAATTATTCAGCCCCTTTACATTCAGTGCAGCAAACTCTCTCCAGAAGTTCAGTGAGGATCTCTGAATGATCCAATGTTGAGCTAAATGACTAATGATGATAAATAGAATCCACCTGTGTGTAAGCAAGTCTCCGTATAAATGCACCTGCTCTGTGATAGTCTCAGAGGTCAGTTTAAAGCGCAGAGAGCATCATGAAGAACAAGGAACACACCAGGCAGGTCCGAGATACTGCTGTGGAGAAGTTTAAAGCCGGATTTGGATACAAAAAGATTTCCCGAGCTTTAAACATCCCAAGGAGCACTGTGCAAGCGATAATATTGAAATGGAAGGAGAATCAGACCACTGCAAATCTACAAAGACCCGGCCGTCCCTCTAAACTTTCAGCTCATACAAGGAGAAAACTGATCAGAGACCCTGCCAAGAGGCCCATGATCACTCTGGATGAACTGCAGAAATGTACAGCTGAGGTGGGAGACTCTGTCCATAGGACAACAATCAGTCGTATACTGCACAATTCTGGCCTTTATGGAAGAGTGGCAAGAAGAAAGCCATTTCTTAAAGATATCCATAAAAAGTGTTGTTTAAAGTTTGCCACAAGCCACCTGGGAGACACACCAAACATGTGGAAGAAGGTGCTCTGGTCAGATGAAACTAAAATCAAACTTTTTGGCAACAATGCAAAACGTTATGTTTGGCGTAAAAGCAACACAGCTCATCACCCTGAACACACCATCCCCACTGTCAAACATGGTGGTGGCAGCATCATGGTTTGGGCCTGCTTTTCTTCAGCAGGGACAGGGAAGATGGTTAAAATTGATGGGAAGATGGATGGAGCCAATACAGGACCATTCTGGAAGAAAATCTGATGGAGTCTGCAAAAGACCTGAGACTGGGATGGAGATTTGTCTTCCAACAAGACAATGATCCAAAACATAAAGCAAAATCTACAATGGAGTGGTTCACAAATAAACATATCCAGGTGTTAGAATGGCCAAGTCAAAGTCCAGACCTGAATCCAATCGAGAATCTGTGGAAAGAACTGAAAACTGCTGTTCACAAACGCTGTCCATCCAACTTCACTGAGCTCGAGCTGTTTTGCAAGGAGGAATGGGCAAATATTTCAGTCTCTCAATGTGCAAAACTGATAGAGACATACCCCAAGCGACTTACAGCAGTAATCGCAGCAAAAGGTGGCGTTACAAAGTATTAACTTAGGGGGCTGAATAATTTTGCACGCCCAATTTTTCAGTTTTTTATTTGTTAAAAATGTTTGAAATATCCAATAAATTTCGTTCCACTTCTTGATTGTGTCCCACTTGTTGATTCTTTACAAAAAATTACAGTTTTATATCTTTATGTTTGAAGCCTGAAATGTGGCAAAAGGTCGAAATGTTCAAGGGGGCCGAATACTTTCACAAGGCACTGTAAATGAAACACAAACTCACACTTCTTCAGACCTGGGACCATCCACTGTTCTCCAGCAGGATCCAGCCTGAAACACACAAGTCCAGTTTACTGTAGACCAGACCAGGGGCCTCATTATCAAGCTCACCTCAAAATGAGGCCAAAACTTTGCGTAGCCGCTCCTCTGCGCCAAAGGTGGTCTTTATAGAAAACAAACTGAACGTGAAACATTGCAATTCTCCACGCAAACTATATAGCCACTGTATGAGGTACGCACTTTACAGAAACACTGCTGAGACGAGGCGAGGGAAGAGCGAGGGGAGGCCAGTTTGAGGAAGTCATGTTTGGTCACTTTTGAACTAGTTCTGTTGAAGTTTAATTTCTTCAGAAATGACAAAGATTAGAACGAAATGAGGAACTTATCACGATATTTGTGTACTGAAGTTGTTGTCTTCATTGGTGCGCATATACGTGGACGCTCGTGAACGCTCATACCTGTGCACGTATGCGCACTGGCGCTGAAGCCTTTTAAATGGAAAGCAGGAATGATCCCGCTGTATGTGCTTTAAATGATATACATAAATCTCTGGACATAAGTCTGACCCACTGGATTTAGGTTCTAAAGCTCGGGTCACATGACCTTCAGACACGAGGCCGTCTTTATGCAGTGCACACCGGCACCGCGGCTCCACTGACCGCTCCCTCCTCAAACACCACCCAGACACTGACCTCTCCTCACTCGGACACTGACCTCTTCTCACTCACACCACCCGGACAGAACCGCTGCTTCATCCTTCACAGAAGCCGAGCTCATGTACAGCGTGAGCACAATGGTTGCCCCACAGTTTACTCACCTGAGAGAGTGCAGGGGCCCCTGAGGGGCCCGTAGAGCGGTCAGGAGCTCGGTGGAGGGTCCTGGATGGTTGTAGCTCAGGTCTAACTCTCTCAGGTGGGAGGGGGCGGAGCTCAGAGCTGAGGCCAGAGAAGCCCCGCCCCTCTCTGAGACCAGACATCCAGACAGACTAAAGACACACAGCATTAGCCTCTAATGTGGACACAGAGACAGAGTGCATCATGGGAGTGTCTCACCTGAGGGAGTGCAGTCTGCAGGGGGCGCTCTTCAGTCCAGAACACAGCAGCTCCACTCCTGAGTCCTGGAGGTCGTTGTTACTGAGATTCAGGTGAGTCAGACTGGAGGAGCTGAGGACTGAGGCCAGAGGAGCACAGCTGAGAGGAGACAGGCCACAGCCCCTCAGACTGAGGACAGAGAGGACGATTAGAGACTAGAGCCATGACACAAGTGTTTAAATACAGTCTGGACTCACATGGCTTTGGTGGAGACTTTGACGACCGGCAGCAGCTTCAGGAGAGCTGTCTCTGAAGAACAGTATTTCCTGAGGTCAAACTCCTCCAGGTCTGAGTCTGAGGACAGTAAGAAGAAGGACACAGCAGACCAATGAGCAGGAGAACTTAACAAGGACAGACGTCCTTTTCTCATTATCCTCTGTATCTGCTCCATCAGACTGCGGTCGTTCAGTTCGTTCAGACAGTGGAGCAGGTTCAGGCTCCTCTCTGCAGACAGACCCTTTTCATCCAGCTTCTGTTTGATGTACTTTACTGTGTCCTGATTGGTCGAGGCACTTCTTGTGTGAGTCAGCTGATCTGGCAGCAAGCTCTGATTGGTCGGCAGAGACAGCCCCAGGAGGAAGCGCAGGAACAGGTCCAGGTGTCCGTTTGGACTCTGTAAGGCCCGGTCCACAGCAGAGCGGTAGAAGGCCTCAGGGCTCTCAGAGGAGTGTGGTGTGGACAGCAGGTTCTCCTCGGGGTCAGGGCTCTCAGAGGAGTGTGGTGTGAACAGCAGGTTCTCCTCGGGGTCAGGGCTCTCAGAGGAGTGTGGTGTGGACAGCAGGATCACCTCAGGGTCAGGGCTCTCAGGGGAGTGTGGTGTGGACAGCAGGTTCTCCCCAGAGCTGAAGAAGGTCTGATGGACGTGAAGAGCAGCCAGAAACTCCTGCACAGTCAGATGGATGAAGCAGTAGACCTTGTCCTGGTACAGGCCTGGCTCCTCTCTAAAGACCTGTGTGAAGACTCCGGAGTACACTGAGGCGGCTGCAGCGTCCAGCCCACACTCGCTCAGGTCACTCTCGTAGAAGATCAGGTTTCCTTTCTGCAGCTGCTCAAAGGCCAGTTTTCCCAGAGACCGCACCATCTCCAAGGTCTCTGGAGTCCAGTGTGGATCTGTCCCAGATCCCTCATGATACTTGATGTTCTTGACTTTGGCCTGGACCACCAGGAAGTGGATATACATCTGGGTGAGGGTGCGGGGCAGCTCTCCTTCTCTCTGGTCTCCATCAGATGGAGCAGGACTGTGTAGAGGATCCAGCAGAAGACTGGGATGTGGCACATGATGTACAGGCTACGGATGCTCTTGATGTGGAGATGACGTCTGTGGCCTGCTGCTCGTCTCTGAACCTCTTCCTGAAGTACTGCTCCTTCTGTGGGTCGCTGAACCCTCGCACCTCTGTCACCATGGAGACGCACCATGCAGGGATCTGATTGGCCGCCGCGGGGCGTGTGGTTATCCAGAGGCGAGCGGAGGGAAGCAGGCTCCCCCTGATGAGGTTCACCAGCAGCTCCTCCACTGAGGCGCTCTCTGTGGGCTCCGTCAGGACCCGGGTCCGGCTGAAGTCCAGAGGAAGTCTGCACTCGTCCAGACCGTCAAAGATGAAGAGCACCTGGAGCTGCTGAAAGCTGCAGAGACCTTTGGTTTGACTGAAGAAGTGGTGCAGCAGCTCCACCAGGCTGTACTCTGTGTCTCTGAGCACATTGAGCTCTCTGAAAGTGAAGGGGAACAGCAGCTGGACGTCCTGGTGGGCTCTGCCTTCAGCCCAGTCCACACTCAACTTCTGAGTCAGCACTGTTTTCCCCACGCCGGCCACGCCCTTCGTCAGCACCGTCCTGATTGGTCCCTCCTCTGTCAGCTCCGCTCTGATTGGCTGCTGTCTGTGGGCGGGGCTTTAAACAGGTCTTCACATGTGATGCTGGTCTCTGTAGCGGCTGGTTTCCTGGACGCCGTCTCGATGTGTCTGACCTCATGTTCCTGGTTGACCTCTGAGGCCCCTCCCTCTGTGATGTAGAGCTCTGTGTAGATCTGGTGCAGGGGGCGGAGTTTCCTGCTTTAGCCACGCCCTCAAACACACAGCTGAACCTCTGCTGCAGATGACTCTTCAGTTTATCCCTGCAAACTCCAACAGGACTCTCTGAATAAAGACAGAGACAACAGTGAACTCTTCACTGGACACTAACACAAATATAAGTTATTAAAGTTATGTAGATGTGGAAGAGTTCTTACTGGAGCTCAGACGCTCGGCCAGCTGCTCCTGCTTCATCCTCCTCAGGAAGTCCAGGGTGATGTTCAGCACAGCCTCTCTGCTGCTCTGCTCCTCCTCACTCTCTGAGCTACTCTCTGGGTACTCTGAGACCAGGAGCCTGTGAAGCCTCTGCAGCTGCTCTTTGACAAACGACAGGATGTCCTCCTCCAGACGCTGGAATAGAATCAGATTTCAAGAGTTTCAGTCAAAGAGAGGGCCTGAGGAGCCCCACAGAGAACCCCACACATGCTGCAGTCCTGGGCTACTCACCGTGAATATGGCGTCCAGCTGCTCCTTTGGGCCTGGCTCCCTGTGAACCAACAAACAGAAACATTAGAGACTTCCACAAGAACAACTATTCCCCCTCACACAGAATTCTGAGCAGAGACCACTGCAGCCTCTGGACTCATTAATGCCGTGTTCAGACCGAACGCCTCTGGGGCGTCAAAAACGCGCCTCAAGTCCGTAGTTTGACGCTTGTGCTTACTGAAGTCAGACGCTTGTCACAAATGTCACAAATGTCAAGATGCCCTGGCCGCGCGTCAGCTCAGAGTGCATTCATAGCCATCTTGGAAGCAGCTCTTGCCTGAAAACTACAGTTGTTTGGAGGCTAACTAGTCTCCCTCTTTGCTCCTGCCATGTCCTATGGATCTTTAACTATACCCCCATGGTCTGTGTCAAGCCCAGCTCAGTGTGTGACCATCATAAAGGCTGTTAAGGGCTTTATTTACGTTATTAGTACTTGTTTTCATGCGAGCTATATCTGTTTGCTGCTAAGTGGCTAGCATAGTATAATTATTTCTATGCGCAGCTAGAAAACAGATCAACTATGGCCCGCTGTAGATAAAATGTGAGCAATAAACTTAAAATCAACAAGCCTGGCTCAGTGTGTGATCATTGTTACACGGTTGCTTTATGTAGATGGGGCTTAATAGACTTTATTCGTGCATATTTCTCGTTTTCACATCGATTGGAGCTTTAACTTGTACTGTAGCATTAGCTTTGTGAATCCTGTGTGCATCATCAAGACCCAACACATTCCCAGCACAGATCCAGCCACTCAAATAAGTTTCTTGTCGCCGCTTTAATCCTGGGTGTTTAGGTAAATGAAACACTGATGTGAGTCTTTGTAAAAGTCCCAGAGCTGCTGTAGCTCCTGTTCACAATGAAGCTAATCCTCCATGACTGTTTACATCTGCAGGCAGAGCTTTTGCCCCGGTGGCTCAGCCACAACGTACGTCACTGTTGGAGAAAGCTCCTGATTGGTCAACGCTCACGAATTTCTCCAAAAAGTTCAACATTTCCAACTCTAGCGTCGGCCGCGCTGGAGGCACGGGAGGCGCGTCAAAAGCTTGAAATTTCAAAATGCGCAGCGTCCGCTGCGCATTTTGAGCGCAGCGGACGTGCTCCAAAAACGTGCTGCGGTGCGGGATGCGCTGCTGGACCTCTCGACGCTCCCCAAGGCATGGCCCCCATGTATTTTCAATGTAAACCTGACGCTTTGGAGGCGTTTGGTCTGAACACAGCATTAGACTCACAAGAAACTTATCCACAGACCCTCTGAGGACTCACCATCTACAGCTCACACCAGGACTAACCAGCTCTGACTCTGAACATGGACTAAACCAGGTCTTACCTCTGGTCTTCAGGAAGAGGCTCTCTAAGTCAGGATAGAAGTCTTTGGAGTGATGACTTTCAGAGTTGGGAGAAGGTGGGTCCATATAGAACGAGAAGAAGAGTCCATTTGAACAGAAGGTCATTTTTTACTAAACAGATTTTTCTCTTTGTGCTTCACGCTGCACTTTGATCAGTTTCCACTGATGCATGAAATACTTTATTTTTCCACTCTTGCAAAGTACAGATACAGAGGCCAAGAATTTATTTTCAAGAAGTAAAATTATGTGATGAAAAATATGCTTTAAAAATAATAAATAATCAAGGTGAGATAACACAGTGATTGAGGAGGGGTCATCGATCTACTGGATCGTCCAATGATAGAACCGGTCTTATCCATTTTAGTCTATATCTCATCTGTGTGACTCACCTCTGATCGTCAGGAGCTCCTTTGAAATGCATAATCAAGCTTTTGGAGCGGTCACTTTTCAGAGAGTCACAGATGGGAGCAGGTCTTTTTCTGGATTTAGATCCAGGTCCATGTGGGTCCATTTTGTTGGTGCTGGGAATGAGAAGAGTCAATTTGAACATACTGTGGTGTTGACTGATTGGCTCTGCTCTTCAAAAGTGAACTTTACAGCAGCTGAATGAGGGGCTCTGATGCTGAGCTAATGATATACAGAAGCTGTTGTTACTGTAACAATATCAGAGGCTATATAGGAATGTTTAATAACTGTAAATAGGCCCTTTTAAAGCATTTGAAATCATCTTTCATTCCTCGTTGATGCACATGCTTCATTACAGGGATCTCATTAACAGCCAAACTGTAGTTATTCTAGAGTTTGGCTCTGACATTAGAAAACACAATAAGATACATTATGATTATACAAAATACAGTGCATACAAGGCACTGTTACACAAATATCTACAACCTTCACAACACCTCCAGACCTCTTTGCTTCAGTGTATTTGAGTTGATAAAAATAGTGACACTGCTAATTTATTTTATTTATTTGTTTGTTGTTTTCCTCCAGAGTTATTCCTTCATGTAGTGTGTTCCATGCACACATTGCTCTGTTGTTATTTAATGCTGTTTGATTTTACTTATGGAAGAAGACATTCATTGATTGATTGATTTTTTATTTCGAGCTACACACCACACAACACAGCACAAAAGCCAGAAAAAATAAGAAAAAATAATTAACATTCTAGCTCGAAAAGGAGTGGGAAGAAGACAAGCTTATTGACTCCCACCCCTGTTCATAAACTTAAATAATAATGTGGTTGCAACAATAACACGGTTTAGTTCTTATTATCTTACACAACGATTAACAATTAAGTGGGTTACATATAAACAGATGCAACAATGCATTATATTAAGTGAACATTCACAGTATGTTACACTTTATGACAATTGAATAATTTTGTTTCCTAAACCTATTTTATTGCCATGTTGGTATTACTGTTATTCACCATCATCATTACAGCCCATATAAGATTACTCTGTATCAAAGTGCTTGAATGATACATAACATACTCCACATTTATTCATGAAAGGTACAATAATTGCAGACTGATTGATGCTCATGATAACAAGAGTAGTCTTAATGATGTGTGTTAAAAAGGAGTCGGGGCTCTTCTTTTTCCTTTCTTGTGTCTGGACCTGCTGCCAGAGGGGAGCAGCCCCCGAGCAACCGGACCATCATTTGTTAAGTGTCCTATACTGTGCATTAAAAGAGACAAGATTTAGGAGTCTGCTGCCAAAGAGGCTTTCCTCGAGCTGCCGGCCCCCACATGTCTGCCTGTACTATGGGTTATGTTGAATGCGGAGTGCATGGATATGTGCATGTTTTACTTCTAGGAATTGAATTCCTTTATAATGAAGCCTAGGCGTTAATTCAACCTGGTAGACTAATTTCAGCATCACCAACCTCCAGCCAATGATCACTCCCGAGAGGGCCACACCACCTCCTCAGCCATCAGCGCAAGAGCCGCACCTGCGTAGCAGCCAATCATCGCCCGCTTTTAAGCCCCAGCAATCATGATCCGCACGCTCCCAGCTGCGCTGCTCAGTAACGCTGGTACAATGTCGGATTTTGACTCTAACGAACCCGTGGGGCCGGTGCTTCTCTTTACGGAGGTCCCCGGCCCTGCTCCACCTGCCCGCAAGAGTCTTCGCCTTGCGGCCCGGACCAACCCCTCTACCCGCGCTCCTTGCTGGATTCCCGCGGGGTGTCTCCTGGCCCCGGACTCGACGCCACTCAGATCGCGCGCTTAGCCGCGCTCATACCCTCTCGTGATTCCTCTCCGTCATCTTCGCACGGATCTCAGCCGCCAGCTGTACCGGTGAGCAGCAAGAGGACCCGGAAATCTGCCAATCCTCTGCCCGGGCGTCGCAGGGGTCGCCCCCCTTCGTCTGCCACTGCTCCTTCTCCTGCTCTGGTCTCGCTCGGGCCTTCCACTGCGGCTGTTTCCTCCGCTGCCTCCGGAGCTTTCACCGCTGTCTCCGCTGCTGCTCCAGGATCCTTCACCGCCGTCTCCACTGCTGCACCCGGTCACTTCATCGCCACCTCCGCTGCTGCGCTGGCTCCGTTCTCCGCGGATCTCCCGCGCGCCGGTTGTTCACGTGCCCGCGTCGTCAGGCGCGGACGCGCTCCAGTTTTCCGGGGCTCTGCTCTCTACGATGGACGCCCTCCAACGCTCTGTCTCCACTCTCTCTTCCCGCATCCTCGTGCTCGACGCTGCGGGTCATTCCGCACCTCTGCTGCCTCAGCCCCCGGCTCCCGTAGCGCCTCCTGGTTCCCTGCTCGATTCCCAACCCGGGCCTTCGGACTTCACTCTCGCCAGCGCACTACCAGGACCCCCTCTAGGTAGGCCTTACACGCCCATGCATGCAAACATTTCTCCACGGCTGCGCTCCGAAAATTCTGAGAGGCGCTTATGTCAATCTGGTTTCTCTCATTCTCCCCTCCCCGAGGCTGATCGTTGTCTCGCTTCCTCAGACGACTTTACTGCTTTTTTAAGTCTTCTGACCCGCGCTTGGCTAAAGACCTGTCCATTGGTCAGTTTTTGGTTGCTTTTTCTGCGTACCGGGACGTCGTTTGCTCAGTTATCCCCATCGTCGGGCCGAACTAGACGCTTACCTGGCGCTCATTGGGGATTTGAATATGAAGTATGGGCGATTGTTTTATTGTTACCATAAGGCATTCGCTGCCAAAGCTGCTGCGGTTCTGGTTCAGACCAATGTCGGGCTCAATTGGTCCGTTCTGGACACGGAACTCCTGGTGATGCTGACTCAGGCCGCGTCTTGCACACTCTGCAGCTCTGTCGGTCATCAGACTTCCCTGTGTCCACGTCTCACGTTCACCGCGGGTCAGGCAGCTCGTCGTCCGGCGCCTTCCACTTCCGAGGCGCCGTACCTCGACCGTCGCGGACGCCCCATCAAGGTTTTCAATAATACTCAGGTTTGCAATAATTTCAATGAGAGCGTGTGTTATCGTCCTAATTGCAGCTTTCTTCACGTCTGTAGTCTCTGCAGGGACGCACACCCGAAGTCCGTTTGTCCACGTCGTGCGCCCCACCCGGGCAAAAGTCGTCGTGGTTCCAAGGACTGATTGCCCGCTATCTCTCCAGCCCCATTATTATTCCCGGCTGGCTGCCCTGTTGGTTCATGTCAGAAAATTAGGGTTAATACCTTTGTTTTCCAATTCTGGAGAACGCTTCAACTAGAAGAAAACGACACAGAGATCAATACTTTGGTTGGCTTGCAAGGGAGAAGAATAGCAGTTCACCACAGCTACGCAGAGTGGTTCTCCTGCACCCATTCTCAACGAGTTGTTTTTTGGTACAGCCTTTTATTTGTTTTTCCACAGCATATCACACATAGGGAGGTGGAGTTTACAGATATTTGCTCGTCACCTCTCAAACACATGTATCACATCATATCTTACAACATGAATCACACTATACCTATCTAATCAGACGGCCCGGCCTGTACAAGGACACCTGATGTCAATAATACCCAGTCTGGCCTAGACAGTCCGGGGCCAACCTTGATTTACGTTCGTCCAGTTCACTCCGTTGTCTTACTACACATGGTCAACCTGATACCAGGCTGCTTTCTCACGTACTTTTTGATACCAAACAGTATCTTCTTAGATACTACTGGAACACTGTGAGACATATGCTAACCTTGAAGATAAATTCAAATACTTGGCTGTTGCATCATTCACATAATTATGATTTATTATAACTTTATTCACATATTTACAAATATTATACAGTTCACCACCCCGATAGGGTTTTCGTAGACTTCCTCCTCACCGGGTCTGTCTCAGGGGTTTCACGTGGGAGTTCTCCAACCCCCCACCACACTTACGTTTCCAAGAATCTGCAGTCCGCCTGGCCGAGCCTGCCGTCGTTTCTCAGTTATTGCTTAGGGAAGTCTCCAAAAGGTACATGATCGGTCTGCTTGATTCTTCCCCCTTTCCCCTGTTCCGCACTAGTCCTATCGGCGTGGCAACTCGCAAGTATTCCGGTAAGAAGCGTTTAATTCTCGATCACTCTGCGCCTCATTCTGGACCTCAGCCCAGTATTAACAGCCTCATCCCCTCGGCCCCGTTCTCGTGCCACTACGCTACGGTGGACCACGCGATTGCCCTCATCAAGGCGACGGGCAGGGGGGCGTGGCTCGCTAAGGCGGACATCACTGATGCGTTCAAAATCGTTCCTATCCACCCGTCTCAGTGGCACCTGTTCGGCGCCAGGTGGTTGTCCAAGTTCTATTTCGCCGTCCGGCTAACGTTCGGGTGCAGGAGCAGCCCCTGTCTGTTCAATATGGTTTCCGAGGCGCTGTGTTGGATTTTGTTGAACGTTGTCCATTTGCCCTCCGTGCTTCACTTGCTTGTTGATTTCCTCTTAATCGATCCCCCTTCCTCTACCCCTGCGCCTTCGCAGTCTAGTCTGAAGTTGCTCTTCCAAGTGTTGCGTGTCCCTCTGTCTGAAGAAAAGATGATTTTGGGCATTCACGGGGAGTCTGTGGCGATGGTCGCATCTCTGGCACCCTGGAGAAGCTGTCCGCTCCGCGATATATCGCATCCTTTGTTCAGGCCAGCGCTCCTTCACAAAGACATCAGTTGCTTCACTATTGGGTCATCTTAACTTCGCGCATGCGCATCGTTCCCAGGGTTGCGTTGTTCATTTTCCAGGCTCTCCCACTACTGGCGCACTTGTTACGTCCCTGACTCGACGCGGTTACGCTAGATGAATGGGTGCCGTTCTGGACTGCCATTTCGTCGGTCCCTCTTATTCAGGACTGAACGGCGTGCCTTTCTTTTACGACGACTGGTTCATTCTGCCGATGCTATCCGGTTCTTTAGGTGCCGCTCCGTCTCCTCGAGTTTTTCGGGGGTTCTACCCAGGGGCATGGTTCGCAGAGGAATGGCCCTCCTTCCTTCCTCCTTCTGAGTCCTCCGCGCTGTGTGCAGAATCTTCCCATCGCTGTCGCATTGCGTCTGTGGGCCATCTCTGGAAGATGAAACGTTTTCACGCTTTATGCCGGATACTCCGCGGTAGTCGAGGTTATTATAAAGGCCGTTCCTCATCCCTCATGCTTTCATGCGCGATTACTGGTCGGCGGTCAGCAACAATTTCTTCTCACACCGCCCGCACATCCTGGTCATTCTTAACACGATTCCGACGCTCTGTTTAGTTTATTATTTGGTTTGAGCACGTTTAACCTGCTCAAGGGAGTGGGCTGAAGCCAAAGGCTTTAAGCGCCCACCCAATAAAATAATAACATTACATAATATTTACAAGGTAGCATCATAAACAAAGGAACAATGGGCCAAAAGTAACATAAATATGAAAGAATAAAATAAAACAACAGCAAAATAAAGACAAAAGAATGTGCTACTTTTATGTTATAAAGGTGCTCATACATATTATATTCTGAGATCCTTGCTACTTCCCCAGTGTCAGATACCATCCTTAATATTATAATGGGTTTAATATATTTTATTCTATTGTTTAATTGAGTTATATGTAGTATGATGTAATCCCCTGCATAGTGAGGTGTGCATTAAAAAGCCAGGTGGTAAGCGAGCTAGTTGAATGAGGGCAGTAACTCCCTCATCACCAAACCCCCACCCAGTGCCGTAACAGTGTTTTGTAATGATGACAATCAGCTGTTAGGGTTTTAAATTTCCTAACAAGTGTCCCGTTTAAATTTCAGACTTTTCGTCGCCTGTGTCCATCAGCGATCCTCACCCAACCTCAGTTCCACGATGGAAGACCCAATCCTGAACTAATTAGGTCCACCCTTCCTCATATTTAAACGTCGCAAGCCATACATGAAAGTAGAACTGGCACCGTCCACTCTAAAAACATTTATTTCGCCTCGGTGTTTATTTTCAAAGTTCTCCGCCCTCAAACATTTCCCTATATATCCGTTCTCATATTCTAGTCTTTCATCGTTGTCACGACAACGTGGTTTCAAACTCCCTACATCCCAGCTTATCCGGCGTTTAATTTTCTTTTTCAAAGTGCCATCAACCTCGATCCCTAGTCTTTCTAATTTTCCATCAAGCTCCTCTCAGAGGCTTATAGCTAACATTCAAAATTTTCCTGACAGCAGACAGCCCATATAATTTCGATACTACATAAATATTACGAAAGTGCCGCAAGGGCCCTACCTCCTACGTCGAACACTCCTCTCCAGGCATT
The DNA here is from genome assembly GCA_007210695.1 of Neogobius melanostomus. NCBI lineage: Eukaryota > Metazoa > Chordata > Actinopteri > Gobiiformes > Gobiidae > Neogobius > Neogobius melanostomus. The sequence goes on from VHKM01000828.1 coordinate 449,005, forward strand.
TTCTTTTAGCTTTCTACGGGCTCCTGAGATTTTGGAGAATTTACATTCCCCCTGTCTCCATTCTCACTAACCGATTTTTCCGACTGCTCTTTTACCCAACATTTCAGCGTATTTCTCAACATTCAAAAGAAAGGTGCCATGCTCAATGACATCGCCCGAGTAGTCGGTCCTTTTTGCCTTAACCATGTAAATTTTGCCGCTCAAGCACGCGAAAATCGGCACGCCTGAACAGCCATTGTTCTTGACGCCGGAGTTCTCACCCTGACCTTTCCTGCGTTCAGACACGTTAAAAATCGGATTCTCGCTCTGTGCAATCTGCCCGAGTCGTTACTCGGGACATTCGTTCTTAACAGCGAGGACACTGCAGCGTGAATAGGGAAAAAAATAAAGTAGAGATATCAATTTGAATTGTGCTGAACATCACTGATTTAAATATGAGAAAAAAAGTATTGCATTTTTCTGTTCATTTTATGTCTTCATAATAAAAATAAACATTTGACATGAAAATGGCTAAAATTGCCTATATTTGGCAACGAAACAAAAATGATGGATTTAGCCAGATCTTAAAATGTATGGTTTTATTTTCATGACATATTAGAAACTCTTTTGGATATATTGTTTAGTTTTTCAATTAACTAATCATAAGTGAAAAAATCTGTAAAAACTCAAATTCCGCCTGTTTGTTTGCGGTTCAAAGCTGATAAATCAGGCTAGCGAATTAGATATTTAAAATCCCTCTGAAAAATCCTTCGAATCTTGTTAAGTCCAAGACTGTAAGTGTGGAGTCTAATGAGCGACTAATAAGGGCTCACCCGGTGCCCGAGTGGGGCCTTCTCTCATCGAGAAACAAGCCCTGAAGTTTTTTGCTAGCGAGTGGAACCTTCTTTGGCTCTTCAGCGCCACCAGGGTCTTGTGGAGGGAAAATACATATTTGGGATGATGCGTCTATCACGGGGACCCTTCACAGGACACGTGCCGATGTAAAATCTGTCATATTTTGTGATGATACCCGCGTGAGAGCGTCTTTTCGACGCCGCAGCTGCTACTTCCTGTTTACCTCCGCATCGCAGGCGGACAAATATCATCACGCCCCCTTATGCCACTGACTGGGCACGCCCCCTCTACAGCCACTACGGCACGCCCCCTCTCGGCCATACGGCACGCCCTCTCTATCGCCATCACGGCACGCCCTCTCTACGCCACTCACGGCACGCCCTCTCTACGCCACTACGGCCACGCCCCCTCTACGCCACCTACGGCACGCCCTCTCTACGCCACTCACGCACGCCTCTCTACGCCACTCACGGCACGCGGACTCTCTACGCCACTCCGGCACGCCCTCACTACGCCCTCTCGGACGCCCCCTCTACGCCACTCACGGCACGCCCTCACATACGCCACTCACGGCCGCTCCTCATATACGCCACTCACGCACGCGCCCTCACTACGCCACGTCACGGCCGGGCCCTCACTACGCCACTCACGGCACGCCCCCTCTACGCACCTCACGGCACGCTCCTCTCTACGCCACTCATGGCACGCCCTCTCTACGCACTCACGGTCACGCCCCTCTACGCCACTCACGGCACGCCTCTCTACGCCACTCACGGCACGCCCTCACTCTCCACTCACGGCACTGCCCTCACTACGCCACTCACGCCGCCTCTCTACGCCATCATGGCCACGCCCCTCTACGCCACTCATTGGCCGCCCCCTCTACGCCATTCATGGCACGCCCTCCTCTACGCCATCATTGCACGCCCTCGACGCCATCATGCACGCCCCTCACGCCACTATGGCACGCCTCTCTCGCCACTCACGGCCACGCCCTCTCTACGCGACTCATGGCACGCACCCTCTCGCCACTCATGGCACGCCCCCTCTACGCCACTCATGGCACGCCCTCTCTACGCCACTCATGGCACGCCCCTTCTACGCCACTACGGCCGACCCCTCACGCCACTCATGGCACTGCCCTCTCTAGCCACTCATGGCCGCCCCCCTCTACGCCACTACGGCACCCCCTCTTATCGCCACTACGGCACGCCTCTCTACGCCACTCATGGCACGCCCCCTCTACGCCACTACGGCACGCCCCCCTCTACGCCACTACGGCACGCCCTCTCTACGCCGCCATCACGGCACGCCCCCTCTACGCCACTACGCGCACGCCCCTCTTACGCCACTCACGGCACGCCCCCTTAGCCTCAGAGGCACGCCCTCTCTAACGCTCAGAGGCACGCCCATCTTACGCCTCACAGGCTACGCCCTCTCTACGCCTCAGAGGCATGCCCTCTCTACGCCATCCCAGAAACGCCCACCTCTACGCCACTACGGCACGCCCCTCTACGCCACTCATGGCACGCCCCCCTCTTACGGCCACTCATGGCACGCCCCCTCTACGCCACTACGGCACGCCCCCCTCTACGCCACTCACCTGGCACGCCCTCTCTACGCCACTACGCACGCACCTCTCTCGCACTCGGCACGCCCTCCCTACGCCATACGGCACGCCCTCTCTACGCCACTACGGCACGCCCCCTCTACGCCACTAGGACGCCATCTCTACGCCACTACGGCGCCCCCTCTACGCCACTACGCACGCCCCTCTCTTACGCCACTACGGCACGCCCCCCTCTACGCCACTATGGCACGCCATCTCACGCCACTACGCACGCCTCTCTACGCCACTACGGCCCGCCCTCTCTACGCCACTCATGGCACGCCTCTCTACGCCACTTCATGGGCACGCCCTCTCTACGCCACTACGGCAGCCCCCTCTACGCCACTCACGCCGCCCTCTCTACGCTCACTCACGGCACGCATGCTCTACTGCACTACGGCACGCCCCCTCTTACGCCACTACGGCAGCCCTCTCTTACGCCACTACGGCACGCCCCTCTAGCCACTACGGCACGCCCTCTCTACGCCACTACGGCACGCCTCTTACGCCACTCATGGCACGCCCCCTCTACGCCATCATGGACACGCCCCCTTCTACGCCACTACGGCCGCCCCCTCTACGCACTACGGCCACGTCCCCTCTACGCCACTACGGCACGCCCCCTCTTACGCCACTACGGCACGCCTCTCTACGCCATCATGGCACGCCCCTTACTCACTTACGGCACGGCCCACGGCCGCCCCCTCTACGCACTACGCACGCCCCCTCTACGCCACTAACGGCACGCACCTCTCTACGCACTATGGCACGCCCCTCTACGCACTCGGCCGCTCTTCTACGCCACTACGGCCGCCCCTCTACGCCACTACGGCACGCCCTCTCTACGCCACTACGGTGCACTCCCTCTCTAGCCACTCATGGCACGCTCGTCCGTCTCTACGCCACTACGGCACGCCCCCTCTACGCCACTACGGCACGCCCTCTCTACGCCACTCATCGGCACGCCCCCCTCTACGCCATACGGCACGCCCCTTACGCCAACTCAACGGCACGCCCCCTCTACGCCTACGGCACCCCCCTCTCTACGCCACTTCATGGCACCGGGCCCTCCTACGCCACTCATGGCACGCCCCTCCTACGCCACTACGGCACGCCCTCTCTACGCCACTCATGCGCACGCCCCCTCTACGCCACTACGGCACGCCCCTCTCACGCCATCACGGCACCCCCCTCTACGCCACTACGAACACGACCCTCTACTGCCACTACGGCACGCCCCTCTACGCCACTCATGGCACGCCCCTCTACGGCCACTCATGGCACGCCACTTCTACGCCACTACGGCACGCCCCCTCTACGCCACTCATGGCACGCCCCCTCTACGCCACTTCATGGCACGCCCCTCTATTGCCATACGGCACGCCCCCTCTAACGCCACTCACGGCACGCCCCCTCTTACGCCACTACGGCACGCCCCTCTACGCACCATGGCTAGCCCTCTACGCCACTCATGGCCACGCCCTCGTAGCCACTACGGCAAACGGCCCCTCTACGCCTACGCACGCCCTTGTACGCCACTCATGGCACGCCCCCTCTACGCCACTACGCACGCCCCTCTACGCACTTACTGGCACGCCCCTCTCTACGCCACTCATGGACGCCCCCTCTATCGCCATCATGGCAGGCCCCCTCTACCGCCACTCATGGCACGCCCCCTCTACGCCACTACGGCAACGCCCCTCTACGCCACTCAGGCACGCCCCTCTACGCCACTACGGCACGCCCCCTCTACGCCACATCATGGCACGCCCCTCTACGCCACTACGGCACGCCCCCTCTTGCCACTACTGCACGTCCCCTCTCGCCACTCATGGCACGCCCTCTCTACGCCTATGGCACGCCCCTCATTACCATACGGACGGCCCCTTACGCCACTAGGCACGTCCCCTTCTACGCCACTCATGGCACGCCCCCTCTACGCCCTCATGGCACACCCCATCTTACGCCACTACGGCACGCCCCCTCTATGCCACTACGGCACGTCCCCTCTACGCCACTCATGGCACGCCCTCTCTACTCCACTCCATGGCACGCTCCCCTCTATGCCACTACGGCACTTCCCCTCATACGCCATCATGGCACGCCCCCTCTTACGCCACTCATGGCACGCCCCCTCTGCGCCACTACGGCACGTCACCACCCTCTAGCCACTCATGGCACGCCCCCTCTACGCCACTACGGCACGCCCTCTACGCCACTACGGCAACGCCCCCTCTATGCCACTACGCACGTCCCCTACGCCCACTCATGGCACGCCCCCTCTACGCCACTACGGCACCGCCCTCTCTACGCCACTCATGGCACGCCCCCTACCTACGCACTACGGCCACGCCCCCTTACGCCACTCACGGCACGCCCCCTCTACCGCCACTACGGCACAGCCCCCTCTACGACCATCATTGGCACGCACCTCTCTACGCCACTCACGGCACCCCCCTCTACGCGCCCTACGGCACGGCCCCTCTACGCCACTACGGCACGCCCCCTCTACGCCATCTGGCACGCCCCCTCACGCACTACGGCACGACCCCCTCTACGCCACTCATGCACGCCCCCTCTACGTCCACTACGGCACGCCCCCTCTTTACGCCACTCATCGGCACGCCCTCTCTACGCCGACTCATGCACGCCCCTCTACGCCACTCACGGCACGCCCCTTACGCCACTCACGGCCGCCCCTCTACGCCACTCACTGGCCCGCCCTCTACGCCATACGGCAGCCCCCTCTCTGCCACTCACGGCACGCCCCACTCATACCGTCCACTCATGGCACGCCATCTCTACGCCACTACGGCACGCCCCCTCTACGCCCATACATGGCATCGCCATCTCTACGCCACTCATGGCACCCCCCTCTACGCCACTACGCACGCACCCTCTACGCCACTCATGGCACGCCATCTCTACGCCACTACGGCACGCCACATCTCGCCACTCATGGCACGCCCTCTACGCACACTACTGGCACCCCCCTCTACGCCACTACGGCACGCACCCTCTCGCACACCTACGGACACGCCCTCTCTACGCCACTTATGGCACGCCCCCTCTAGCCACTACGGCACGCCCCCTCTACCGCCACTACCGGCACGCCCTCTCTACGCATCATGGCACGCCCCCTCTACGCCACTCATGTCAGGCCCCCTCTACGCACTACTGGCACGCCCCCTCTACGCCCACTACGGCACGCCCCCTCTACGCCACTCATGGCACGCCCCCTCTACGCCACTACGAGCACGCCCCTCTCGCCACTCATGGCACGCCCCCCTCTACGCACTACGGCACGCCCCCTCTATGCCACTACGGCACGTCCCCTCTACGCCACTCATGGCCACGCCCTCTCTACGCCACTAATGGCACGCCCCTCTATGCCACTACGGCACGGCCCCTCTTACGCCACTACGGCACGTCCCCTCTACGCCACTCATGGACGCACCCCTCTTACGCCCACTCATGGCACGCCCCCTCTACGCCACTACGGCACGCCCCTCTATGCCACTACGGACGTCCCCTCTACGCCACTCATGAGCACGCCTCTCTACCCCACTCAATGGCACGCCCCCTCTATGCCACTACGGCACGTCCCCCCTCTACCGCCACTCATGGCACGCCCCTCTACGCCACTCATGGCACGCACCCTCTACGCCACTACGGCACGTCCCCTCTACGCCCACTCATGGCACGCCCGCCTCTACCGCCACTACGGCACGCACCCCTCTACGCCACACGGACGCCCCCTCTCATGCCACTACCGGCACTACGTCCCCTCTTACGCCACTCAATGGCACGCCCCCTCTACGCCACAATACGGCACGCCCTCTCTAGCCACTCATCGGCACCGCCCCTCTACGCCATCTACGCACGCTACCCCCTCACGCCACTCACGTGGCACGCCACACTCTACGCCAATACGGCCACGCCACCCCTCTACGCCCACTCATGGCACGCACCTCTCTACGGCCCCACTTCACGGCACGCCCCCTCTACGCCACTACGGCACGGCCCTCTACGCCCACTACGGGCACGCACCCCTCTACGCCATCATGGCACGCCCCTCTACGCCACTACGCGCACGCCCCTCTACGCCACTGCATGGCCACGCCCCCTTCTACGCCCCTACGGCACGCCCCTCTACGCCACTCATGCGCACGCCCTCTCTACGCCACTCCATTGGCACGCTCCCCTCCTACGCCACTCACGGCCACACGCCCCCTCTACCGCCACTCATCGGGCACGCCCCACCTCTACGCCACTCATGGCACGCCCCCTCTATCAGCCAATATCTACGGCACGCCCCTCTACGCCACTCACGGCACGCCCCCTCCTACGCCATCATGGCAGCCATCTCTACGCACTACGGCACGCCCCCTCTACGCCACTCATGGCACGCCCCTCTACGCCACTCATGGCACGCCATCATCTACGCCATTCGGCACGCCTCTCTACGCCACTCACGGCATCCGCCCCCTCTATGCGCCCACTACGGCCACAGCCCCCTCTTACGCCACTACGGCACGCTCCCCTCTACGCCACTACGGCACGCCCCTCTCTCGCCACTCACTGCACGCCATCTTCTACGCCACTACGCACGCCCTCTTCTACGCCAATACGCACAGCCCCCTCTACGCCACTCATGCACGCCGCCTCTCACGCCAATACGGCACGCCCCCTCTACGCCACTCATGGCACGCATCTCTACGCCAATACGCAACGCCCCCTCTTACGCCAACTCAATGGCACGCCCATCTTACGCCACTTCGGTCACCCCTCTCTACGCCACTCACGGCCGCCCTCCCTCTACCGCCACTACGCACGCCCCCTCTACGCCACTTCCAATCTCTCTCTTTTTCCATACGGCACGCCATCTCTACGCAATGTTAGGCACGCCCCTGCTTACTACGCCACTCACTGGCACGCCCCCTCTAACGCCACTACGGATCGCCCATCTCTACGGCCATACGGCCCGCCAATCTTACGCCAAAGGCACGCCCTCTACGCATACGGCACGCCATCTCTACGACGCCATACGGAACGCCCTCTATCTACGCACTTCGGCACGCCCCTCTAACGCACTACGGGCAGCCCCTCTACGCACTCATGCACGTCCTCTCTAACGCCACTCAGGCAGCCCTCGCTCTACGCGCATAACGGCACGTCCCCTCTACGCCACTACGCACGCCTCTCTAGCCACTTACGGGCACGCCCCTCTACGCCAAATTCATGGCACGCCGCCTCTACGCCACTCATGGCACGCCCTCTTTACGCCACTCACGGCAGCCTCTTACGCACTAGAACGCACGCCACTCTACGCACTACGGCAACGGCATCTCTACTCTACGCCAATACGGCACGCCCTCTCTCGCCACTACGGCAGCGCCCCCTCTAGCCACTTCCGGCACGCCCTCTACGGCCACTACGGCACGCCATCTCTAAGCCAATACGGCACGCTCTCTACGCCACTACGGCACGCCCCTCTACGCAATTCATAGGCACGCCTCTCTACGCCACTCACGGACGCCCCTCATCCGGCCACTCATGGCAGGCCCTCTACGCCACTACGCATCGCCCCCTCTAACGCCACTACGGCACGCATCTTTACGCAACTACGGCAGCCCCCCTCTACGCAACTACGGCAACGCCCCTTACGCCATCACGGGCACGCCTTCTAGCCACTCATGGACGCCCTCTGCCACTCATGGCGACGCCCTCTACGCCACTACGGCAACGCCCTCTCTACGCCATCATGGCACGCCCCCGTTACGCCACTCATGGCACGGCGCCTTCTACCACTCATGGCACGCTCTCTAACGGCCATAGGCACGCCCCCTCGTACGCCACTGTCGGCAGCCCTCTCTACGCCACTCACGGCACGCCTCTACGCCACTGACGGCACGCCCTCCTCTGCACTACGGCACGCCCCTCTAGCCACTCATGGGCAGCCTCTCTACGCCCTCACGGCACGCCCTCTCTACGCCACTACGGACGCCCTCTAGGCACTATGGCACGGCCTCATCTACGCCACTCGAGGCACCCCTCTACGCCACTCGGCAACGCCCTCTACGGCCATACGCAACGCCATTCTACGCAATACGGCACGCCCTCTAACGCACTCACGCAACGCCCCTCTACGACTAGGCACGCCATCTCTACGCCAATCGGTCACGCATCGTTAACGCCAATACGGGCACACGTTCGCACCCTCTAGCAACGGCACGCCCTCTACGCCACTACGGACCCATCTCTACGCCAATACGGCAGCGCCTCTCTACGCATCCGCAAATCCTCATCTGTACGCCACTACGGCACGCCCCCTCTAACGCACTACGGTCAGCCCCCTCTACGCACTACGGCACGCCCTCTACGCCATTACGCACGCCTCTACGCACTACGGCAACGCCCCTCTACGCCACTGCATGGCGCCCCCTCTACGCCACTAAGGCACGCCCCTCTAACGCAATACGGCCGCCTTCTTACGTCACGCCATCTCATGCCATCCGCTATGCCACTACGGCACGCCATCTCTATGCCAATCTCTATGCCACTACGGCACGCCATCTCTATGCAATACGGCACGCCCTCTCTACGCCACTCACGGACGCCCCTCTACGCCAATAGGCACGCCCTCTCTACGCCACTGTGAGGCCACGCGGCAACGCCCTCTAACGCCACTTACGGACGCCCCCTCTAGCCACTCATGGACGACCTCTACGTCCACTCCATGGACGCCCTCTTACGCCTACTCACGGCACGCCTCTACGCATACGGCACGCCTTCTACGCCACTGCGGCACGCCTCTACGCCAAGGCCGCCCTCTCTACGCCACTACGCACGCCCTCTAAGCCACTACGGCAAACGCCTTCTAACGCCACTACGGCACGCCTCTTCTACGCACTAACGGACGCCCCCTCTACGCACTCATGGCACGCCCTTCTACGCAACTCATGGCAACGCCCTCTCTACGCCACTCAGCCACGCCCTACGCCAATACGGAACGCCTCTCTACGCCACTAGAGGCACGCCGTCTACGCCACTCATGGCACGCCTCTTACGCCTCACGGCAGCCCTCTACGCCAATACGGCACGCCCTCTTACGCCTAACGGCACGCCCCCTCTACGCCACTAAGCACGCCCTCTCTAGCCACTACGGCACGCCCCCTCTACGACTACGGCACGCCCTCTACGCTCACTACGGAGCCCTCTATCGCCACTCATGGAGCCCCTCTACGCCAACTACCACGCCCCTAGCCACTCATGCAGCCCCATCCTCACCGCCACTACGGCACGCCCTCTCTACGCCTGCACGCCCTCTTTCCGCCATACGGCACGCCCCCTTAACGATACGGCACGCCTCTCTAACGCCACTACGGCACGCCCTCTCTACGCCACTCATGGCAGGCCCCTCTAACGCCACTACGACGCCCTCACGCCACTACGGCACGCGCCCCCTCTACGCCACTACGGCACGCCCCTCTCTACTAGCCACTACGGCAGCCCTTAACGCCACTACGGCAACGGCCCTTCTACGCCACTCATGGCACGCCGCCCTCTTACGCATACGCACGCCCTTCTACGCACTCAATGGCACTGGCCCTCTCTACGCCACACGGCACGCCCCTCTACGCACTAGGCACGCCCTCTTCGCCACTCTGCACGCCCTCTCTTACGCCACTCATGGCACGCCCCCTCTACGCACTACGGCACCCCCCTCTATCGCCACTACGGCACGCCCTTACGCCACTACGGATACGCCCTTCTACCCACTCATGGCACGCCCCCTCATCGCACTTCCATGGCACCGCCCCTCTACCCTCATGGCACCCTCTCTACGCCATCATGACGCCCCCTCTACGGCCACTCATGGCAACGCCCTCTCTACGCCACTGCGGCACGCCCTCTCTACGCCACTACGCCTCTCTACGCCACCCACGGCAACGCCCTCTCTACGCCAACTACGGCACGCCCTCATCTACGCCACTTTAGCGGCACGTGCCCGCCTCCTACGCACTCATGGCACGCCCTCTAAGCCACTCATGGCACGCCCTCTACGCCTCATGGGCAGCCTCTCTACGCCACTCATGGCACGCCCTTCTACGGCCACTACGCACGCCCTCTCTACGCACTCATGGCACGCCCTCTACGCATAACGGACCCCCTCTTACGCCATAGGCACGCCCCTCTACGCCATCTGGCAGCCCCCTCTAGAACGCCACTCATGGCACGCCCCTCTACGCCATCATGGCACGCCCTCTTACGCCACTCATGGCACGCCTCTCTAGCACTGCATGCACGCCTCTCTACGCCACGACGGCAAACGCCCTTCTACGCACTCTGGCACGTCCTTCTACGCAATACGACGGCTTCTACGCACTACGGCACGCCCCCTCCTACGCCACTACAGGCAAGCTCTCTCTACGCCACCACGGCACGCCCTCTCTACGCCACGCCCTCTCTACGGCACGCCCTCTCTACACCACTACGCCCTCTTCTACGCCACTACGCCCCTCTAACGCCACTACGGCACGCCCTCTCACGCCACTTCTGGACGCCCCTCTACGCCACTCACGGCACGCCCCGGTCTACGCACCAATGGCACGGCCCCCTACGCACTCATGCACGCCCTTCTAACGCCACTCATGCACGCCTCCTACGCACTCCGGCACGCCCCCTCTACGCCACTACGGCAGCCCCGTCTACCCATCTGGCACCCCTCTACGCCACTCATGGCACGCCCTCTCTCGCCACTCATGGCACGCCTCTCTACGCCTACGGCACGCCTCTCTACACTACGGCACGCCCTCTCTACGGCATACGGCACGCCCTCTCACCATACGGCACGGCCTCTCACGCACTAACGGCACGCCCTCTCTACGCCACTGACGGCACCTATGGTTCTTTCACTCTGCTTGGCTCGACCCGGCGTTCTCTTTTGGGGGAAGACATCCCTGATCGCCAAAACTAATATACATATCAATAATCTTTCTAATCACTGCTTTCGTCTGTTTTGAGTCTATCCAGGTTGAATTACCATCAGCATCAATAGCAATACCGCTGCCTGAATCGATTAAGTTTGATTCTAAGAATAATATATAGATTGTTAGATATTAATCTTGGCTGTTAATATAATGATGATAATAGCACAACATCAATAGCAATAACAATTACAATTAAAGCCGCAAGCGGCATCGAACAGCCTCGCGGGCCGTGCCTCCATTGCCACGCCTCTGTAACCCTACGGAGGGCGCTAACGCGCCCACTACATTTTATTGCCCTGATGTACCATTAATCTGTCAGTAAACACAGATAAAAAATTACATTTTAGCATGTCCTTGTGAATAATGGCTCCAACCTGAAGAGGGCGCTAGCGCGCACCAAATCATTTTTATTTCACAAGCAGCATTGGACGGCCGTACTTCCATGACCATTGTCTGTGCCTCCATTGCTGCATCTCCATTGCCATTGCCTCTGTAACCCTACCGAGGGCGCTAACGCGCCCACTACATTGTATTAATGGCACTGATGTGCCATTAATCTTGTCAGTAAATATCAAAACAACATTTTTAGCCTCGCTATGTGAATAATGGCTCCAACCTGCAGAGGGCGCTAGCGCGCACCAAATCTTTTTTATTTCACAAGCAGAGGGCGGTAACGCGCTGTAATTTTGTATAATGTGAGATTTATGTGTCAGTCCCATTAGGATAACATGGGGGCCTCGGTCGTCTCCATGGCAACACCGTACAAATACGTTATGGGTCCCATTGGCTTTCTGATCGGGATGCCATCAACTATTTTGTGCAGAATTTTATCAATTTCCGAGAAACTAATATTTTTCCCATAATGCATTTTTCTTCTCAGCCTAGAGGGGGCGCTATCAAGCCCAATGTCACTTTTTGACATTTGTTGCGTTCGGGGTGAAAGGTCAATAAAATGTATATTTCCGATTTTAATCGGAGTTTGTTTGTGCGAATGGGAGCATTTTGTTGTTTACGTTAAGTCGCAAATTCTTTGTAAAGATTGCGGCTTCGCCGCACACAAACCGTAAAACTTAGCCAAAAAATTTGGATAACTTTTGATGCCCCACATCTCGAGATGAGCTGGAGCGATTTGGAGCTCATTTGGTCAAACGCCCTAGGAGGAGTTCGTTAAAATGCGACGTCAGCGAAAACGCTGACTCAGCATTTTCCCACCTTCCTGTCAAAATGGCGGACTTCCGGTTGTCAGGGGGCGTGGCCACAATAATATTTTTTGTTTGTCGTCACATGACGAATGTCTGTACGAATTTCGTCACCTATGACAAAGTTGACGTTGGCCCTCCTCCATAGGCGCAATGTATTTCACTTTGTAGGTGGCGCTGTCGCGCATTTTTATTTCCCCAATACGAAACACACATTAAATTAATTTTTCACCGGACCTGAATTTTGGGCAAGTTTGGTGAGTTTTCGACTATGTTCAGGGGGTCAAATTGCTGCTCAAAGAGCAGAAGAAAGAAAGAAAGAAAGAAGAAGAAGAAGAAAGAATTAAAGCCGCAAGCGGCATCGAACGGCCCTCGCGGGCCGTGCCTCCTTTAGCGCCTTTGTAACAGTACCGAGGGCGCTAACATGCCTACTACATTTTATTGCCCTGATGTGCCATAAATCTTGTCAGTAAACATCCAAACTACATTTTAGCCTCTCCATGTGAATAATGGCTCTAACCTGCAGAGGGCGCTAGCGCGCCCGAAATCTTTTATTTCACAAGCAGTATCGGACGGCCATTACGGGCCGTACTTCTATGACCACTGTCCACAAGCTCCTTACAGAGGGCGCTAACGCGCTGTGATTGTGTATAATGTGAGATTTATGTGTTAGTCCCGTTAGGATAACATGGGGGGCCCTGGGCGTCACCATGGCAACACGTACAAAATACGGTATGGGTCTCATTGGCTTTTTGATCGGGATGCCATCAACTACTTTTGTGCCAAATTTTATCCATTTCCGAGAAACTAATTTTTTTCAGATAATGCATTTTTTGTTCTCAGCCTAGAGGGGGCGCTGTCGCGCCCAATGTCACGTTTTCACATTTGTTGTGTCCGGGGGTGAAAGGTCAATAAAATGTATATTTCCGATTTTTAATCGGAGTTTGTTTGTGCGAATGGGAGCATTGTGTTTACGATAAGTCGCAAAATTCTTCGTAAAGATTGCGGCTTCGCCGCACACAAACCGTAAAACTTAGCCAAAAAATTTGGATAACTTTGATGCCCCACATCTCTAGATGAGCTGGAGCGATTTGAGCTCATTTGGTCAAACCCCTAGAGGAGTTCGTTAAAATGCGATGTCAGCGAAAACGCTGACTCAGCATTTTCCACCTTCCTGTCAAAATGGCGGACTTCCGGTTTGTCTGGGGCGTGGCCACAATAATATTTTTTGTTTGTCGTCAAATGACGAATGTCTGTACGAATCCCGTCGCTCTATGACAAAGTTGACGTTGGCCCCTCCTCCATAGGCGCAATGTATTTCACTTTTGTAGGTGGCGCTGTCGCGCCATTTTTTATTTCCCCAATACGAAACACATATTTAAATTAATTTTTCACCGGACCTGAATTTTGGGCAAAGTTTGGTGAGTTTTCGACTATGTTCAGGGGGTCAAATTGCTGCTCAAAGAGCAGAAGAAGAAAAGAAAGAAGAAAGAATAAAGAAAAATTAAAGCCGCAAGCGGCATCGAACGGCCCTCGCGGGCCGTGCCTCCTTTAGCGCCTTTGTAACAGTACCGAGGTCGCTAACGTGCCTACTACATTTATTGCCCTGATGTGCCATTAATCTTTGTCAGTAAACATCAAAACTACATTTTTAGCCTCTCCATGTGAATAATGGCTCCAACCTGCAGAGGGCGCTAGCGCGCCCCAAATCTTTTTATTTCACAAACAGCATCAGACGGCCCTAACGGGCCGACTTCCATGACCACTGTCCATAAGCTCCTTACAGAGGGCGCTAACGCGCTGTAATTGTGTATAATGTGAGATTTATGTGTCAGTCCCATTAGGATAACATGGGGGCCCTGGGCGTCACCATGGCAACACCGTACAAAATACGGTATGGGTCCATTTGGCTTTTTTGATCGGGATGCCATCAACTATTTTTTGTGCCAAATTTTAATCCATTTCCGAGAAAAACAAATTTTTTTCCAAGATAATGCATTTTTTGTTCTCAGCCTAGAGGGGGCGCTGTCGCGCCCAATGTCAGCTTTTTCACATTGTTGTTCCGGGGGTGAAAGGTAATAAAATGGTATATTTCCGATTTTTTAATCGGAGTTTGTTTGTGCGAATGGGAGCAAATTTTGTTGTTTATCGATAAAGTGGCAAAATTCCTTCGTAAAGAATTGCGGCTTTCGCCGACGACTAAACCGTAGAAACTTAGCAAAAAAAATTTGGATAACTTTTGATGCCCCACATCCTGTACGATTGAGCCTGGGAGCGATTTCGGAAGCTCATTGGTGAAACGCCCTAGGAGGAGTTCGTTCAAATGCGACTTAGCGAAAACGCTGAACTCAGCATTTTCCACTTCCTGTCAAAATGGTGGACTTCCGGTTTGTCTGGGGCGTGGCCACAATAATATTTTGTTTGTCGTCACATGACAAATGTCTGTACGAATCTCCGTCACTCTACGACAAAGTTGATGTTGGCCTCTCCATAGGCGTAATGTATTTTTCACTTTTGTAGGTGGCGCTGTCGCGCCATTTTTTATTTCCCCCCAATAGAAACACACATTAAAATTAAAATTTTTCAAACCGGACTGAATGGGCAAGTTGGTGAGTTTTCACTATGTTCAAGGGGTCAAATCGCTGCTCAAAGAGCAGAAGAGGAGAAGAAAGAAAGAAAGAAGAATAAAGAAAAATAATAATAATTTTTGCAAAACAATATCGTCGCTTTCGCGACGAAACATATATACATATTGGAAGCTCTTAACGACACCCCACACACCGTGGGGGTCGAGGTGGATGACGAGCGCTTCGCGCTCGTCATCCACTTCCGTATGTCAGTTGGCCAATACCCCATTCCACTTTCATGCAATAACAAGTATAAAGGGCCCACACCAGAAGGTGTGGCAGTACTGTTTACACGGTGAGTTTACGGTTGACATGGGACAAAGCCGCTTCGCGCCTGTTTCGTGCGCTCCGCGCACCTAGGTACAGTGCGCTTCGCCGCACTGCTTGCGTTACCCGCCATTAATTTTCCTGCAATAACAAGTATAAAGAGCCCACACCAGAGGTGTGGGCAGTCACTGTTTGAGACGGTGAGTTACGGTTGACATGGGGACAGCGCTTCGCGCTGTTTTCGTGCGCTCCGCGCACTTAGGTACAGTGCGCTCCGCGCACTGCGTTGCGATTACAATAGGCCCTTGCGACGGCAGGCCGCTCGGGCCTAATTAAAGCCGCAAGCGGCATCGAACGGCCCTCGCGGGCCGTGCCTCCGTTAGCGCCTACATTGCCGAGCCATAACCCTACCGAGAGTGCTAGTGCGGCCACACTGCATTTATTGTCCTCATGTGCCATTAATCTTTGTCAATAAAATCCAAACTACATGTTTAGCCTCTCCATGTGAATAATGGCTCTAACCTGCAGAGGGCGCTAGCGCGCCCGAAATCTTTTTTATTTCACAAGCAGTATCGGACGGCCCTGACGGGCCGTACTTCTATGACTACTGTCCACAAGCTCCTTACAGACGGCGCTAACGCGCTGTAATTGTGTATAATGTGAGATTTATGTGTCAGTCCCATTAGGATAAATTGGGGGTCTCGGTCGTCTCCATGGCAACACCGTACAAAATACGGTATGGGTCCCATTGGCTTTTTTGATCGGGATGCCATCAACTATTTTTGTGTCGAATTTCATCCATTTCCGAGAAACTAATTTTTTTCAGATAATGCATTTTTTGTTCTCAGCCTAGAGGGGGCGCTGTCGCGCCCAATGTCACGTTTCACATTTGTTGTGTCCGGGGTGAAAGGTCAATAAAATGTATATTTCCGATTTTAATCGGAGTTTTGTTGTGCGAATGGAGCAATTTGTTGTTTATGATAAGTCGCAAAATTCTTGTAAAGATTGCGGCTTCGCCGCACACAAACCGTAAAACTTAGCCGAAAAATTTGGATAACTTTTGATGCCCCACATCTCGAGATGAGCTGGAGCGATTTGGGGCTCATTTGGTGAAACGCCCTAGGAGGAGTTCGTTCAAATGCGATGTAAGCGAAAACGCTGACTCAGCATTTCCCACCTTCCTGTCAAATGGCGGACTTCCGGTTTGTCTGGGGCGTGGCCACAATAATATTTTTTGTTTGTCGTCACATGACGAATGTCTGTACCGAATCCCGTCGCTCTATGACAAAGTTGACGTCGGCCCCTCCTCCATAGGCGCAATGTATTTTCACTTTTGTAGGTGGCGCTGTCGCGCCATTTTTTATTTCCCCAATACGAAACACATATTTAAATTAATTTTTCACCGGACCGGAATTTTGGGCAAAGTTTGGTGAGTTTTCGACCATGTTCAGGGGGTCAAATTGCTGCTCAAAGAGCAGAAGAAGAAGAAGAAGAAGAAGAAAGAAAGAAAGAAGAATAAAGAATTAAAGCCGCAAGCGGCATCGAACGGCCCTCGCGGGCCGTGCCTCCTTTAGCGCCAGTACCGAGGGCGCTAACGTGCCTACTACATTTTATTGCCCTGATGTACAATAAATCTTTGTCAGTAAACATCAAAAACTACATTTTAGCCTCTCCATGTGAATAATGCTCCAACCTGAGAGGGCGCTAGCGCGCCCCAAATCTTTTTTATTTCACAAGCAGCATCGGACGGCTCTAACGGGCCCTACTTCCGTGACCACTGTCCACAAGCTCCTACAGAGGGCGCTAACGCGCTGTAATTGTGTATAATGTGAGATTTATGTGCAGTCCCATTAGGATAACATGGGGGGCCCCGGGCGTCACCATGGCAACACCGTACAAAATACGGTATGGGTCCCATTGGCTTTTTTGACCGGGATGCCATCTACTATTTTTGTGCCGAATTTTATCCATTTCCGAGAAACTAATTTTTTCCGATAATGCATTTTTTCTTCTCAGCCTAGAGGGCGCTATCGCGCCCAATGTCACTTTTTCACATTTGTTTTGTCCAGGGTGAAAGGTCAATAAAATGTATATTTCCGATTTTTAATCGGAGTTTGTTTGTGCGAATGGGAGCATTTTGTGTTTACGATAAATCAAAAAATCCTTTGTAAAGATTGCGGCTTCGCCGCAAACAAACCGTAAAACTTAGGCAAAAAATGTGGATAACTTTTGATGCCCCACATTCGAGATGAGCTGGAGCGATTTGGAGCTCATTTGGTGAAACGCCCTAGGAGGAGTTCGTTCAAATGCGACGTCAGCGAAAACGCTGACTCAGCATTTTCCCACCTTCCTGTCAAAATGGCGGACTTCCGGTTTGTCAGGGGGCGTGGCCACAATAATATTTTTTGTTTGTCGTCACATGACGAATGTCTGTACCAAATCTCGTCGCTCTACGACAAAGTTGACGTTGGCCCCTCCTCCATAGGCGCAATGTATTTTCACTTTTGTAGGTGGCGCTATCGCGCCATTTTTATTTCCCCAATACGAAACACACATTTAATTAATTTTTCACCGGACCTGAATTTTGGGCAAAGTTTGGTGAGTTTTCGACTATGTTCAGGGGGTCAAATTGCTGCTCAAAGAGCAGAAGAAGAAGAAGAAGAAGAAGAAGAAGAAGAATTAAAGCCGCAAGCGGCATCGAACGGCCCTCGCGGGCCGTGCCTCCTGTAGCGCCTTTGTAACAGTACGAGGTCGCTAACGTGCCTACTACATTTTATTGCTCTTTGTTAGTAAACATCAAAATCTATATCTTTAGCCTCCATGTGAATAATGGCTCCAACCTGCAGAGGGTGCTAGCGCGCCCCAAATCTTTTTTATTTCACAAGCAGCATTGGACGGCCCTGACGGGCCGTACTTCCATGACCACTGTCCACAAGCTCCTTACAGAGGGCGGTAACGCGCTGTAATTGTGTATAATATGAATTTATGTGTCAGTCCCATTAGGATAACATGGGGGCCTTGGTCGTCTCCATGGCAACACCGTTACAAAATACGGTATGGGTCTCATTGGCTTTTTTGATCGGGATGCCATCAACTATTTTTTTGCCAAATTTTATCAATTTCCGAGAAACTAATTTTTTTCAGATAATGCATTTTTTGTTCTCAGCCTAGAGGGGGCGCTGTCGCGCCCAATGTCACGTTTTCACATTTGTTGTGTCCGGGGGTGAAAGGTCAATAAAATGTATATTTCCGATTTTTAATCGGAGTTTGTTTGTGCGAATGGGAGCATTTTGTTGTTTACGATAAGTCGCAAAATTCTTCGTAAAGATTGCGGCTTCGCCGCACACAAACCGTAAAACTTAGCCAAAAAATTTGGATAACTTTTGATGCCCCACATCTGTAGATGAGCTGGAGCGATTTGGAGCTCATTTGGTGAAACGCCCTAGGAGGAGTTCGTTCAAATGCGACATCAGCGAAAACGCTGACTCAGCATTTTCCCACCTTCCTGTCAAAATGGTGGACTTCCGGTTTGTCTGGGGGCGTGGCCACAATATATTTTTGTTTGTCGTCACATGACAAATGTCTGTACCGCGCTCGTCATCCACTTCCGTATGTCAGTTGGCCATATACCCCCATTCACTTTCATGCAATAACAAGTATAAAGGGCCCACACCAGAGTGTGGGCAGTCACTGTTTTACACGGTGAGTTTACGTTTGACATGGGGACAGCGCTTCGCGCTGTTTCGTGCGCTCCGCGCACCTAGGTACAGTGCGCTCCGCGCACTGCGTTGCTTTTACCCATTAATTTTCCTGCAATAACAAGTACAAAGGGCCCACACCAGAGGTGTGGGCAGTCACTGTTTTACATGGTGAGTTTACGTTTGACATGGGGACAGCGCTTCGCGCTGTTTTCGTGCGCTCCGCGCACCTAGGTACAGTGCGCTCCGCGCACTGCGTTGCGATTACAATAGGCCCTTGCGACGGCAGGCCGCTCGGCCTAATAATAATATTTCTTGCAAAAACAATATAGTCGCTTTCGCGACGACAACATATTATACATATTTGGAAAGCTCTTAACGACCCCCACGCAGCCGTATGTCAGTTGGCCATATACCCCCATTCGCTAATAATAATAATATTTCTTGCAAAAACAATATAGTCGCTTTCGCGACGACAACATATTATACATTTTTGGAAAGCTCTCAACCACCCCCACGCAGCCGTGGGGCTCGGAGGTTGATGACGAGCGCTTTGCGCTCGTCATCAACCTCCGTATGACAGTTGGCCATATACCCCCATTCATTTTCATGCAATTATAAGTATACAGGGCCCACACCAGAGGTGTGGGCAGTCACTGTTTTACATGGTGAGTTTACGGTTGACATGGGGACAGCGCTTCGCTCCGCGCACCTAGGTACAGTGCGCTTTGCGCACTGCGTTGCGTTTACCCATTAATTTTCCTGCAATAACAAGTATAAAGGGCCCACACCAGAGGTGTGGGCCGTCACTGTTTGAGACGGTGAGGTTACGTTTGACTGGGGGACAGCGCTTCGCGCTGTTTTCGTGCGCTCCGCGCACTTAGGTACAGTGCGCTCCGCGACAACATATTATACATTTTTGGAAAGCTCTTAACGACCCCACGCAGCCGTATGTCAGTTGGCCATATACCCCCATTCACTTTCATGCAATAACAAGTATAAAGGGCCCACACCAGAGGTGTGGGCAGTCACTGTTTTACACGGTGAGTTTATGTTTGACATGGGGACAGCGCTTCGCGCTGTTTTCGTGCACTCCGCGCACCTAGGTACAGTGCGCTCCGCGCACTGCGTTGCGATTACAATAGGCCCTTGCGACGGCAGGCCGCTCGGGCCTAAATATAGCCGCAAGCGGCGATTATCGGCCCTCGCCGACCGCCCTGCCTAAAGCAAGGGGGCGCTTCGCGCCCTTTTGTCTCCCACAATCTAAAATTATGGTATTGCTACTGCCTTTATGTTTGTTTTTTAACTTTTTTCCCAAGGGTCTTAGTTTTAGGATTTTTGGAATGCGCTAACGCGCACTCCGCACTCAATTTTGACATTATACAGAGAAAAATTAGTATGAATTTGTATCACACTATATCTGCAAACTGAAGCATATTTTTACATTTTACTTAGGGCTGCGGCTGCGCCGCAGAACATCCACAAAGGTTATCCAAGTACTTTGGATAAGCTTTGGTTCCTCACTTCTCGCTGAATTATGGAGTTTAACATTTTTCCATCAGAATAAAATGGGACGTTCTGGTCATCGCTACGGCAACACCGTGAAAAATATGGCATGGGTGTGATTGACTTTTCTGATCGGAACGACCAAATAGAATTTTGTGTCAAATTATTTTAATTTTCGTAAAACTAAAATTTGTACTCTCCATATAATTCCTATAGGGGGCGCTATCGCGCCCAATTTGAATTTTGCCAAATGAAAGTGTTTAGGACTGTGACTTTAACAACTGATAACAAAATGAGCGAAATCGGACTTCATATGTGCGAATGGGAGCCATTTTTTGTTTGCGAAAATCTCAAAATACTTCGTACAGTTTGCGGCTTCGCCGCATAAAAACCGTAAAACTTAGAAAAGTAATTTGGATAACTTTTAAAGTTCTACTTCTCAAGATTATTTTCCACCCAAAATTAGGTCGTTCCGATAAACGCTCTAGGAGGAGATAGATTTTGTACAAAGTGAAAAATAAAGGCGGATTCCCGCTTCGCGGGCTTTCATCCAAAATGGCCGACACCCAATATGGCGGACGGCGTTGCCGTAATAATATTTTTTGCTCAACTTGTCATGATGCACGTCTGTACCGATTTTTATGATTCTACGACAAACTTCATTTTTGGCCAAGTCCTATCTCGCAATGTTAAAAAAAAAACGGAGGTGGCGCTATCGCGCCACTATTTTGAAATTCAAAATTTGGAAATAGTCAAAAGTTGCGTCGGATCGGGTTTGAATTTTGGGCCAAAATCTGTGACTTTTCGTCAGTGGCGGACTGGCACCAAAAAGAGGCCCTGGCAATTTTAGCAGAGAGGCCACATTTGTCTTCAAAGGCGGCCGCATCTCCGCTTTATTTATTTATTTAGCCTTTTTATATGGTTGTGCGCCACAAGTTGTGATGAGCGGCGAGCGAGCCGCTGGTGGTGCTGCCGCTTGCAGCCATTGCGCCAATAGGCGGCCGCTTCCTCGCTTTATTTAGCCTATTTATTTGTTTGTGATGCGGCCACAACAAGTGATGAGACCAGGCGGCCGCAGTGGCATTTGCCCACATTGCCCAATGGCCAGTCCGTCAGTGCTTTTCGTCGATGTTCACTGGGTGAAAATTGCGAAAGAAAGAAAGAAAGAAAGAAAGAAAGAAAGAAAGAAAGAAAGAAAGAAAGAAAAGAAAGAAAGAAAGAAAGAAAGAAAGAAAGAAAGAAAGAAAGAAAGAAAGAAAGAAAAAAAAGAAGAAAGCATTCCTACCTCATGGTAGAGAGGGCTCTCAGTCGCCCATTGACTTTTATGGGCTCTGTACAATTACAATGTTGATTTTTGTATTATATATGTATGTGCACGGGACGTGCACGACAAGAGGAGTGTGTTAGTGAGTTTTTGAGAGGAGGGGAGCGCTTCGCGCTTGTTTTGTTTCGCACTTTGTTGCGTTCGGGGGTGAAAGGTCAATAAAATGTATATTTCCGATTTTTAATCGGAGTTTGTTTGTGCGAATGGGAGCATTTTGTTGTTTACGTTAAGTCGCAAAATTCTTCCGCTTCGCTCACCGTCCAATTACAATGTTCGTTTTCTGATACATGTGCACGTGCACGGAACGTGCACGAAGAGAGGAGTGCGTTAGTGAGTGTTTGAGAGGAGGCGAGCGCTTCGCGCTCGTTTGTGCGCACGGCGCACTTTGGGGGAGTGCGCTCCGCTTCGCTCCGCGCACTCTATACGATTACAAGAGCCCCTTCGCCAGCCCTGATGGCGCTCGGGCCTAATGATAATAATAATAATAATAATACCATTAACAATAATAACAACTGCAATAGTATAATAGTAACAACAACAATATACTTCATCATTAGCTAGATCTGACCTTTAAAGTATACATCACTTTGTAACACCCATTAGCAATCAAGTACCCATTTCCTCCTTCTGGTACTTTGACCATACCATTTTTTATATCTTGATTTGAAATGATGAATATTTGGACATTGCTTAAATTCTGTCCCCAATTTGTTCCAGAGTTTAACTCCACATACAGACACACACATACTTTTCCTAGTGGAAGACACTGCTTGAACCTTAAAGTTATCACACCCCCTCAGGTTATATCCCCCTTCTGTGCGTGCAAAAAGCATTTGTATCCTTGCAGGTAACGCATTTTTGTTAGCTTTAAACAGAAGTTGGGCAGTAGAGAAATCAACTAAATCATGCATTTTTAACAGTTTAGACTGCAGAAATAATATATTAGTGTGATCATAATATCCTACTTTGTGTATAATTCTTACAGCCCGTTTTTGGAGTATAACAAGGGGGTGTAATGAGCTTTTATAGTTATTGCCCCAAACTTCTACACAGTAGTTTAGATATGACAAAACTAATGAACCATATAATAAAAATAATGCATTGTAATTTAAGAAAAACTTGGCTTTATTAATGATTGAGATACTTTTGGAGACTTTACCTTGTATGTGTCTCATGTGTGGTTTCCAGCTTAATTTACTGTCAATGGTGACTCCTAAGAATTTAATTTCTGATACTGTATCTAAAACTACACCGTCTATGTTTACTGAGTCTGGTTTTCCATTATAATTACCGAAAACATTACTTTTGTTTTATTTAAGTTGAGAGACAATTTGTTAATGTCCATCCATGTTTTTAATTTCCTTAATTCACAGTTTATGTTAGTTACTAAAGTACTATAATTGTCATTAGAATAGAAAATGTTTGTGTCATCTGCGAAAATCACTAATTTTAATAATTTTGACACATTAAAAATGTCATTAATATATAAATTGAACAACTTTGGGCCTAAGACAGATCCCTGTGGGACCCCACAACCAATGTCCAAATATCCTGATGTAAACTCCCCCATCTTCACATACTGTTGTCTCCCAGTTAAATAGTTTTGAATCCAGCTCAAAGCCACTCCCATTATGCCATATCTGTCTAATGTTTTTAATAATATAGTGATTAAGTGTATCAAATGCTTTTTTCAAGTCAATGAATATTCCAGCTGCATGTTTCTTTCCCTCTAAGCTATTAGTAATGTCTTCTATTGCATCAATGATGGCCATTGAAGTTGACCTTGCTGCTCGAAACCCGTATTGACCTTCATTAATTAGTTTATGCTTATCTATGAAATTGTCCATTCTACTGTTATAAAGTTTCCCTAAGATTTTGGAAAACTGGGGGAGCAGAGAGACAGGTCTGTAGTTAGTGAAGATGTGTTTGTTCCCATTTTTATGTATAGGTATGACTTTTGCAATTTTCTTCTAACCCATTATCATCATACACCGTGAATACGGGCAGATGATCCGTTATATCACAAACCATTAGACCGCTGACATTTGTGAACTGCATATTATTAGTGAAGATGTTGTCAATGAGGGTAGCACTGTGCGTTGTAATTCTGCTAGGTCTTGTGATAGTCGGGTATAAACTCATACTGTACATGCGATTAATATACTCATCATCATATACTCATTGTCTTGTGTTTATTTGGATTTATCAAATCAATATTGTAATCCCCACAGATAAATAATACCTTGTTGCTTATTTATGAGAATGTTTTTTCTGCCCAATTTGAAAATATTTCCACGCATGAGCCCGGTGACCTGTATAACTAACTATTATGTTTTTCTTTTTTCATTGATAATTTCTATTGATAAGCATTCAAGTAAGTTGTTTATTGATGCTGTCATTTTTCTAATATTTTGAATTTAAATTTCTTGAGGACATATATAGCAACTCCTCCTCCCCCTTTATTGGTTCTGTTTACATAGTTTAACGTATAATTGTTTAACTCAAACACAATGCCTTTATCCTCATTAAACCATGTTTCTGATAATGCAATGATACTAAATGGTTGCTCAAACTGTTGTAAGTATTCTTTGATTGCGTCAAAATTCGCGTACATGCTTCTACTATTGAAATGGATAATTGAGAATTTCCCTTCTATTTTAACAGAGTTGTTAAATTCATTCTCAGTGTAGTATTTGCAACTAATTGCGTTAGATGTTAAGAACTGGTTATCAGGGTCTAACTGATCTTCCAAATCTTGTGCATTATGTTCAGTGTACTCTCTGAGCTCATAGTCCAAGATTCTTTGCTGTAATCCTAGGTCACTGTTATCAGCAGTATATGAAGTAAGATTGGATGTCATTGCATGAGTAAACACAGAAGTTGTATTTTTTATTTTTTATTATTATCTCATTGACCCACTAATGAGTTCATTCATACTTATTCAGTTCTTCTATGTCTCTTATAACCAATACTTTAGCGTTTTCAGGTGGTCCATTAAGTTTAATGTATATTTTACAATTCATAACCCAAGTGTTCTGTATTTTGTTTTGTTTCCTCAAGAATCTGGCTTTTTTGGCAATGTCCGCATTTCTTTTAGTCAAGTGATCGTTCAGAAAAACTTTTGTACCTTTCAGTTTATTTCCTTGCTTCATCAGTGCGATCTTGTGTTTACGATTAGCAAATCTCAGGATCACAGCTGGCTGCATGTTGTCCCTCGTGGGGAGAGGATGACAGGCCTCAATCATATTCATGTCCACATGTATGTTGTTGGACACGAGAAAATCCACAACCTGCTTTTCTGCAGAGTTCACCTCCAGTTCGCTTGGCTCTCCCCGCTGCCCGCCACCACAGCGTGTGCATAAGAGCGGGGTTTGATTTTTAATCCAGTCACGACGACATCGTTCAATCTTGAATATTGTTCTAGATCCTCCATTTTTTTTTTCCAACACTGATATCCTTTTGTCTCTTTCCTCAATGCGCACACGTAGCTCCGATACTTCCTCCACAAGTTTCAGAATCTTGTCCTGTTTATCCTTTATATCACATACGTCCTTCGAGAGAAAGTCCAGCGCTTTTTTAATATCCTCCACCTCCTCCATAGCTCGAGTTTTTGGTGGTATAGGCATCAGGCTGGCTAGCTGTTGTTGGTCTAGCGAGACAGCCAACTAGCTGTTGTAAAGCTAGCTAGCTAGCTTCTCATAACGCACTCTTCCAGATGTTCTTTGTCAATACATGCAAATGTCCATATTCCTTTTAGAGTAACCAAATCCGTAACTGAGTCTCTTATAATCCAAGGTAATCCAAGGTGTCAAACGCTACAGAGATTCGCGCAACCACCGTGCACCGGAATCCCGGACGTTCACATTCTCTAATTCTCTCACAGCACAGATCAATGGATTCATAAAAAGGAGGCTAAACAGGGTTGTTAATACTGAAACTCACAATAAAGTTAAGTTGAGAGTTTTAAATGTTTTCCCCAGATCACTAAAAATGTACAACAGGCCAGGATCAATGAGAGGAGTAAAATTGGTAAAGCTCATGTACGTTTCTTTGGAACACATGGCCATTATAAACAAGGTGAGAGAGCATGATTATAGAGGAGTCATAAAGTAAACACATCAACCAACGACAGAAACCGCCCAACAATGTCTTATCAATGTGACTTACCTCTGGTCTTCAGGAGGAGGCTCTTTAAAGGCAGGAGGAAGATCTTTATCGTCATCACTTTTCAGAGACACAGAGCTGGGAGCAGGTTCAGGTCTGGGTTTAGACCCGGGGCCAGGTCCAGGTGGGTCCATGTTGTAGCTGCTGAGAATAAGGAGAACAGTCCATATGAACAGAACATGAACGCTTACAGTTGATCAAATCTGTTCTCCAGATGTGACTTTACAAATTATTCTCTACAGCAGAGGTCACTTTTTTCTTTGAAGACCCCCCTAAGCCAAGTATTATACTCCAAATACCACCAAATACCTTTATTTTTTGTATAATATATATTTATATTATCCTATTAAGATATATTTTTGTACATATGTTCAGCTTTGTATTAGTGTACCAAATGGTGAGTTTGCTTATTTTATACAAATTCTACTTTCTTTTAAACAATAATTATTCTATTCATTCATGTTTATCATTATTATTAGTGGTATTCATTATTATAATAAAGCTACTGTGGCAATGCAAAGTTTCCTTGTCGATCAGTAAAGTTAGTCTTAAATGTAATTGTTTAGTTTAGTTTTTATTTCAAGCACACCATGAAAAAGTGTACAGTATGTACAACATAAGACAATAATCCAAAGAACTCTGATAATCAAACAAAGAAATTCACCGCTGCTTGAAAAGGAGTGGGCTGAAGTTTAACACTTATCAATTCCCACCCCCTCTTCCAAAATCTTACTACAGTAGTTTACTTCCTTTTGTTATATTAATTTTCTTACCAAACACATGCACATATATCGTTTTTATACAATATGTTAACAACTAAATTCTCGGCTAAACCAACTCACTTTCTTTCATTCTTATAACGTTCAAAAATAATTTCTTTAAATCTTTTCCTGAATTGTTTTATATTTGGACATTCCTTGAGCTGCTCATTTAAGCTCCGCTTCGCTCCGCGCACCGTCCAATTACAATGTTCGTTTTCTGATACATGTGCACGTGCACGGAACGTGCACGAAGAGAGGAGTGCGTTAGTGAGTGTTTGAGAGGAGGCGAGCGCTTCGCGCTCGTTTTGTGCGCACGGCGCACTTTGGGGGAGTGCGCTCCGCTTCGCTCCGCGCACTCTATACGATTACAAGAGCCCCTTCGCCAGCCCTGATGGCGCTCGGGCCTAATGATAATAATAATAATAATAATACCATTAACAATAATAACAACTGCAATAGTATAATAGTAACAACAACAATATACTTCATCATTAGCTAGATCTGACCTTTAAAGTATACATCACTTTGTAACACCCATTAGCAATCAAGTACCCATTTCCTCCTTCTGGTACTTTGACCATACCATTTTTTATATCTTGATTTGAAATGATGAATATTTGGACATTGCTTAAATTCTGTCCCCAATTTGTTCCAGAGTTTAACTCCACATACAGACACACACATACTTTTCCTAGTGGAAGACACTGCTTGAACCTTAAAGTTGTCACACCCCCTCAGGTTATATCCCCCTTCTGTTCGTGCAAAAAGCATTTGTATCCTTGCAGGTAACGCATTTTTGTTAGCTTTAAACAGAAGTTGGGCAGTAGAGAAATCAACTAAATCATGCATTTTTAACAGTTTAGACTGCAGAAATAATATATTAGTGTGATCATATTATCCTACTTTGTGTATAATTCTTACAGCCCGTTTTTGGAGTATAACAAGGGGGTGTAATGAGCTTTTATAGTTATTGCCCCAAACTTCTACACAGTAGTTTAGATATGACAAAACTAATGAACCATATAATAAAAATAATGCATTGTAATTTAAGAAAAACTTTGCTTTGTTAATGATTGAGATACTTTTGGAGACTTTACCTTGTATGTGTCTCATGTGTGGTTTCCAGCTTAATTTACTGTCAATGGTGACTCCTAAGAATTTAATTTCTGATACTGTATCTAAAACTACACCGTCTATGTTTACTGAGTCTGGTTTTCCATTATAATTACCGAAAAACATTACTTTTGTTTTATTTAAGTTGAGAGACAATTTGTTAATGTCCATCCATGTTTTTAATTTCCTTAATTCACAGTTTATGTTAGTTACTAAATTACTATAATTGTCATTAGAATAGAAAATGTTTGTGTCATCTGCGAAAATCACTAATTTTAATAATTTTGACACATTAAAAATGTCATTAATATATAAATTGAACAACTTTGGGCCTAAGACAGATCCCTGTGGGACCCCACAACCAATGTCCAAATAACCTGATGTAAACTCCCCCATCTTCACATACTGTTGTCTCCCAGTTAAATAGTTTTGAATCCAGCTCAAAGCCACTCCCCTTATGCCATATCTGTCTAATGTTTTTAATAATATAGTGATTAAGTGTATCAAATGCTTTTTTCAAGTCAATGAATATTCCAGCTGCATGTTTCTTTCCCTCTAAGCTATTAGTAATGTCTTCTATTGCATCAATGATGGCCATTGAAGTTGACCTTTCTGCTCGAAACCCGTATTGACCTTCATTAATTAGTTTATGCTTATCTATGAAATTGTCCATTCTACTGTTATAAAGTTTCTCTAAGATTTTGGAAAACTGGGGGAGCAGAGAGACAGGTCTGTAGTTAGTGAAGATGTGTTTGTTCCCATTTTTATGTATAGGTATGACTTTTGCAATTTTCTTCTAACCCATTATCATCATACACCGTGAATACGGGCAGATGATCCGTTATATCACAAACCATTAGACCGCTGACATTTGTGAACTGCATATTATTAGTGAAGATGTTGTCAATGAGGGTAGCACTGTGCGTTGTAATTCTGCTAGGTCTTGTGATAGTCGGGTATAAACTCATACTGTACATGCGATTAATATACTCATCATCATATACTCATTGTCTTGTGTTTATTTGGATTTATCAAATCAATATTGTAATCCCCACAGATAAATAATACCTTGTTGCTTATTTATGAGAATGTTTTTTCTGCCCAATTTGAAAATATTTCCACGCATGAGCCCGGTGACCTGTATAACTAACTATTATGTTTTCTTTTTTTCATTGATAATTTCTATTGATAAGCATTCAAGCAAGTTGTTTATTGATGCAGTCATTTTTTCTAATATTTTGAATTTAAATTTCTTGAGGACATATATAGCAACTCCTCCTCCCCTTTATTGGTTCTGTTTACATAGTTTAACGTATAATTGTTTAACTCAAACACAATGCCTTTATCCTCATTAAACCATGTTTCTGATAATGCAATGATACTAAATGGTTGCTCAAACTGTTGTAAGTATTCTTTGATTGCGTCAAAATTCGCGTACATGCTTCTACTATTGAAATGGATAATTGAGAATTTCCCTTCTATTTTAACAGAGTTGTTAAATTCATTCTCAGTGTAGTATTTGCAACTAATTGCGTTAGATGTTAAGAACTGGTTATCAGGGTCTAACTGATCTTCCAAATCTTGTGCATTATGTTCAGTGTACTCTCTGAGCTCATAGTCCAAGATTCTTTGCTGTAATCCTAGGTCACTGTTATCAGCAGTATATGAAGTAAGATTGGATGTCATTGCATGAGTAAACACAGAAGTTGTATTTTTTATTTTTTTATTATTATCTCATTGACCCACTAATGAGTTCATTCATACTTATTCAGTTCTTCTATGTCTCTTATAACCAATACTTTAGCGTTTTCAGGTGGTCCATTAAGTTTAATGTATATTTTACAATTCATAACCCAAGTGTTCTGTATTTTGTTTTGTTTCCTCAAGAATCTGGCTTTTTTGGCAATGTCCGCATTTCTTTTAGTCAAGTGATCGTTCAGAAAAACTTTTGTACCTTTCAGTTTATTTCCTTGCTTCATCAGTGCGATCTTGTGTTTACGATTAGCAAATCTCAGGATCACAGCTGGCTGCATGTTGTCCCTCGTGGGGAGAGGATGACAGGCCTCAATCATATTCATGTCCACATGTATGTTGTTGGACACGAGAAAATCCACAACCTGCTTTTCTGCAGAGTTCACCTCCAGTTCGCTTGGCTCTCCCCCGCTGCCCGCCACCACAGCGTGTGCATAAGAGCGGGGTTTGATTTTTAATCCAGTCACGACGACATCGTTCAATCTTGAATATTGTTCTAGATCCTCCATTTTTTTTTCCAACACTGATATCCTTTTGTCTCTTTCCTCAATGCGCACACGTAGCTCCGATACTTCCTCCACAAGTTTCAGAATCTTGTCCTGTTTATCCTTTATATCACATACGTCCTTCGAGAGAAAGTCCAGCGCTTTTTTAATATCCTCCACCTCCTCCATAGCTCGAGTTTTTGGTGGTATAGGCATCAGGCTGGCTAGCTGTTGTTGGTCTAGCGAGACAGCCAACTAGCTGTTGTAAAGCTAGCTAGCTAGCTTCTCATAACGCACTCTTCCAGATGTTCTTTGTCAATACATGCAAATGTCCATATTCCTTTTACCGCAACCAAATCCGTAACTGAGTCTCTTATAATCCAAGGTAATCCAAGGTGTCAAACGCTACAGAGATTCGCGCAACCACCGTGCACCGGAATCCCGGACGTTCACATTCTCTAATTCTCTCACAGCACAGATCAATGGATTCATAAAAAGGAGGCTAAACAGGGTTGTTAATACTGAAACTCACAATAAAGTTAAGTTGAGAGTTTTAAATGTTTTCCCCAGATCACTAAAAATGTAGAACAGGCCAGGATCAATGAGAGGAGTAAAATTGGTAAAGCTCATGTACGTTTCTTTGGAACACATGGCCATTATAAACAAGGTGAGAGAGCATGATTATAGAGGAGTCATAAAGTAAACACATCAACCAACGACAGAAACCGCCCAACAATGTCTTATCAATGTGACTTACCTCTGGTCTTCAGGAGGAGGCTCTTTAAAGGCAGGAGGAAGATCTTTAGAGTCATCACTTTTCAGAGACACAGAGCTGGGAGCAGGTTCAGGTCTGGGTTTAGACCCGGGGCCAGGTCCAGGTGGGTCCATGTTGTAGCTGCTGAGAATAAGGAGAACAGTCCATATGAACAGAACATGAACGCTTACAGTTGATCAAATCTGTTCTCCAGATGTGACTTTACAAATTATTCTCTACAGCAGAGGTCACTTTTTTCTTTGAAGACCCCCCTAAGCCAAGTATTATACTCCAAATACCACAGAATCAGTGTTACTGAGGTTTGAAACTATTGACCTACAACATTACTTCATATACATCTACCTTTATTTTTTGTATAATATATATTTATATTATCCTATTAAGATATATTTTTTGTACATATGTTCAGCTTTGTATTAGTGAAATGTGACAAAATTAAGACCTTCAGTGTCACTGAAAAGCATTACAATTGTATCAAGTAGGCAGTACATCTACATGTTTTGATCTTGTGCCATAAATTAAAAAAATACAAAAATACAAACAGTATGTTCCAGGGCACATTTAACTGCATGTTTTGAAGAAAATTTCAATACATTGTTGTTAGTTTTACACAATTATTTTGCCTAATTTTTCCAAATATCCACATTTGACTCTATTCCTCTGCTTAATCTAATGTTTCCACATTAAAAAAAAAGATAAAACAAATAGATTTGTTGCATTAAAGGGACTATACATAAGTTTAACCACAAATAAATGTATACAAATTTAAAATTTCTGTCTCATACATGCTCCAGCAGTGAGTAGAATGAGCCCTGACCTTTTCACCGCGATTGCCTCTATATGCCTGTAAAGTCACTTAAATAGTTTATGCTCGGGTCGAACAAGCAAACAGCGTAATGCGTAATGCGCGTTCACGCTCAGCTGTAGCGTTAGCTGTAGCTGTAGCGTTAGCTGTAGCGTCAGCTGTAGCGTCAGCTGTAGCGTTAGCTGTAGCGTCAAGCGTCAGCTGTAGCTGTAGCGTTAGCTGTAGCGTCAGCTGTAGCGTCAGCTGTAGCGTCAGCTGTAGCGTCATCTGTAGCGTTAGCTGTAGCTGTAGCGTCAGCTGTAGCGTCAGCTGTAGCTGTAGCGTTAGCTGTAGCGTCAGCTGTAGCGTTAGCTGTAGCTGTAGCGTTAGCTGTAGCTGTAGCATTAGCTGTAGCATTAGCTGTATCTCCTCTATACTGACGCTGCCGAGCTTCAGAAGGATGGATTTAGCGGAGAATAAGAGGAGACCGGCTTCAAGCACCATCGAAACTCCAGCCCAGACCCCAAATAACAAAAAGAAACGAAGAATTTATTCGAGTGTGACAAAAAAGGCAAAAGTCGAGTCTGATCGGCGTAGGCAAAAAACCAGAGTAAACATCGGAAAATGTTTAGAGAATCTCTCAAAAGACCCGCAGCTTATTTTTGCTTGAAAGGTAAGAAATTATGACTAAATACGTGGGGGAAAAGTGTTGATGCTTCAAAACAACGGTGTCCAACTGTCCGTGCATGTTGTACAAACTTCACTGAAACAAGCCATAAAATAATCATATTTGGAAGTTACCTAATAGTTATCTAATAGTTTTATACCTACAGAGAAGTTGTGTAGTATTAGTAGCAGACTAGTAGTGTCAGTAATAACAGTAATTGTGCTGTACCTACAAAACATTTGAGTAGTAACAGTGGTAATGGTGCTGTATTTACAATGGCAAAAATAATGCTGCTAATGTTAGCTTTTCTTGGCCGCAAAATAAGCCTGACTGTTCACGGATTTATAAGCAGTGAAACGACTACAAAAAGTGAACATGTGCTGTTTACAATATAGTTTACGAGTTAGCTACGCTAACTTTGGTCCCAGGAAATTGAAGAGACGATTTTGGCTTTTCCCAGTAGCATTTCTACCAGTGGAAATATTTTATTATTTCAATTAGGCCTGAGTTTATGCAAACAAAGTATACGAGTATTTTTTTTTTCCTCCTTTAAACGTCAATGATTCGTTAATATGTTTTACATGGCTTCTTCATTCGATTCACTTTGCTGCATTTGCTCAAGTATTTTATCTTGGAAAACATTCACTCAAACTGATTTGGTCTAAATATCTTAAACAGTAACGTTTCTTACCTCAGTTTAAGTCATGCCTGGAAATGGACCAGGACGGGACTGTTATTTCTGGTGCTCGTAAAGCCTGAGCGCCTCATGCACGAGCTTATCATGGAGGCTGCAGTTACGCGTTTGGCCTGTGGGGGCAATTGCGAGCACAAAACTGCTAAAGTCCACACAGCCCCTTTAAAGGCATTAAAAACCTTACTTTTGCATAAGTACAATATTGTGTCCCAACTTTCCGGATTACAATATTTTGTGACCCATTTTTATCTGTGTGGATTTTTAATTCCTCACGTCTGTCCCTCCATGTCCCACCGCATCACATGACTTGTCCCACTTTTACTACTACTTAAGATAAGATAATCCTTTATTGATCTACTTGAGGTGGTCTCCCTCACTTCTATTAAACACTTAGATTCAGATTCAGTTTCACATCTTTTTTGTTTGAAATAAGACACTAAACTAGGACTAAACTTGGGCTTTGACACAAAGCAGGAAATGCCCAGGTCTGATTTTGGAACACACCCGATTCAAACAGGACCAAATCTATTCCAGGCCTTAAACCCAAACTGCTCAAGTCCTGAATCTGGACTAAACAAAGACTAAAGCATCATTTCATTTGGACCCATCAAAGGAAATTTTGACTGTAGGAAACAAAGTAATCATCAGAAACTCACTGCGTCAGCGTCGTCTCTAAATCCTTTCAATAATAAACCAGAATTTAATTTGGTCTGAACCTGGACTATAACAGTCTGAAAACCAGGTTTAAAATAGGACTAAACCAGGACTGAACCTTCCTGTAATAAACTATGAGTCAAGGCGTCGCCAAGATTAATTATTACTTAAGTGAGTCCAGATCTAATCCCGGCCTGCTCCAGTCCTGACTCTGGACTAAACACAGACTAAACCATCAGTTCACTTGAATACAATAAGCTGAAATAATATGACATTAGATTAAAAAGAGATTCTTAATCTCAGTGGGACTTTCCTGGCTAAATAAAGGTCAATAAAATAGGAAACAGAGGAATCATGAGAAAAACTCACTGTGTCTGCGTCGTCTCTAAATCCTCTCCCTCTCTCACCTGTTGGACCTTGTTCACCTGGAGTCATGTGACCGCTCTGGCCCCTCCCTCTGTCCCCTCGGTGACTGAGGTGTCGTGGCTCTGAGCTCCAGCAGAGGGCGCCACACTCTGGGTCTGTTAGTTCAGTCTCTTTGATGGAGGCAGTGGTGCTCTTTATGGATAACTTTAGTTTGATTTCATCTGAGTCTCTCTCTTATATTTATATATTTGTCCTGATAATATGAAAGGGAAGATCTGCTCTCAGCTTTGTCTCTGAGCCGTTATTTAAGATGTGATTGTTTTTTTTTTCTTTGGACCAAACGAGATCAATGAAAATACTGAACTTACAGAAGAAATGGACACATGAGTGAAATGGATGAGCTTTGTTGCTTAGACTCCGGCAGGTGCAGACGTCAGTGATGTGATGAAGGCACAGGATGATCGATTTATTATAGTGAAAATATCTCACTCTGCAGGTGGTGAAGAGGAGGAGACGGAGAGGTTGAGGCGGTTAATAGTTCTGCTGCTGCGGTGGAGATGAGGCAGAGGAGGGTCGTCGCTGAGACAGAATGCATTTATCAGATACTGCTCTAACTCTGGAAACTCACTTCAAATACAGTGATTTTAACTTAATACTTTTAATGTGAAAACACAATGTCACTCCAACAAAACAAAAGAGAGATATTCATGGTTTGATTATTTTAACAATGACTTCATTAATTCACTTTATTTTATAGACAAGACAATGTTGATAATAATATTTGATTATCAGTCCCCATGTCCCCCTCGTGTCCCACTGAGAGTCCTTGTACCGCTGTTTGGGAAACAGTGGTTTAAACTTTAAAGGGAGTCTGCTCCATGGTGCGCTCTACAGAAGTCTGTCCCGGTCTGTGTCTCCCTCTGCTGGTCCGCTGCATCAACTACACTCAACTGCATTTCTTTATTTCATACTTCGTGTCAAATTAAACCGGGTGCAAACCTAGAGCCAAACAGAACTAAACTGTGAACAAAAACATGGCTAAACCAGGAACAAACCAGCTGTAAATCCAGTACTAAATCAGTGTTTACACAAGTGTAAAACTGAACTACAGAAAGACTTATAACTATCAGTAATAATCTGAGACCGAACCAGGCCTGAACCCAAACTGCTCCAGTCCTGAATCTAAACACAGACAAAAACATCTTTTCATTTGGACACGATTAGCTGAAATAAAATGACAGAGGAATCATGAGAAAAACTCTAAATCCTTTCCCTCTCTCACCTGTCGGGCCTGTTCACCTGGAGTCACGTGACCGCTCTGAGGTGTAGTGACTCTGAGCTCCAGCAGAGGGCGCCACACACGCACAGATTGTGTCATTTAGATTTTGTCCTGATAATATGAAAAGGAAGACCTGCTCTCAGCTTTGTCTGTGAGCTGCCATTTAAGCAGTGGCGGAAAGTAACAAAGTAAAAAGTACAAATTATAGGTACTTTTACTTTACTTAAGTACATTTTATGATCAATACTTTTTACTTTTACTTCACTACATTTTAGAGCCTGTATCTGTACTTTCTACTCCACTACATTTTAAATTGGGTTAAAGGTAAAAGTATTTTATTTTCAAAGTCCCTGTTAGACCTGGTTTAGACCTGGTTTAGTTCCTGCTTTTGACGATACTTTTTATACACGGTATTTTAATTGAATGAAATTAACATAGGTATCGAAAAAAGTACCGTTAAGGCACCGGCACTGAAAAGCAGGTAAAGTAGTGGTATCGGGAAAAAACTAACGGTACCATCCCTTGGAGTAGTCCCATATTTAAGTTTGATTGAACAATTTGAATTATTGAATAATGTTTTAATGGAATCTATGAAGAAACGATCAAACCCACATTCTTCTAAGGCTTTGAAGAGGAATTTGTGCTCTAAGGAGTCAAATGCCTTATAAAAATCTAACATAATAACATGTATAAGTTCAGAATAGTCCAGCATGTCCAGAACAAGCCTTACGTTATTACACACTAAAAAATGCTGGGTTATTTTAACAACCCAACTGCTGGGTTATGGCTGTTGGGTCATTTTGTTGGGTTATTTTTCATAGAGTTGGGTTGTTTTTTCCTACCCAGCAGGTTGGGTCAAAACCACTGAGCTCAACTGTCAGCAGCGGCCATTACTGCTCCTCCACCTCCTCTGATTGAAACTGCTCATAAAGGTATTTATACATGTTTTATTTGATTACTCTGTCATAAAGAGTCAGTATTTATCCAAATGAAACTGATTAGGCACAAATAATTAATCAATTTGGTTTTGGCTTTGTGTTTCCCTAACACCTTGTTAGCATCTGTCATAGAAGAGAAAGGGTTAAAGTCACGTCTTTTGGAAGAGCTGTAGCTAAAAAACGATTCGACACAGAGGTGTGTAGTTAAATAATCCTGACAGAGGACACTTCACTCTCTGTCCCAGTTTTTATTTCGTGTTGATAGGACAAGTATTGACTGAAATAATGAGGGCTAAAGGTAGTTAAAATAATCGGTTATGATATCCTATTTAATATAATGCGCGCGACAACCGTTAGCTAATGCTAACGCTAATGCTAATGCTAACGCGAACTCTTTCTTAAACAGTGTTTGTCAGTGTCTTATCTCTGCTGTTGTTTCTTACATAATGCCTTTAGTAATTTAATATGGTTAAAGGGATGAGGAGATGCAGCAGCAGTAGAGGAGAGAAGGAGAGGCTCAGATATGGGAGAAACAGAGAAAAGTGTTAACAGTTTTCAGTTAGGATATTTTAAAGCCTCTGTCCTGTGTGTTTCAGATCAACTTTACCCTCTCCATGTGGAACCTCCAGAGCTGATAAATGCCACTAAAGCTTTACAGGTAAGCAGCAGTTTTATAATGATCAGAAATGTTTTATTCTCTGTTTAATTCATTTGCTAAAATACAAACTTGTGTTAATGGGTGTCCTACAGAAAACAAACTCTCCTGAGCTCATCCAACAGCTCTGTCTGTCTGAAGATCATCATCTGCATCACTGGACACCAGTCCCAGTAAGTGCAGTATATTTTTTACAAAATATATAACATGACCCTTTATAGTTTTAGACCAAACACAAATGTAATGTTTCTCTTCCAGTGGAATCTTCAGCTCAGTGGAAGTGTCCGCCTGCCTCTGAGACGATGCCTCTGTTACTTCACCAAGGTAAGATCTTACATTATACTGTCACTGTCTTATGGGAAGGTTGGTGTCCCTGGTGGAGTAATGGTTACCAGGTATTGGATTTCATCTGTGACAATGTCTCTCTTTATTTCCACAGTGGTCTCTGCTGCTGTAGACTGCAGTGTCCTCAGCCCTATCCCTGCTCTGTCTCCTGCTGCAGTGTCCCCAGCCCTGTCTCCTGCTTCAGACTGAACTTTTCCCAGCCCTGTCCCTGCTGTGACTGAACTGTCCACAGCCCTGTCTCTGACTCTGAAAAAGGACCACTTCACCAAAATACAGCAAGTACAATATGGACAATGGGGACTTTCCTTAGGCTTGTTAACAACCAAATTAATTATTTGCTGCTGATGATGTTGTGTTAAACAATTATGTTCTGCTTTTGTAAGAAATAAAGTTTCTAAAACAGCACTGGGGTGATCATTACGAATTAACCCAATCATTGGGTAAAATTAAGAATAAACAACCCAACGGTGGGTTAAAAATATTAACCCAACTGTTGGGTTAAAAATAATAACCCAGCAGTTGGGTCAAAATAACCCAACGCTGGGTCGGACCAACTTTGACCCAACATTGGGTTAAAAGTTGGGTTACTTTTAACCCAGCATTTTTAGTGTGTAGTAATATGTCTATAGGATTCGAAACCTGACTGTGATTCATCAATAATGGAAGATAAGGTTCTTTTAATTATTTTCGCTAAAATTATGGCAAATATTTTGTAATGGTTGTTGAGCAGACTAATAGGTCTCCAGTTTTCTATTGATAACTTATCCTTATTGGGTTTTGGAATAAGAGTAATAAGGCCTTGAGTCAGGGTTGTTGGTAATTTACCATGTTTGATACTTTCAGTGAGTGTGTTAAGAAGGAAGGGACTAATTTCATTTTCGAATGTCTTGTAAAATTCACTTGACAAACCGTCGCTGCAGGTGATTTGTTATTTTTAAGACGTCTAACAGCTTCTTGAATATCATTAAGGGTTAAATTATTGTCACAGTTTCTTATCAGCGTCAGAAATGTTTTTACAATTAACGGAATTGAAAAATTCATTAGATGCTTGTTCTGAATAATTAGAGGAATAGAGTTTGTTATAGAACTCGGAACAAAAATAAGCCATG
Organism: Neogobius melanostomus; assembly: GCA_007210695.1. Classification (NCBI taxonomy): domain Eukaryota; kingdom Metazoa; phylum Chordata; class Actinopteri; order Gobiiformes; family Gobiidae; genus Neogobius; species Neogobius melanostomus. The sequence continues at coordinate 487,603 of VHKM01000828.1, forward strand.
GTTTTAAAGTTAGAGATGATTTCACTGTTAAGAGAGTCCAAGGAATTATTAAGCTTTCATTTTTCTAGGCCAAAAAAATATGAAGAGCACTGCTCGCCCTCCTCCAGCCATCGAGCTCTGGATCTAATAAAAGCGCCCCGGCCTTTCTTTTGTAGATTTGTAGTTATGTCACCAAGGTGATATAACTGTTCTTCAGTTCAATTCTTGTTACCAATATTAGACAAAGATGCAATGAGAGCAGAGATCATCTTCCTCTTGTGAGTTTTGCCAGGTTACTGCTGTATGAGCTCATACATTTACCAGTGTCGTATTTCAGTAGTTCCCAGGTTGGGCTGAATGCATTTTTATTACAGGCCTCTAGCCAGCGTGAAGATATAAGATTTCTAATAGTTTCAGTAACTGAGGCATGAGTCAAAGGCTGTTATTGATCTTCCAGCATATAGGCCTCAGGATGTTAACTTTAGGCAAAACCTCAACGATAAGACTAATAACTTTATGATCAGAAAATGGAGCTGCATGTGTATTTACATTTGAATTGGTGTGGTTACATTTATTGGAGACCAACCAATAATCTATACGGGACATTTTAGATAGATCTTTTGTGCTCCACGTAAATGATTTCAGTGTAGGGAATTTCTGTCTAAAGATATCTATAACATCACATTTCTCCATGAAATCCTTTAAGTAACCATTTGACACATTTAAACTACTAGGACATCTGTCTAAATTATTATCATACACAACATTGAAGTCACCACCAAAAATTAAGGAAGCGTCAGAAGATATTTTTCATTACATGTATCAAATGTTTCTATCTGAATGAGAGTTGTAGCCATAAATATTATAATTACCACCACGCTTCTAGAAATGGACAAAACAATAATAATAAAGTGCCCTGTCGCTATGAACGTTCAAGATTTCTCCAGCAAATCTGTCTTTTAGAACCAAGACACCAGCCATTCTCTCAGAACAATGTGCCCCCCACAACTCCTTACCCCACTGACTTTTCCAAAAAGCCAGATACTCTTTAGTGCTGTTGTGGTGCCCACAAATATATGTCACCACATATTGTTTTAATTTATAATAGATTTGTATGTTAGCACATAAGCTACTGTGACACTCGCCCATGTTTTTATTATAGATCATATGCTTCTAAGGTTCAGGTGAAAGAAATGGTTATGTGGGAATGGGCGATGTAATATTTACTGTCACCACTAGAGGGCGGCAATGACCGTGAGACGGCCTTGGGTTCCGCGTGCTTCAGCTTTGTCAGTCAGCAAAGCAGAGCCAAGACGACACAGCACTAACCAGTGGTCTCCGTCTCATTTATTTATTTCAGGTCGGTAAAGTGTCACCAATCACCACACATGGCTCAGATGAAGCCCACAAAACGTAGCTCTTGTAGAATTGTTTTGTAGTTGAAAGTTTACTTGTTAACTAGTAATGTTTTCACATGTTAGCAATTTAGCATTGAGAAGCTAACCTCGTGCGCTAGCCGTGTATGCCCTATTTTTGGCTCACTATTTTGTAAAGTAACTTGGTCTCCTTAGTCACTCTCATACATGTTTTTCTAGTACAGTACATTTTGGTGTAAAAGAAATGTTAGTTATTATTTGATAGAAGCCTGTGTGTTAAGCCTATTTGCCTGACAATGTCAAGGTGACATGTATATGCAATTGTAATGCTAATTCTGAAAGATGTAATATCAGATTATTACTATAGTATAGTATGGTAGTACTATAGACCCTTTAACTGCTGACATCATCAGTGACATCAGCTGGAGGCAGGAAGTGATCAAGAGAAATAAGATTAAACTAAAACTAGCGATTTTAAGTGTAAAACTACAACTGAAAAATGTGGTCCTGTTGTGGCTTAAGGTGCAAGAACAAGAGGAATGACATTTGAGACGATAAAATAAGGTTTATCTGATATTTCCAAAAACAGTTAAACATTTGTTTATCGTTACTATGACAACAGCTACAATGGAAATAGATAGGAATCTAGCTTCCTGCCTCCAGCTAAGGTCGGAATGTTTACAAACAATTAAAGGGTCTATAGTATTTTCAGTTATTCATTCAGAACCTGCACAGGAAATTTGGTAGACCTAGAGGTGAAGATTTTGTCATTAATCAAATTGTGAACATTGTGAAATGCCGCCAAATTAATTTGAGAAATGTATTTTTTGTGAAAGAAAACTTTGTTGTAAAGAAAAGTCAGCAAATCAGAGAGCCAAGAGGACACAGCACTAACCAGTGGTCTCCGTCTCATTTATTTATTTCAGGTCTAAAATCTCTTTGTATTCGTGGTCACTAAGCCAGGGACCCGTAACACTGTGACTCCTGAATAAAGTAAAAATCACATTTAAATAGCTTAATAAACAAAAAAACTGCTTTACGCTTTAAATTGTTTCTTAAACCCCTGGCAATAAAAGTAACAAAAGACAGAGACATACAAAATAGAACAAGTTCTCTAACAGAGAACAATAAAGAATAAAGTCAGTAGAAAGAGGTCCTTACTCTTATAAAGACCTTATGAGCTCGAGCTCTAACAATAACAATAATAACTGAAGAGCCAAAAGGTGATGCAATGCATTACATTTTTAATGCATTTTATTTCTTTTAAATATAATCTTGTCAAGTGTCAATATAGACTCCCTGCAGATGATTCCCTCACATGAGACGAGGTCAAGATGGCGCAGGGGTCTTCTTTAACTTAATGTCATCCGGGTAGACGTTCATGAAGAAGAAGGCGGGAAGATTTCGGCGCTGTTTACGAAGGCGTGTCCAGCGATGAAAAACGCTGCTTTTCTTTGAGCACGAGCCTCTTGTACCTGTGGTCATAGAACATGTGGTTTCTCCCGGTCCTCAGTGGTGAGATCTTCAGCGAAGCGCAGGTTGTTGTGCTTCAGGAATGCCGACTGCTTTGCTGCTTTCCACACCAGATCTCTCAGAGAGCGTGATAAAAACCTGATGATGACGTCGCGTGGAGACTTCTTGGTGAAGTCCCATTCCCAAGCCTGTGCACAATGTCAATGCCTTCTGCCACTTTCACAGTCTCATTAGCAACCGTTTTCTGACAAATTTCAATAACTATGGCTTTAATATTCTCCGCGTCAGACTCACGGATCCCAGCCAGCTTCAGGTTCCATCTTCGAGAGCAGCGTTCAAGCTCAGAGATGCGTGTTTCACAGCTTTTCACTCGAGTTTCCTCCATTGAGGTTTTAGCGTCAACCTCCTTCAGCTTCGTTTTCATATCTTTCTCCTCATCTGACACAAAGTCAATAGTTTGCTTATGCCCTTGGAGTTTTAGAGTTACCATTTTCTCCAGTGAATCAGCTCGGGAGTTGATGAGGGCAGAAAGCTTGGCCACAATGCCGTCTGGGTCTTCGCCAACAGCGGCGGGCTTACCCTTTTGGTTACCAGAGAATGGAGCGGGGAGTCCGTAGTTGTGAACCTCCTTGTCCAATTGGGATTCTGCGAACGTTCCTTCCTCTCGATATGTGGTTTAGGCATGTTGACAGAAAGTTGGTCAATGTGATTTTTCTTTTAAAAAGTTATTATATTTTGGCTCAAAATGTAGTTTTTCAACGGAGCTCGAGTGCAGACGCCTTACAGAGTCGCCATCTTGCGCCAACTCCAACATAAATGTCTCTGTCGGAGCAGCCGCCTCAGAACCGCCATCAGAGTCTGGGTCATGTGACTGTGGAGGATTTCACAGCTGGTCTTCATAAACAGGTACAATCGAGTCTCTAAAACACTGACTTTAACAATGAGTTGAACTGAACACAATTGTATGTGTTTAACAGGTTAATTTTATAGCTAGATTGATCACAGTGAGAACAGAATATATTATTTTATATTAGCAAATGTGTGAAATACTTTGGGCTCCTTGTTTAATAAATGTACTATAGTAGTTAGTATTGGTGCTAATAATACATCATTTAGGTCTTATAGTTTCTGTTTTTAATCAGGCTTTGGCTTTTTACTTTTCAAGTATGATGCCTACACACATTTGTGAACTAATACTAAACAAAATACCTGCACCTCCCATTAAAACAGTTTCTTATTAATACTAATGCAGTGCAACTTAAATACTACTTGTAAAGAAACAACCTCCAGGTGAATGAACCTTTTCCATATTTCCTCCAGGGGGCAGTAAAGCAGTGGCAGAACAGAGGAGCCCAGAGAAGGCCCTACACAGAGTGACTTCAGACCTGGCTCTGTCTGGGGAAGAAACCCTGCGGTGATAACGACCGGTCAGAGTCTGTCAGGCGGTGAGTCCAGCTCTTATGTTTCATACTTAATGATACATATGACACAATTCTGTACCCAATGTCCTTTAGTTTGATGTGTATAGTTTCACTTCCTTATTGGACACTGACAGGAAGTGACATAGATTGAGGCAAACAATTTTAAACTGTTGCCGTGCCAACAGTTAATGGGAAATGAGTGAGAACCTTGCATGCTACTAAATGTGATCTACATGGGGGAAAAAGGATATTTAATTATTCAAACATTGCGATAACAATAATATTATTAATAATAATAATAAACACGACTTGAATCAGGACCAAAATGAGGCTAAAATGAAACTAAATTGAGAAAATCATGACAAAAACTGAACTTTAGCACATTTTTAAATCTCCGTCAGATGGAAAACTGTAAGAAAATGATTTGCCGATATGCTGCTCTACAATATTACAACTTTACATTTACAACTATAACTGCTGTGGTAACAAAGACGTTAACAGTAAATACACCCTCATCTTTATCCCTAATTTTACCCTATTATTGTACACAACACGACTGTACTAGCATTTTGTTACATTATTCCCACTATCAGTAGCAAATAACTAACTGTGTCACCATTACTTTTCTGCTGCATTGACAACAACTATGATAACAAAGTCAATGCCACCAAATCCATCTCCAGGTCTCTGCATCTCCTTTTAATTTGTTTGAATAATCCTGCACAAACTCTTTTCCTCCACCTTTTAGCGCCATCTGGTGGCAATCTAAAAATCACTTCTTACAATCCTGTCAGTTTGACCAAACTGAGGCTACTGGTCATGACATTGCTCAATACCTAAATAAACTTGTTTGCAGACATTGTTTTTAGCATGATCTAAACAGCCTCACTCCTCAATGTCATTTGGAAATTTTGTAAAAGTTTGAACAGTGTGTCATGTGATTCCCATAACCTCCTATTAAACCAACAAGTGTTCCTAAAGCAGTTCAGTATAAGCTAAGAAATGTGCAGTATATAAAACATTAACTTGGTTAAAACACACTTCTAAATGTAATATAGCTCCTCTTCCTTTTCCCAGATAATCTGTGGTTGTAACGTTGTGGACTGTAACACAATCTGACTCGGCTCATTGCTCTGAATTAGCTCAGATACACACGGCTGGAACTGTGTCAAAACATGAAGCAAACCCGTCTAGACTGGCCACTGATGGAGCTTTCTCAGTCAGTTCATGTGAAATACAGAGTCATGTTCTGGACATGAACAGACAGTGTTTGCCTGGTCAGTTTGTTCAAGAAACAAAACGTCCTGCATGAGATGAAAAAGGTTTAATGGAACTTTTGAGGCTAATAAAAGTTGTTTTGTTTGGTACCAATTCTATGATCACTTTACTATTATAAGACTCACATTCTCACAGACTCACAAGTAAATCTTTTGCCGTCCACCTTGGTCCTTACGCTTCTGGAGCTGCCCCACTCAGCTGTAGTGTACCGCAGGGCTCCATTTTGGGCCCCTTACTGTTTTCAATGTATATGCTGCCCTGGGGTCAGTTTTTAGAAAATATTACATTTCTTTTCACTGATGACCTGCAAATGTATCTGCCTTTAAAGTCCGGCGCAGACAATGTTCAAGTGTGTTTGAATGTTTACAAGGAGTGAAGGACTGGATGGCTCAAAATGTCTAAAGCTAAATGACTCTAAAACTGTGGTGTTTTTTGGAAAGTCATATGATGTCACTTCTCTGGGCCCTTTGAGTAACTATTGCACGAGTCTGCTCGGAATCTTGGGGTTGTTTTGGACAGTTCGTTTAAATTTGACAGACAAATAAGTTCAGTCGTCAAAAATAGCATTTTTCAGCTGTGTTTGCTCAGTGAAGTCAACCCCTATTTGCCTCATGCTGATCTGGAGCGTGTCATTCATGCTTTTTTACGTGTGGCCTAGATTATTGTAACTCGCTGTACTGTGCAGTTAGTCCACAACGCAGCGGCGTGTTTGCTCAAGGGCACGAGGAAACGTGAGCACATAACTCCTGTGTTGGCTTCCCTGCACTGGCTTCAGTCAGCTTTAGGATTCAGTTGAAGATGCTGTTGAGGTTTTTAAATGTCTGAATGGGTTGGCTCCACTTTCAGAGCTTTTGTCGTTCCGTGATCCAGGTCGATCATTGAGATCTTCTAATCAAATGACTCTGGAGTTCCAAAATCAAAGCTGAAAACCAGAGGAGACCGGGCTTTTGTCGTAGCGGCTCCGGACTCTGGAACAGCCTTCTGTTGAATGTTAAAATGGCCCAGTCCATCATGTTTTTAAGTCATTATTGAAAACCCACCTTCTACACAAGATGAGCAGGTCCCATGTATGATTATTGTTTGTGTATCTTGTATTGTCTTTTTACTCATTAATTACACTTTATAATGTTTGTAGTACAGCACTTTGGGCAGATGTAGCTGTTTTTAAATGTGCTATTTAAATAAAGTTGACATTGACATTTATACCTTCATTATGTAATGGCTTAATCAAATATAAATTATTCTTAATCTTTTTTTTTTTTCTACCTTAAATCAAACCAGCAGCAGTACATTCACCCCTGACGCAGCACGAGATGAAGAGGTAAGAAACGGTGATGATATAAAACAATTTCTAACCGGCCTTGTTTGGTAAGGCTCTTTATCCTTACAGTGTTATGGCGACGTATTGCAGCCATTACAATAAATATAGATTCTGTTTTAATGAGAATAGTTTCTACACATGATCAAAATAAATCCCTTTTTTTCACCAAGAAAAGTTGCCGCACAAATGAGAAAGTGTGTTGCCCAATAACACAGACATTAAGAAACTCGTGCGACTGGGATTTGAACCGTCGACCTCACAGTAACAGGGATGAGCGCTGTGTATCTGTCAGACCCTCAAACACACGAGTGATGATTTCACAAAGACATGTTTTATTTTCAACAGTAAATCAGTGATTACAGACGGAGCCAGCTGTGATTGGTCCTTACAGCTGTCAGTCAAATGTTTTTATCATGAAAGAGTTCAGTCACAGAGGTCCACCAGGGGGCGCTCTCCTCAGATCCACCACAGACACAGAGGAACCATCAAACCACAGCCTAACCCAGGAAACAGAGGCTCAGTGAAGGAGGAGTGAAGGTGTAAATGTGGGACAGTTCTCCACCAGAGCCGACCTTATAGAAGGACAGAGCTCCAGCCTCAGAGTCCAGGAACACGCCCACTACACCTGAGTCAGAGCGAGAGGAGGAAGAGAGGTCTGTTTGTCTCTTGTTGTGACAGACATAGTATGATCCACCACTGATCCTCAGACTCCAGGACTGATCATTGTCTCCAAACCCACTCTCCTCTCTGTGTCGTCTGATTCCTCTGTAACTCACTGCTATATCAATCCTCCACCTCCTCCTCCACTGCACCTCCCAGTAACAGCGCCCCTCAGGCCAGTGGAGCTCAGGACCTGACGCTGGTCCATGAACCTGTCCTCATGATGTGGATACTGCTGCTTCTCTCTCACTCTGGTCACAGTCCGTTGTCCTCAGACAGAAGGAGGTTCCTCTGAGCTGTGTTTGGATCCAGAGAGAACTCACAGGAATCTGAGGAAACAAACATCATGACATCACTTCCTGTTCCTGTGAGTCTGAGGAGTTCTTTGTTTGTTTTCTTTTACATAATAAGATGTAATAAGTTAGAGCATAAATACTGTCTGTCCCAGATTTATTCAGAAGTGCTTTTATTCGGAGCTTATTTGTAAATTCAATCTGTTTCATTAACAGATTTTTCCTCCAAAAGGTGAAGGTATAAAAGGTGATTCAATTTGTAACACATATTAAGTTAGGTATGTCTTTGTCTCTGATCCAGATTTGTGCACAAATAGTTTAGTTTTAGTCAAAATGTTCATAAATGTAATGTAAATGTTGTTTTTTGTCAACTTTATATCGACACCATTTTATTCAAATATGAAATCAAAAATCTGCTTCATGTTTGTTCTAATCATGGACAAATAACAGACTTGTTCCTTTGGCAGAGACTTTCAAAATGAGGCTCTTTTGTGTCACAGGAGTTCATGTGTTTTTAATCACTTCTTTTATTTATTTGTTATGTTTTTTATAGTCAATGAAAATATCTAGAGATTTCAGACTCAGTGCACGTCTAATCTTAAACACAAAAATATTACTTTGACTAAAATGATGAAAATACTTTGGGAAAACACTGGCCGAATAAAGTTGTTTCAATGTTTGAGCTGTTGATTATTACTATTTATTTATTAGTTGTTTATTGAGGTAAATCTGCTGTTGTGTCTGCAACTGCTCTGTTCTGTTCTATCTGTGAAAGAGTAAAACAAGGCAAGGGAAATTGCTGCCGTCATTATGGACAGCAGATTAAATTATTTCATTCTATTCCATGAAATAATTGAAACACAAAGACTCACATTTCCTCAGACCTGGGACCATCCACTGTTCTCCAGCAGGATCCAGCCTGAAACACACAAGTCCAGTTTACTGTAGACCAGACCAGACCTGGACCAACCGTGGACCAGAGACTAGACTGTCTTGAGGTCTGACGAGGCATTAGCCTGCATTATTTTGCCTTTTTCAACATTTTTCAAGTTAAAATGACATAAGAAATGTGATGCCACATGATGATGTTTTGGATGTAGATGTGTGTGTCTTCAAGGAGATACCAAAGACACATTTCCACCTTGCTGGACAATAAAGTTTCATATTTGTATGACCGCCATAGCGCCATAGTTCTGCCCAATTAGATCTCGGAACCTAAGCAGGGAAGGCCTGGTTGTACTTGGATGGGAGAAGCCTGGGTGATGTAGTGAGTGAGTGGTTGGTGGTGGTCGGAGGGGCCCATGCACAGACTGTCGCCTTGCTTCTGTCAGTCTACCCCAGGGCAGCTGTGGCTAGTAGCTTACCACCACCAAGTATGGACTTAATGATTAATGAAATAAAGCGCTACATAAAACCAATGCATTATTATGATTATTATTAAGACCCTGAGAGAGTCCGCGGGGACTCACCTGAGAGAGTGCAGGGGCCCTGAGGGGCCTGTAGACGGTCAGGAGCTCGGCCGAGGGTCCTGGATGGTTGTAGCTCAGGTCTAACTCCCTCAGGTGGGAGGGGGCGGAGCTCAGAGCTGAGGCCAGAGAAGCCCCGCCCCTCTCTGAGACCAGACATCCAGACAGACTAAAGACACACAGCATTAGCCTCTAATGTTTTAACTGTTTTCTTGTAATTTTTCTGCAACTGTGAACACTTTGAATTGCCTCGTGTATGAATGCTCTACAAATAAACTTGCCTTGCCTTGCCTGCCTAATGTGGACACAGAGACGTTGGCAGTTTCCCAATTGCAAGGATCCGTCCTCCGTTTGTCCACTTCGTGACGTCCTCGTGGCTCCTCCCAAACGGAGGCCGTGCCTCTCAACCGCCGCATTTGGAGCTCAATTGGAACGGCCTCCGGAGCGGCTGCGTCATGTTTCACGTGTCAAATCATATAATAAATGTCAATCCTTGCTTACAAAAACGACGGTTTATGAATTAAAAGCTGTTTATAACTGGGTTTTGGCTGGATGTCTGACTGTGAAACATTTTGGCCTGAATAAATATAACAAAACTTTAGCAGGTCCAGTTTATCACTAATCCCTTCCAATCTGCACAACAGCCATAGGCCTGATTTATTAATAAAATAGCCTATTTATTAGGCTTTTCATTAACTTTATATAAACTATTTTTTTAACATCTTTACTTGCTTACAACACGTCTATAATGATTTTATTATTACAATTAATTTTTGCACAATGTGGAACAAAAATTCAAACTAATAAAGTTTTGGAAAAAAAACCAGTTGTTGCAGTGCATCATGGGTAATTTCAGCTCTCCGAGGCAGCGGAGGATCCACCGGTTGCATCCTCATAAATGAGCCAAACGAGGAGTCGAGAGCTGTTGAGGAGCGCGAGTGGTCTTGAGTGAAATGGAACCACTAGGGGCGGGCGGCTGTGATGACGTGATTACGTCCGAAGTGGTCGGAAGACGCCGAGGATCCTCGCAAATTGGGAAAACAGCCACGAGGAGCATCATGGGAGCGTCTCACCTGAGGGTGTGCAGTCTGCAGGGGCGCGCTCTTCAGCCAGACACAGCAGCTCACTCCTGAGTCCTGGAGTCGTGTACTGAGATCCAGGTGAGTCAGGACTGGAGGAGCTGAGGACTGAGGCCAGAGGAGCACAGCTGAGAGGAGACAGCCACAGCCGCCTTCAGGGACTAGACAGAGAGGACGATTAGAGACTAGAGCCATGACAAAGTTTAAATACAGTCTGGACTCACATGGCTTGGTGGAGGACTTTGACGACCGGCAGCAGCTTCAGGAGAACTGTCTCTGAGGCCTGGTATTCCCTGAGGTCAAACTTCCTCCAGGTCTGAGTCTGAGGACAGTAAGAGGAAGACACAGCAGACCACTCAGCAGGATGAACTTAACCAGGAGAGACGCCCTTGTCTCATGTAACTCTGTATGTACTCCATCAGACTCCGGTCGTTCAGTTCGTTTCAGGACAGTGGACAGGTTCAGGACTCCTCTCTGCAGGACAGACCCTCTTCATTCAGCTTCTGTTTGATGTATTTTACTGTCTTCTGATGGTCGAGTCACTTCTTGTGTAGTCAGCTGACCTGGCAAGCAGGCTCTGATTGGTGGCAGAGACAAGCCCCGAAGGGGAAGCGCAGAACAGGTCCAGGTGTCCGTTGGACTCTGTAAGGCCAAACGTGTCCACAGCAGAGCGGTAGAGCTCAGGGCTCTTCAGAGGAGTGTTGGTGTGGACAGCAGGTTCTCCTCGGGGTCAGGGCTCTCAAGAGGATTTGGTGGTGACATGCAGGTTTCTCCCCAGAGCTTGAAGAAGGTCTCAGGACGTGAAGCAGCAGCCAGAAACTCCTGCACAGTCAGATGATGAAGCAGTAGACCGTGTCCCCCCTTTTGCTGTACAGGCCTTGGCTCCTCCTCTAAAACCTGTGTGAAACTCCGGATACACTGAGGCTGGCTGCAGCGTCCAGCCCACACTCGCTCAAGGTCCACCTCTCGTCGTAGAAGAATCAGGTTTTCCTTTCTGCAGATGCTCAAAGGCCAGTTTTCCCAGGAGACCGCACCATCTTTCCCGAGGTCTCTGGAGTCCAGTGTGGATCTGTCCCAGATCCCTCATATACTTTGATGTTCTTGACTTTGGCCTGGACCACCAGGAGAGTGGATACATCTGGGTGAGGGTGCGGGCACTCTCCTCTCTCTCTGGTCTCATCAGATGGGCAGGACTGGGTGGAGAGGATCAGCAGAAGACTGCGGATGTGGCAATGAATGTACAGGCTGCCGGATGGTTCTTGATTGTGGGAGATGTGACGGCTGTGGCCTGCTGCTCGTTGGCTGAACCCTCTTCCTTGGAGAGTACGCTCCTTCTGGCGTCGCTGAACCCTCGCACCTTCTGTCACCATGAGACGCCATGCAGGGGATTCTGATTGGCCGCCGCGGGCGGTGGTTATCCAGAGGGAGGCGGAGGGGAAGCAGGCTCCCCCCTGATGAGGTTCACAGCAGCTCCCTCCACTGAGGCGCTCTCTGTGGGCTCCGTCAGGACCGGGGTGCCGCTGAAGGTCCAGAGGAAGTCTGCACTCGTCCAGACCTCAAAGATGAAGAGCACCTGGAGCTGCTTGAAAGCTGGCCAGGAGACTTTGGTTTGGACTGAAGAAGTGGTGCAGCAGCTCCACCAGGCTGTACTCTGTGTCTTAGCACATTAGCTCTCTGAAGTGAAGGGGGAACAGCAGACTGGACGTCCTTGGTGGGCTCTGCCTTCAGCCCAGTCCAGGACTTCAACTTTCTGAGTCAGCACTGTTTTCCCACGGCGGCCAAGCGCCCTTCGTCAGCACCGTCCTGGTTTGGTCCCTCCTCTGCAGCTCCCTTCTGATTGGTCCCTCCTCTGTCTTGCTCTGCTCTGATTGGCCGCTGGTCTGTGGGCGGGGCCTATTTAAACAGGTCTTCACATGTGATGCTGGTCTTTGTAGCGGCTGGTTTCCTGGACGCCGTTCTCGATGTGTCTGACCTCATGTTCCGGTTGACCTCTGATGCCCCCCCCTTGTGATGTAGAGCTCTGTGTAGATCTGGTGCAGGGGGGAGTTTCCTGCTTTAGCCACGCCCTCAAAAACACACAGCTGAACCTCTGCTGCCAGATGACTCTTCAGTTTATCTCTGCAAAACTCCACAGGACTCCCTGAATAAGACAGAGACAAACAGTGAACTCTTCACTGCGACACTAACACAAATATAAGTTATTAAATTTATGTAGATGTGGAAAGAGTTCTTACTGGAGCTCAGCGCTCGGCCAGCTGCTCCTGCTTCATCCTCCTCGGAAGTCCAGGGTGATGTTCAGCACAGCTCTCTGCTGCTCTGCTCCTCCTCACTCTCTGAAGCTACTCTCTGGTACTCTGAGGCCAGGAGCTTGTGGAGCCTCTGCAGCTGCTCTTTGACAAACATCAGGAATGTCCTCCTCCAGACGCTGAAATGAATTCAGATTTAAAGAGTTTCAGTCAAAGAGAGGACCTGAGGAGCCCCACGAGAAACCCCACACATTGCTGCAGTCGGGGCTACTTCACCGTGAATATACGTCCACTGCTCCTTTGGGCCTGGCTCCCTGTGAACCAAACAAAAACAGAAACATTAGAGACTTCCACAGCTCTGAGCAGAGAACCACTGCAGCCTCTGACTCATTAGACTCACAAAGAAACTGTTCCACAGACACCTCCTGAGAACTCAACCATCTACAAGCTCAACCAGGAACTAAACCAGGTCTGACTCTGAACCAGGACTTAAACCAAGGTCTGACTCTGAACCAGGACTAAACCAGGGTCTGACTCTGGAACCAGGACTAAACCAGTCTGACTCTGAACCAGGACTAAACCAGGTCTGACTCTTGAACCGGACTAACCAGGTGACTCTGACCAGGACTAAACCAGGTCTTACCTCTGCCTTGCAGAAGAGTCTCTCTAAAGGTCAGGATAGAGTCTTTGGATTGATGATTCAGAGTTGTGGAGGAAGGTGCGGTCCATATAGAACGAGAAAGAAGGTCATTTTTACTAAACAGATTTTCTCTTTGTGCTTCACGCTGCACTTTGATAGGTTTCCCACTGATGCCATGCAAATACTTTTATTTTTCCACTCAAATTACCAGATACAGAGCCAAGATTTATATTCAAGAAGTAAATTATAGAGGATAAAAATATGCTTTAAAAATCTCTTTATTGATCTACTGACATAAAAAAAAGGTTTCTCCTGTTTTCAAATGCACTTAGTTAAAGTAATAGATTTTCTAAAGATTAGGGGAACGTATCAATCTATATGATGGTTTTCCCGTTTTCTCGATTCCACCAGCAGCTTGCCGCCATGTGTGTTTATTTTCAACAATGTTTACGTACAGCTCACGTGCACATTTAATGAATAACTGTGTCTACTATGGGCGTTCTGTAGTTGCAGTGTGTGTTTTCACTCACAATGACAAATGTGATCGATGGTAGGCTAAATAATCATCGTTAATTGTAACATTATGCATGATCCTCATAAGACGCAAAGGTGCTCTTAAACTTGTTCCATGAACCAAACAAACAGCTGTCATTGTGAGCGGCTGCATTTGTCACAGTTAAACAATGAGAAAAAGGCTGCAATTAAACGTGTATCAGTGCCTATCTGTGCTGCGTTTACCTCCGATGAATGGAAGAGATAGCAAGCGGCCGACTCACTCTCTCCCTGGGTCTCACCTTTAATGAGGGAAGGCCTGTGCTCTTCTGCGATTTGTCCGAGTCTCATTTCATCTCTCCT